>JALPQI010000727.1:0-36466 GCA_025490895.1 Thaumatotibia leucotreta | reverse complement strand
CGCCGACGGCGGCGAAGAACACGACGACGCTGATGTAGACGGACTCGGCCAGCACGAGCCAGTAGGAGTGCGCGCGGTAGGCCAGGCCGCGCCGTGCTGCGCTGTAGAGGCCGGGCCGCGCCGCTAGCAGCGTCGCCGGCGCCACGCGATCGTACGCGCCTAAGCAACACATTACCTTTATTAATAAAATGTCTCTGTAATTCTGCGTCGATATATCGAATTACATGTTCAGAAACGTGTAATTCGATAAATCGATGGCGGAAAGCAAAATAGTCAGTCAGGTGTAGGTATTTTGTTAAGATTAGGTAGCTATAGGTATAATATTAATAACATAGTTGTAAATCTTATGTTCTAAACAACTAAAATTGCTATGGACTCATGTTGTCTGATAATAAAACATTTTTATTTTTATTTTTATTTATTAATACGGTCTTTTACCACAAAATACATATTAGTACAAGCACAGAAAACCATCTCCAAACATCCGTTTAAAGAAATTATGACTCTTGCTACGATACTATTAAGTTCAAATTTCCACCGCGATAGACAAACATGAAACAAATAAACGGGCCAAGAGCATGTCGGGCCATGCTCAGTGTAAGTTCCATAGTTATTCAAAAGCGGCTGGGCCGATTATGTTCGAAATAGTTTTATTACGGCCGAATTTAAAGTATTCTGTAAGCCTATATTCATGATTTTTTTCATATTTTTTGGACCTACGGATCAAAAGTTAGAGGGGGAACACATTTTTTTTCTTTTGGAGCGATTATTTCCGAAAATATGGACTTTAGAAAAATCTTTTTTCAAAACCCTTATTATTTTTAAGAGACCTATTCAAAGATACCGATACCCCACACTATAGGATCACTTCACCAGTTGAGGAGGTACCCGAAAAAAAAAATGTTTGTCTAGTTTTTATTGTACCACTTTGTTAGCATGATCAATATGTATACCTATACCAAATTGCAGATTTCTAGTATTAACGGCCACTCAGCTAAGCTGCGGACAGACGGACATGGCGAAACTATAAGGGTTCCGTTTTTGCCATTTTGGCTACGGAACCCTAAAAAGACGTCTGTCACTTATAAATAAATATTTATATTTGAAACCATCATATTTCCACTTGACCAATCTTTTCGAACTTCTTCGTGTCTTTTATCGAACTGTCAAAACGATCACCATGAAATTTTATATGAAATACACAAAAGTCATGTTTGTATAATGCCAAATGACCTTGGTCATGACCTATTCTTTTAAGGACTGATTTTTCAATCCCAAGTTAACAGTACTTGTCAAATAAATGTTAGCCCTGTCCTTTTTTAACTGATGATTTTAGAAAATGATGGTGATAATTTTAACTAATGGATAGGTTTATTTGGCGATTGAAAAATCAGCCCTAAGTTAGATTCAGAAATTGTCAATCAAAATTTCTGTCCAAAAATTACTGCAATCTAGTATTTTAGTAATCATTTCTTCGTATAGTATGTCGTTCATAATGTGAAATAATTTGTTTAACTACAGTCATAATCCCTATAGGCTAACAGATCACAGACATGGAACTTGTAACATATCGCCGGTTGGCAACCAAAACTCACTAAGTAAGTAACAAATACCTACTTGAAATAGAGATCGTATCTAAGTTCCGATTCAATACTGACATAAGAGGTTGCGAAGAGTAGTGACAGTTTTTATAGTGAGTTTTGGTTGTCAGCCGACGATTATAATAGAAAAATAAGGTCACTCACCAATGACAAGCGGCGGGAAAGCGGTGAATATGAGGTTGTATGTCATCATGTGTAGCTGGTCCACCATCACCGCCGCCGAGAACCCGCAGTACAGCTGGTACCAGAACACGAGGAACACAAACGTCTGCAACAAGAACCTTCATTACTACACATTATCACACGAATCCCTTGAGAGATGTATGAATTTTTGGATATCTTGGTAGACGTAGTTGACAACTACCAAGATATCCAAAACAATTATGAGATACCCACGGATATCAGGTACAGTCGCCTCTCGTTAATTCGAAACTCGAAGGACCTATCCAAATATTACGATTTATCGAGAGTTTGAAACATCAAATGGTCGGAAATATTCGGGAGAAAAAATTAAAGTTCGAGGTGTTAAGTAATAATCAACTGTTATTTATTAAATGCATTTTTTTTTCAGTTTTCTTCCCACCTACTTCCACTTTTTCGATTAAGTCCTTCTTTTCAGCAACCATCAAGCATCTATACTTTATAGGACTCATAACTAACGTAAACTTTTAATCTGTACACATAACCAACGGAAAAGTAACTTAACTGAGTGGCAAACAAATATGTAATTAACAACAAATGCTCGTGCAACTTTTCTTATATGTAGGGTACTTGCCTCTTTAATCTCAAAACTTTGAATTGTCGAATGTTTGACGTCCACGAGTTCGAATTAACGCGTGGCTTTATTGTGTACCTATTACTTTTTTGTTTGAATTACCGAGTGTTTAAAAATGTATTGAATTTTTTCGAAATAGCAAGAGATCTTCTAGGGAACTCGTGATAACTTCGAATTATAGAGGTTCGAATTATCGCAGGTTTGAAATAACGAAAGTCGACTGTAATAATATTGCCACCGAAGTCACGTCGGTTGAAACGCTAAAAAAAATGACCGATTGCATCAGTGGGTCAAAACGAAACGCAATGTGAATTACAGTCAAGTACAAAAATATGTTTCAAAAGATTCCTCTTATAAATACGTAACGACGTTCTTATTGCACAAAATAAATGTGCACTGGGCCATATTTCGAGCATTTTTATACACACCATGGGCTTTAACCTCGCCATTATAAAATTTTCTTTAAATCATATTTCGAAACTTGCTGTGCCCAATTTCGTCTGTTTGTAAAATCAATCAAATTAAAGGAAATGCGACTTTATTGAGTTTATGGATTGAAGTGAAGTGTTACATTGTAATGCACATTGGGTCTTACGAGATTAAGTCGAGTACTCACAGCGTTCTTGAGGAAGAAGTAGAGTATCATCCTGGCGAGGCGGTCGTAGCTCCAGTGGCCGTGCACGAGCAGTAAGCGCTCGACGAACTTGAACCGCGACAGCGCGAAGTCGAGTACTCACAGCGTTCTTGAGGAAGAAGTAGAGTATCATCCTGGCGAGGCGGTCGTAGCTCCAGTGGCCGTGCACGAGCAGTAAGCGCTCGACGAACTTGAACCGCGACAGCGCGAAGTCGAGTACTCACAGCGTTCTTGAGGAAGAAGTAGAGTATCATCCTGGCGAGGCGGTCGTAGCTCCAGTGGCCGTGCACGAGCAGTAAGCGCTCGACGAACTTGAACCGCGACAGCGCGAAGTCGAGTACTCACAGCGTTCTTGAGGAAGAAGTAGAGTATCATCCTGGCGAGGCGGTCGTAGCTCCAGTGGCCGTGCACGAGCAGTAAGCGCTCGACGAACTTGAACCGCGACAGCGCGAAGTCGAGTACTCACAGCGTTCTTGAGGAAGAAGTAGAGTATCATCCTGGCGAGGCGGTCGTAGCTCCAGTGGCCGTGCACGAGCAGTAAGCGCTCGACGAACTTGAACCGCGACAGCGCGAAGTCGAGTACTCACAGCGTTCTTGAGGAAGAAGTAGAGTATCATCCTGGCGAGGCGGTCGTAGCTCCAGTGGCCGTGCACGAGCAGTAAGCGCTCGACGAACTTGAACCGCGACAGCGCGAAGTCGAGTACTCACAGCGTTCTTGAGGAAGAAGTAGAGTATCATCCTGGCGAGGCGGTCGTAGCTCCAGTGGCCGTGCACGAGCAGTAAGCGCTCGACGAACTTGAACCGCGACAGCGCGAAGTCGAGTACTCACAGCGTTCTTGAGGAAGAAGTAGAGTATCATCCTGGCGAGGCGGTCGTAGCTCCAGTGGCCGTGCACGAGCAGTAAGCGCTCGACGAACTTGAACCGCGACAGCGCGAAGTCGAGTACTCACAGCGTTCTTGAGGAAGAAGTAGAGTATCATCCTGGCGAGGCGGTCGTAGCTCCAGTGGCCGTGCACGAGCAGTAAGCAATGATATATAAGTAAAGATACGTTATACTCTAACAAAATGAGCGAAATAAATACTTCACATCATACACCTACAATTTATTGACAGTTGACATACACCTATCTTCATACTTCAAATACGTAAAAGAGATGGCGAAATACATATACTCGTATTTAATAAATAAAAAAGAGACAACTAGCATTTGCATTCTTTTATTGATAAACATTGTTTTATCTTTGTTACTCTCGATCTTAAACGGCATAAGCTTGTCTTTTTCTCTAAGTCAGTCAAAAACGTCAAAATGGCGTCCTATTTATTTTCAATAAATAATAAAATTGAAAAAAATATATCATTCAGTTTAATTGCGCATGATGTGTGATGCTAAGGGCATTATTGCATTTTGTTTTGTGGTTTTCACTATTGTATAACATAAAATGACATTTTAGGGCGCAGTTCATGTGATTTGCGAGAACTCGGCAGTGGTACACACCTCTCGGTGGTCTGGGTAGGACTAAGAGCGATTGTTAGAATTATCGCAATCTGAGCGCTTCAATTTTAGAGCCGGTGTAACATATCTTTACTTATTATATCATTGGCAGTAAGCGCTCGACGAACTTGAACCGCGACAGCGCGAAGTCGAGTACTCACAGCGTTCTTGAGGAAGAAGTAGAGTATCATCCTGGCGAGGCGGTCGTAGCTCCAGTGGCCGTGCACGAGCAGTAAGCGCTCGACGAACTTGAACCGCGACAGCGCGAAGTCGAGTACTCACAGCGTTCTTGAGGAAGAAGTAGAGTATCATCCTGGCGAGGCGGTCGTAGCTCCAGTGGCCGTGCACGAGCAGTAAGCGCTCGACGAACTTGAACCGCGACAGCGCGAAGTCGAGTACTCACAGCGTTCTTGAGGAAGAAGTAGAGTATCATCCTGGCGAGGCGGTCGTAGCTCCAGTGGCCGTGCACGAGCAGTAAGCGCTCGACGAACTTGAACCGCGACAGCGCGAAGTCGAGTACTCACAGCGTTCTTGAGGAAGAAGTAGAGTATCATCCTGGCGAGGCGGTCGTAGCTCCAGTGGCCGTGCACGAGCAGTAAGCGCTCGACGAACTTGAACCGCGACAGCGCGAAGTCGAGTACTCACAGCGTTCTTGAGGAAGAAGTAGAGTATCATCCTGGCGAGGCGGTCGTAGCTCCAGTGGCCGTGCACGAGCAGTAAGCGCTCCACGAACTTGAACCGCGACAGCGCGAAGTCGTGTACTCACAGCGTTCTTGAGGAAGAAGTAGAGTATCATCCTGGCGAGGCGGTCGTAGCTCCAGTGGCCGTGCACGAGCAGTAAGCGCTCCACGAACTTGAACCGCGACAGCGCGAAGTCGAGTACTCACAGCGTTCTTGAGGAAGAAGTAGAGTATCATCCTGGCGAGGCGGTCGTAGCTCCAGTGGCCGTGCACGAGCAGTAAGCGCTCGACGAACTTGAACCGCGACAGCGCGAAGTCGGACGCCATCACCGCTTGCTTGCCTTCTTGTCCGGAAAGACCTGACGAGAACGAAATGTCTATAAATATCGTGTTGATCGTACGGAGATCTACCTTATTCGGTATCCTGCCTTTTCGCAGAATTTTATTTTGCCGAATATAACTTGCTAACCAATTTTATGCAGACTCACTTGGCATACCAACATTTCACACATCACATCATCAGCCTATATTAGTCTACTACTGATCGTAAGCCTCTCCTATTAACTATGCGAATAAACGCATTAGGAGGTATATGCCCGTAATCGCCAAGCTGGGCAAGCGGATTGGCGATTATGGGCATTTACCAAATGATAACGTACCAATGCCGACGTCCGCAGTTTGAATCATGGAGACGTCGTTAGCTCCGTCCCCGATAGCCAGCGTCGTCACTCCCAATTCCTCTTTTACTGCCTGAAATCACACATACGAGCTTTAGCATCTAAGAAATCAACTTATAATCAAATAATTGGGTCAATTGTTTTTTTTTGTAGTTATTCTGTCTTGTCACCCAGGGGACAACGTTGCATAGTTTACTACCAATATGTATTAGTCGGTGATCCACCTCAAAGGTGTAACTGTCAATAAAATCAAAGTTTTGTAAATTTTGTTGCTATAAAACTGTGATTTTAAGAGTGACCCAGGAGAAAGTAACCATAGCAACGAGTCAGCGTGGCGACAGGAACGGCGCCACGAGGCCGGAGCGCCGGTCCAGGATGTACGTCAGCGTGGCCGGCACACTGCACCCACCTTCACGATGTACGCCTTCTGCAGCGGTGTAGCGCGGCAGCACAGCACGGCGGAGCAGCGGCGCGCGAGCGACAGGAACGGCGCCACGAGGCCGGAGCGCCGGTCCAGGATGTACGTCAGCGTGGCCGGCACACTGCACCCACCTTCACGATGTACGCCTTCTGCAGCGGTGTAGCGCGGCAGCACAGCACGGCGGAGCAGCGGCGCGCGAGCGACAGGAACGGCGCCACGAGGCCGGAGCGCCGGTCCAGGATGTACGTCAGCGTGGCCGGCACACTGCACCCACCTTCACGATGTACGCCTTCTGCAGCGGTGTAGCGCGGCAGCACAGCACGGCGGAGCAGCGGCGCGCGAGCGACAGGAACGGCGCCACGAGGCCGGAGCGCCGGTCCAGGATGTACGTCAGTGTGCGACCGTCGACTACTAACGCCCGCCCGCCTGGGCCTAGTGGCGTGCTCAGGTATGACTTTATCGTAGACTCGGCTTGGTCCTGCAAAAAGAAAACAACAGGCTCAGTGCACGGCGAGACTTGTGATGACGTGGCGTTTACGTTCAACAATTGGCGAATGGCAACTAACTGTCTTTGTATAGTAAGAAAGAGTGACAGCAAGGGAAAACTACTACACGCTACTGAGCGTTAGCAATAGGCAACTTGGCTACGCACCCTGCAGTCGGTCATCAAAGCCGGTCGCTCCGACCAAAGTTAAGTTTTCCTACATCAAATCCGACCCCACGGCAGACTAAAGAAGCGATGGCTAGATGTAATCTAGTAATTGGAGTTCGAGGCCAACGAAACTACGACAGATGCGTTATTGTCAAATCCGTCAAAGTCTCTTATGTCATTGTCAAATAAAGTTTTCAGGTTTCCACAACCTTTTTGTTAATACCTGTGTAATGTTTGTACGCCTTTTTATTTAATATGGCTGTCACAACTAGTTTTCTTAAAAACACGTAAATACCTAAAAACTTTTCTTTTCTCTTAGGTAACATTGATATGACAAAATTTTCTTGTAAAGAACTTAAAATGATAAGATCCAACGTTTCAAAGCCTATTTTAAAAATAAGTTGAATTACCAGTGAACACATACGACAGTGCCATATTTGTTAAGACGGTAGGTATGGTTAAATTACTAAGCAGTATAAGTACTATACTATACTATTACTAAGCAGTTTTAACCCGTAATAAGGCAGGGGTGCCTTATTAAGGATTAAAATTATGGGAAAGAGATTTGGAAATGTAAAATGAAAGCATTTTTTGTATTTTATTTTTTATTTGTCTTCTTCATCACTTATGCTCCTGAGTCCTGGGTAAAAATCGAGTACACTCCCATAAAAGCCGAGAGTCCTTTATAACACCTTCAGTGTTGAGTCCTGAACTTACTGTCGCTTATTTTAAGGTTTAAACTGAGTTTGTCACATTTTTGTTGGATCAAAGTTGGTTTTACACGGGGGAATTTAATCGGTGAACAGGAACCCATTTTTCTAATTCAGTAATCGATGGCGGTCACGTTTATGTAGTACTTAAGTGGAACCAAGTTTTTTTTTAGCATAACAATTTTTTATGTTGAAATTAAACTTTAATTAAAACTTATTGTCACCCTACTAATGGTTTAGTCTGAAAAGTTTAATACCTCTTTTCGAACTATCAGCCATGCATCGCTCTTATTTTACATAGGAATAGAGTCTATCGCAAAAATTAATGAGTGGTTATTGCTCATTTATGTTTTAAGTTTCTATGGCTGATAGTTTGAAAAGAGGTATTAGACTTTTCAGACTAAACCATTAGTAGGGTGACAATAAATTATAATTTCAACATAAAAAAAAATATGCTAAAAAAAACTTGGTTCCACTTAAGTACTACATAAACGTGACCGCCATCGATTACTGAATTAGAAAAATGGATTCCTGTTCACCGATTAAATTCCACCGTGTATACTCTAAGAGGTATATTTTAAGCACTTCTTTTACAAATTATTTGGGCGTCATAAAGGGCTCTCGGCTTTTATGGGAGTGTACTTGATTTTTACCCAGGACTCAGGAGGATAAGTGATGAAGAAGACAAATAAAAAATAAAATACAAAAAATGCTTTCATTTTACATTCCCAAATTTCTTTCCCATATTTTTAACCCGTAATAAGGCAGGGGTGCCAAAACTGCTTAGTAATAGTATAGTATAGTACTTATACTGCTTAGTAATTTAACCATACCTACCTTTTAATTTATGTGTAGTTAAATTGCTGTACCAAATGTTATTAACACCTGAGGTGATACCAGCGCAATACCAACTTTGTTACTAATAATTGCGGATAATTAAGTTTTTATTAAAATATCTTATATTTACGTGAAAATAAGTAAATAATATTGTTTCTATAAATTAAAGAATTAAAATTACCAATAAATAACATATCTCAACGTCTGTTTTTAGATAATAAGGATTTACTATTGTAAGAACATTTCATTGTTGTGGCAATTTTTTCATAGATTCTTTGGCCTCGAACTCCAGTTACTAGTATAGTGAAGGCTGACACGAGTGTAAATAGGCTTACAACAGAAGATGCCCAGGGTCGAGAAAAGTGAAGCAAAGGTAGTATAACGCTAGATAGAAGGACATAAAGAAATCCGCTTCTAACCTTGTCCCTCGACATGAGATACAGCAGCTTGTCCCTCTGCGAGAACAGCGCGGCCGAGTAGGCGATGTTGATGGCGGTCTCCGGCTTGTCGCCGGTGAGTACCCACACGATGATGCCGGCGTCCAGGAGCGCCCGCACCATGCGCGACACTCCAGGGTGCGTACCCAAGATGCCAATCGCTAACGCTCAGTCGTGAATCGTGAACGAATGGCAACTAACTGTCTTTGTATAGTAAGAAAGAGTGACAGCAAGAGAAAACTACTATACGCTTCTGAGCGTTAGCAATAGGCAACTTGGCTACGCACTCTGCAGTCGGTCAAAGTTAAGTTTTCCTACATCAAATCCGACCTCACGGCAGACTAAAGAAGCGATGGCTAGATGTCGTGAAGGCTGACACGAGCGTAAACGGGCTTACAGCAGAAGATGCCCAGGGTCGAGCAAAGTGAAGCAAAGGTAGTACAACGCTAGATAGAAGGAAATGAAAAAATCCGCTCCTAACCTTGTCCCTCGACATGAGATACAGCAGCTTGTCCCTCTGCGAGAACAGCGCGGCCGAGTAGGCGATGTTGATGGCGGTCTCCGGCTTGTCGCCGGTGAGTACCCACACGATGATGCCGGCGTCCAGGAGCGCCCGCACCATGCGCGACACTCCAGGGTGCGTACCCAAGATGCCAATCGCTAACGCTCAGTCGTGAATCGTGAACGAATGGCAAGTAACTGTCTTTGTATAGTAAGAAAGAGTGACAGCAAGAGAAAACTACTATACGCTTCTGAGCGTTAGCAATATGCAACTTGGCTACGCACTCTGCAGTCGGTCAAAGTTAAGTTTTTCTACATCAAATCCGACCCCACGGCAGACTAAAGAAGCGATGGCTAGATGCCGTGAAGGCTGACACGAGCGTAAACGGGCTTACAGCAGAAGATGTCCAGGGTCGAGCAAAGTGAAGGAAAGGTAGTATAACGCTAGATAGAAGGACATGAAGAAATCCGCTCCTAACCTTGTCCCTCGACATAAGATACAGCAGCTTGTCCCTCTGCGAGAACAGCGCGGCCGAGTAGGCGATGTTGATGGCGGTCTCCGGCTTGTCGCCGGTGAGCACCCACACGATGATGCCGGCGTCCAGGAGCGCCCGCACCATGCGCGACACTCCAGGGTGCGTACCCAAGATGCCAATCGCTAACGCTCAGTCGTGAATCGTGAACGAATGGCAAGTAACTGTCTTTGTATAGTAAGAAAGAGTGACAGCAAGAGAAAACTACTATACGCTTCTGAGCGTTAGCAATAGGCAACTTGGCTACGCACTCTGCAGTCGGTCAAAGTTAAGTTTTCCTACATTAAATCCGACCCCACGGCTGATAAAAGAAGCGATGGCTAGATGTCGTGAAGGCTGACACGAGCGTAAACGGGCGTACAGCAGAAGATGCCCAGGGTCGAGCAAAGTGAAGGAAAGGTAGTATAACGCTAGATAGAAGGACAATAAGAAATCCGCTCCTAACCTTGTCCCTCGACATGAGATACAGCAGCTTGTCCCTCTGCGAGAACAGCGCGGCCGAGTAGGCGATGTTGATGGCGGTCTCCGGCTTGTCGCCGGTGAGCACCCACACGATGATGCCGGCGTCCAGGAGCGCCCGCACCGTCCGCGGCACGTCCTCCTGAAGACGGTCCTCGACGCCGGTCGCTCCGACCAACGTTAGAGCGCTTTCGAGACGCGCGAGCGATTCTCGGACGCGTTTTTCTCGACCTGAAAAGGTGACGAGATTATTCATTTGTTTTTCTTTTGTTATAGTTATAGACGGCGAACAGTGCTGCATTAGCATTCCAATAAAAGAACTCGCGCGCGAATACGTATTCTAATCTTTTTCTTCAGACTTTTTAACATCCATATTAGTGTTAGTAGTACCTAGTTACAGGCTTATCCATAGGGTTAGTGTAGGCAATATTTATGTAAAACTAAAATTTATGGCGCCAGGACTGCAGGTGCAGATTGCTATTGTGAAGCGATGCAAATCATTTCCCCATGAGAGTAGGTAACAAAATAGTCACAGACCAAAACATAATTATTATGTTGCTGGGCATTTCTCAGAGCGTAAACGGACATCTCATTCATCTGGTCACGTTTTTTTGGAAGTGGCTGGTATCTTTTGGTACCATTTTCAGTTGTCAGAAACAGCACCCGTTTCTCTATAAGGCAACCAAAACCAACCTCAAATAATTCAGCCATTTCCAAAAAAACGTGACCAGATGAATGAGATATCCGTTTACGCTCTGAGAAACACTCTGCTGACTTCTGGCCGAGGGTCGTCGTGTTTCGGTAGTTCTGGGGCAATCCGCCGAATCCAACGTCAGATCAGACGAAGCAACGGAGCCACGTCGTCGTCCAAAAACTAGTTTTTAATTACCTATCGAATTATTAAAACAAAACACCACAACGCAGGCCGGCGCGAGTAGTCTCTATAGAGGCCACCCGTGAGACACTAGTGTATGAGAGGAGCACTGGAACACAACACTCACCCTCCCCGATCTCGGAAGCGCGCACATGCGACGCGAGCCACTCCTCCCACTGCGCGGAGTTCATGACGCGCTTGGCCATGACGAGCGTGCGCAGGCCGGCGCGAGTAGTCTCTATAGAGGCCACCCGTGAGACACTAGTGTATGAGAGGAGCACTGGAACACAACACTCACCCTCCCCGATCTCGGAAGCGCGCACATGCGACGCGAGCCACTCCTCCCACTGCGCGGAGTTCATGACGCGCTTGGCCATGACGAGCGTGCGCAGGCCGGCGCGCGAGTAGTCGGTGAGCAGCGCGCGCGTGCGCTCGAGCGCCGCCGCCTCCGCCGAGCCCAGCCGCGCCGGCGTCAGCGCGCTCAGCACCGTCGTGTCGGCGCCCGTCACGTACAGCACCACCTGACCGAACGTAGAGATAACGCTATGTATATCTGGATGCTTAGCCAAGTTGCCAATCGCTAGCGCTTAATAGCGTATCGTAGTTTTCCCTCTCTGTCACTCTATCATATTAGTGCGACAAATACAGTTAGCTGCGATTAACGATGAAGCGCCAGCGATTGGCAACTTGACTAAGAACCGAGAACATTTTACTATGTACGTGACTATTCGTTAGAATCTGTCATTCTCATACATTTATTCCTTATCGCTTATCGTACACGATTGCAGAATGGTCTAACTACGGCTTAGCGGAACTACGTGCGAGATCCGTTCGCATATCGGCATCTCGCTCCTACTTATAGATTCGGCGCCGGTCACCTTAAGCAGGCCATACACGTAAGGGTGTACCTGACAGGTTTGCCTGTACAAGTCAACTGTTCAGGTAAACCGGAGCGTGTATGTTACAGAATTGTGCAGGTTTTTGCACAGTTCTGTAACATACACGCTCCGGTTTACCTGAACAGTTGACTTGTACAGGCAAACCTGTCAGGTACACCCTTACGTGTATGGCCTGCTTTAGACCAATATCGTGGTCGGGCCTTTAGACTTATAGAAAAGCTCGGTGAGTCACCTGTCCCTGCGGGTCCCTCAGCGCCACGCTCATGCACTTGCGCGTGGCGTCGAACTGCTGCACGCGCAGCACGCGCACGCGCGACAGCTCGCCGCGCACGCCCAGCTCCAGCTCGCCGGGCGCGCGCGCGCGCAGCTCGTACCCGTACGCCAGCGCCGCCTCCGCCAGCGCCAGCTCGTCCGGGCTCTCCGCCTCGAAGCGCACCGTCTGGGACGATGATAATCATTAGGGATCGGAACTATGGGTGCAAAACTTTTTCATCACGCTTGCTTTCTACGCGCGCCATTGCTTGCATGCATGCATGGCATAGGCGGGAGTTATAGAAATGTGAAATTCCTAAGGGAATTATAGAAATGCTAGTACGGTCGGCTCTAATAATATGTATACGATTTTGATCCGCATGCCTTTGACATACGTTTCGAAATGTATACATATTATTAGACGTGACTGTACGAGTACGCCATTTAATAATATTTTGACTTAAAACTTATTTTTTTGTCTGCAAGTGTGATGAAAAACATTGTAGATATGCATCATGGTCGGTAAAATAGAAACTAAAGATTCATTAAATTGCCGTGAAAAAAATGTGTTTTATTTTCCTCACAATCAAAGTGAAAAGCAGAGTGTGTGTCTAAAGGACATGTCCATATTAACCCTCGTACAGATGTAATGAGAAATGACTTGCCTTCGGAAACGTTCGTCAACGTCATGCTGTTTCAGTCTATCTCACTGAGACTGACAGTAATAGCTGTCATGCTACTTCAGTCAGACTCGGTGACACTGCCTGAAACAGCATGTGTTTACGAACGTTTCCGAAGGCAAGTAATTTCTCACTACACCTGTATACTATTTTGGTCACCGCTTCGCCCAGACAAAAAAATTGCCTGGGTCGAAAACAAGTCATTTTATGCACTTGTTGTACCTACATGTACATGTACAATCTACTATTTGCGTTTCAAACCAGCTGGTCGGCGTTGGTGCTGGGCTCGCTGGCGCTGTCGTCGCCGCGCACGAATGGCAGCCGCGCCAGCTTCAGCCGCAGCGGCGATGGCGTGGTCGACCGCGACTCTGTCAGTCGGGCGTACCTGTAACACCATCCCACAAACCATATTTGCGGCTCGAACCTGCTGGTCGGCGTTGGTGCTGGGCTCGCTGGCGCTGTCGTCGCCGCGCACGAATGGCAGCCGCGCCAGCTTCAGCCGCAGCGGCGACGGCGTGGTCGACCGCGACTCTGTCAGTCGCGCGTACCTGTAACACCGTCCCAAAAACCATATTTGCGGCTCGAACCTGCTGGTCGGCGTTGGTGCTGGGCTCGCTGGCGCTGTCGTCGCCGCGGACGAATGGCAGTCGCGCCAGCTTCAGCCGCAGCGGCGATGGCATGGTCGACCGCGACTCTGTCAGTCGCGCGTACCTGTAACACCGTCCCAAAAACCATATTTGCGGCTCGAACCTGCTGGTCGGCGTTGGTGCTGGGCTCGCTGGCGCTGTCGTCGCCGCGCACGAATGGCAGCCGCGCCAGCTTCAGCCGCAGCGGCGACGGCGTGGTCGACCGCGACTCTGTCAGTCGCGCGTACCTGTAACACCGTCCCACAAACCATATTTGTGGCTCGAACCTGCTGGTCGGCGTTGGTGCTGGGCTCGCTGGCGCTGTCGTCGCCGCGCACGAATGGCAGCCGCGCCAGCTTCAGCCGCAGCGGCGATGGCGTGGTCGACCGCGACTTTGTCAGTCGGGCGTACCTGTAACACCGTCACACAAACCATATTTGCGGCTCGAACCTGCTGGTCGGCGTTGGTGCTGGGCTCGCTGGCGCTGTCGTCGCCGCGCACGAATGGCAGCCGCGCCAGCTTCAGCTGCAGCGGCGATGGCTTGGTCGACCGCGACTCTGTCAGTCGGGCGTACCTGTAACACCGTCCCACAAACCATATTTGCGGCTCGAACCTGCTGGTCGGCGTTGGTGCTGGGCTCGCTGGCGCTGTCGTCGCCGCGCACGAATGGCAGCCGCGCCAGCTTCAGCCGCAGCGGCGACGTCGTCGACGGCGGCGGCGATGGCGTGGTCGACCGCGACTCTGTCAGTCGGGCGTACCTGTAACACCATCACATAACCCATAATATAACCAAACAATTAAGATGATGAAAGATGAAGAGACGCTTTTTTCGCTCGATGCGTTAAATCAGAGGTCGGCAACCTTTTGGCAGCCAAGGGCGACATAGTAACGAATTGACGCAGGCCGCATTTTGTTATTGACTGGGAATATAGGAATACACTATTTTGTAAATCACATTTTATTGACAACTAAATATGTGTTCATTATCGTCTCGGCTATACAAAATAGACAAGGAGGCACGCGGGCCGCCGGTTGCCGACCGCTGCATTAAATCGTATTATCCCCGTTATTCGAAAACGTCTCGTAACTTAACAGCATCTGTCTTACAGACATATTGATAACACAGAAAGGGACAAAGGATACTTAGCGGCTCGCTAAGGTTGGAGACGTTTATGAATAAGGGGATACCTATGTAACGAGGAAAAAAGCAGTTCCCGCATTAAGACAGCAGCGACGCAAATAATAAAAAGTGCTTCATGGAGTCCATTCGAGTTTCATTACTTTTAAAGTAGGTATTTATTAATAAATTAAAGGCATTATAAAGAGGGACAGGCCACGTCATAAATACTCGTAAGCCCACTTTGATTGTCACTGCTTGATTAAGACAGCAAGCTAAATTACAGGTAGCCAACTGCTTTTATTTTCTCTGTATTTGCTTTTTTGCTCAATAGGTACTTAGGCCGGCATTCTTAAAGAAGAATATAGCGAGCCATAAAAAGAACGTTTCAGTTCTTAGATGAAAAAAATGTGTCCCAGGCCAAAATGAAAAAAATAAAATAAATAAAAAGCTCGATTTTTTAGTGTTAAATGTATTTTTACACTATGAGTTGTTCTAAAAAGGTGTGGAGAAAAGCGTGTAGATTTAATGTAAAAAATGGAGTGCATACTGCATGTAATATAATGGAGTACGATACAAGCACATCGGTACCTAGAATGAATATATTTCAAGAAATGTGTTGGATTCGCCAAAATATTTTTGAGATGGTATTTATGTAGTACTTTGATTAAATTAGGTTCGAAAAAATCATAATTTCTACGCATGATGTTCCGTTTTACTT
This sequence comes from Thaumatotibia leucotreta, assembly GCA_025490895.1. NCBI lineage: Eukaryota > Metazoa > Arthropoda > Insecta > Lepidoptera > Tortricidae > Thaumatotibia > Thaumatotibia leucotreta. The sequence continues at coordinate 20,888 of JALPQI010000727.1, read as the reverse complement.
TGGATTTAAGTAGTAGTCAAAATATCACCTGAACTAATATAATACGCCGAGATAAGCGTAGTATCAGATATGTGAATATTATGAAGATGGAACAAAAATAAAAACTAACTGTCGTTCAATAATCTATTATCTATCGGCTTCAATGTGTGTGAAACCATGTATAATAGACAAATTCGGCGATTTCATTATCAATATTACGACCAGGTATATGTACATACGTCAATAATATAAATACCCATTTTTGGCTTTATCCAGGGGCAATCCATAAATTCTGCATTTTCTGCACTGTATTCGTGGAATTTCGCGGTAACCATGTTCTCGACTGGCCTAGAGAGGTTGACTGTACAATGTACATTACATACGACCTTTTGTCGTTTGCGTCCATTTTAAAACCGTGTGACGGGTGCACAGTGATCAACGTCGGAACTCTACACTATGCATGGGCCGATATGCTTTTAACTGATTTTTTTATAACATGATAGACTTTTCTAAACAAAACAGTTATTTTTCTTGCGTACATTTGAAACAAAACTCGCGTAAAACTAATGGTGTCGGTGTTATGATACAATATGTGCATATTTATTTGGAATGGGCCAGCTTACCTGGCCCTGAGAATGGCCACCCAACGAGGCAATGTTGCCAGCTTTTTGGACACCTTGCGCCCTCGCTCCGATCTATGAAAGGTATTATTATAAAATCGTTTTAATGAATTTTGTTTTAACATTATCAAAACATAAGTGATTAAGTGCATTACAGTGCAGATTACGCGATTATATAGGCGAATGTGTAACAATGTCTTATTAAGTAACCCTTTGGTATAGATAGAATTAATACTATTCAAACCAGGTACATTATACACTTATACAGTTCAGGTTAGTCAGGTTATACAGTTTAATGTAAATCAGGTGTAGGTGCGTTCGTGTAAATTTGGTTTAATAGAGAGAAAATATTGCGTGTTATTAGTAGGCGTCGTATGTGCATTTTAGAAGCAATTCATCACATCTAATTAGTTCCGTTTACTACCTGAAAACCTTAACATTTTTTATACCAGTGTTACTATATAAAACATAAAATGTGTTCCACGAATAGGAGCGGTGACGGTAAGTTATCTTGTGTGGTAGCACGCTCGCGGCTGTGATCTGAATTACAATTCTGAATTCACTCACGCGAGCACATCAATACATAATCCACGAGTGTTCCATTTCTTGCTCACTAGCGGCAGAGATATAGCCGGTGATCTTAACACTGCGTCCGGTTTAATTCCAGCAGACTGGTTAATAATAAAGGCAACACAGGCCCACGGGAATTTAAATCTTGGTTAGTCTTCTGGCCAAAACCGAAAAGAGCTAGCAAGACCATAACGCGAGGTCACGCTTGGGGCATTATTTCCATTCTACTTCTACCGTGTACCGTAGGTATACATATGCGCCGCAAAACTTTATCTTGCCATATCTAGAAATGTGCTAAGGGTGCTGGTAATAAACAATAATTTATATCGATACATGCATCGATTCTTGCGTTGGTATCCTGGTTTGTTAATAAGTTTTTTGAACTCGGTCGGAAGGAAAACGTGTAAATATATACCTAAATATTGCCAGGTTTTCCTTATGAATTATAAACTGCAATACCATCAACGATTTTAAAGTACTAAAATTATTATGGCTATTCTAAAATCATTGAATAGTTTGAATACCATGCATAAAATTTAAGAAACTTGTAAATTTGTACGGTAATGTAATCCAATTGGTCACAATTCTGTTAAATAAATCGGGTAGATTAAAGAGCAGGTAGTTGATATTTTTGTCTACTGTGAATTACGTGAATGCGGTACACAGGTTAAGTTTGTCCAGTTGCTTTCTGGGTCCCATCGCACCTCGGATAGTGGCGATAAAATGTATGAAACAAATGCGTTGGTACTCACAGTCTAAGCTCATGAAGGTGTACGTGCGCCATGTTTGTGTGCTTGAGCACACAAACATGCTTTTGCTAACATGCGTAATTGTACAATCACCGGTCACTTTCGGTCCCCTGTCTGGGTTGTTCCATACGATACGTTAGTATCGTAAGGGATCGGGCACGGCTGTAACGGACGGTTTAAACTAGTTTAAAGTGATTAACAGCGTGCGTGATGGTGGTGGTACTGACTTGTCGGTGGAGCGGGCGGTGCCGTTGGGGCGCGAGTCGTGGTCGCCGGGGTTGGAGCCGCTCATGTGCATGGCGTCCACGTGCGGCTGTGACACCACCACCGTGTTGCACACCGCCAGGATTAGCATGAACTCTCGTACCTATAGATAACATATTTGCATACGTATAAATGTACCTTTAAATATTTTTTTTGGGAGGGCAGTGGGCATCAAACTGTCATTTCATTTACAAGGAGGTATCTACTTTTGTATGCAATTCGTAATAGAATGGAAGCTAAATAGTGTGTTAGTTACCTTTTGAGTGTGTTCATTTCCATTGTTTTCAAGCAAATGTTGCAGCATCCTGGAGTTGGGCGAGATGTGCGTGACGGGGGTGACGATGGGCGGCAGGTCGGCGGACGGCTCGGCCGGCGGCCCCGGCGGGTGGTCGTAGTCCACGCCCGCCACCGTGCACCTCCGGAACAACATCTTGTTTTCCGTCAGCGTCCCCGTCTTGTCGCTGAACAGATAATTTATTTGCCCCAATTCTTCAGAGATGTTTAACGCTCGACACTGCACTCGCGTGTTCGTCATCGGATCGTACATCTCCACGTCCTGGTGTATGTGGTACACTTGTAACAGCTTTGTCATCTCTATCGTCACGTATAGCGACACCGGTATCATGACTTGTAAGACGATAATGTACGTCCAGAAGATTATTAGTCCCTCGGAGGCGGGGGAGCCGGAGGTGGGGATGAAATAAGGAAGTTTGTGAAGGCTGTAGTTGTCGAGAAAGATTTTGCAGCCGACGGCTCCGGTACAGCATAGAAATAGTAGCACCAGGATGCACCAGATGACGTCGGTGTTCATTTTCTTTTCTAGCTTGGAGCACTTGTAGCGCGGGCCGCCGTTGTTGAGCATGGCCTTGGTCTCGTGCCCGGCGTAGACGACGATGCCCTCGACGAAGTCGGTGTTCTTGAGCGTGCACTCGCGCAGCAGCAGGTGGTCGGAGTTGAGCGGCACGCGCTCCTTGTCCGGGTGCGAGATGGTGCCCGTGAACCGGTTGATCTTGGTTGACGGCCGCTCCACCTCTATTGTGCTTTTGAATTTCGATGGACGAAAAGTTAAATGCTGAAATTAAAAAAAAAAGAGTCATTTATGGTTTGCCTAAAATACTTCGTGAGATGGCCTTAGCACACTCTCGTACAGGTGTAGTGAGAAATTACTTGCCTTCGGAAACGTTCGTAAACACATGCTGTTTCAGGCAGTGTCACCGAGTCTGACTGAAGTAGCATGACAGCTATTACTGTCAGTCTCAGTGAGATAGACTGAAACAGCATGACGTTGACGAACGTTTCCGAAGGCAAGTCATTTCTCACTACATCTGTAAGTACCTACCTAATACATGTAAATAGACTAAGAATACTATAGTTGTATATGTATACGAAAACAATAAACATATTTAAGTTATTTCAGCAACAATGAACGCTTCTGAAGATTGCATATGTCTATTCTGTTATCGTATAGTGAGAGTGCATTGTTATGTCGTCGTTTCCGGTACTCCGGTGCTCCACTTTACCATCGCACGTGTAAACTCCCTTACCATTAAGGTTTTATGTCGATGAATCGGGTATTTTTAATGGATCATATTTATAACCGACGACGATATGTCACGTCGTGACAAACAGTTATCATTTGTCGTGCGTGACAATTCTCGTTAATCTTGTTTTAATTGCTCACAACTTTAACAGTTCATACCTATTCACGTTGATGCAACCCGCTCGCGGCGTTCATTTCCGATTTTGCTTTGTGTTGCTAATATCGGAGAAAGTGTTCCCACGCTATATTTTTTAGGACTACTGAGAATGTTGCAACCAAAGCCACATTACAAGCTAGTATGCCAGTATTGAAGTTGAAAATCGTCGCTATAGTTACTCAACCTCGGATCTACAGCAATCGATTCACGGAAATATCACCTTTCTTTCACTCTGAATACGGGTGTTTTTTCCATCAAGTGAGTGTTGCAGATATAGGGTGATATTTCTGCTACCTTTTGACTTTGAACGGCAATGAAATGAGTGAGTCAAAATCAGGAAAGACCGCCATTATGAAAGCGACGTTAATGTCAGCCTGCAATGAGGTTAAATGTGGACGCTCGGTGAGCTGGAACGGCGACACCGTTTGGTAGGTAACAGGTATCCGCTAGACACGGACCGAGTAAAGGAAGTGATTAATGATCAAGTAATCACGCCTCCAAATTGAGGACATTAAATATGCATGAAAAGCTCGTGAAGCCTTGACCTTGTGTCACTATATGACGAATTTCGTCATCCCATATATGTGATTAAAATTCCGAGTAATATTTAGGTCAGCATGGGAGATTTGGTATTCTCGCCCCTTAAAATGATGGGGTTGAATTAACGAACGCACTAACTTTGATTAAGTTTACTCAATGACCATTACTTCAATCACATTTCGTTTGGAAATAACATAGTTTAAAATTGGACTGTTAAAAAAGTGGTAGTTGCTGATAACTGGCTTTTACATTTTAAAGATAATCAAAAGTTGACAACCTATACCGGATATACATCTAGCGGGTAGGTGATCATTTATAGTTGCTGATTTCTAAGAATGAACATTTGTCAGTTTAGAAATGAGTTTTATACATATGACGTATAAAAGTCTAGGAAAAAAGACTATAGGAAAAATGGTGAGTCTTACCTTCATATTTATTAGTTTAAGGACTGATTTTTCAATCCCCAGTTAACAGTACCTGTTAAATAAATGTTAGCCCTGTCCTTTTTGACTAATGATTTTAGAAAAGGATGGTGATAATTTTAACTAACGGATAGGTCTATTTGGGGATTGAAAAATCAGCCCTTAGTCTATAACTGTCAGAAGTTCATTCTTAGAAAGCGGCAACTACGTATACATATATGCATGCTGCAAAAAGCCAATTAATCAAGGATATGAGACTAGTCATTTAAATGATAAATATAGCAGTTACAAGTACATTATTTAGTGTGAGTCTCCATTTCCGGTATTTAGGTAGGTATTACATATAGGTACTATATTTCTTAGGGTCTCGCCAAATCAATCGACGCGGAATCGGCTTAAGCCGATCGATAAAAGCTTTTTGAAGAAACATTTAACTAATATAGGCCTGTTAAGTTGTCGTTTTGGTGAAAATTCCTAACATCGAATATTTATCCCAAGAAGAAAGGTAGTCGACGACTGCTTCTTTGTTAACCAAATTTCTAATTCTAAAAAAACGAATTATAGTTACCATTTCTAAAAAACCAGGAGGCAGCATCCTCTGCTTTAGATTAGTCTCGCCATCGAGATTGCAGGTGTCGAGGTAGCAGATCCCCAGCGGGTTCGACGTGTGCAGCAACACCATGTCCGCTGGCACCGCTTCGTTGTTGGACAAGTGCACCAGGTCGCCCACGCGCACGTCGCGCCATTTCACTCGCACGTACCGGTCCACGTTCCTGCACAAATGAGACGAGATGTTTTTATGTCACTATCATCATGACACAGTTAAAATGTAAGGTAAATACGATCATAAAACAATAGACAAATTGTCGAGATTACAAGAGATTATGTATTTAAATACGTAACGACGACTTAATTAGCTTAGGATTAATTCTTTAAATCTTGGTTTTATACAGAACAAATAAGTTAGCTTGCAGAAATAGTAGTAAGTATGATACTTTATGTCTGCATATTGTAGTTCCAAGAATATGTATACATATTAAACGGATCTACTATCAAGTTATCATACTTCGATGCATTGTATCAAGAGGGGAATAACGCTGAGTTCCTGTGGTGAATATTTGTAGGTTGAAAGCATTTTATTCTGATACCTGTATAATCTTATCCCCTTATTCACAAAAATCTATTGTATCTTAGCGAAGATGGCATTTAATCCCCTGTGAAGTGTCATAATACTCATACGAATACCTACATATACTTACATTAGTCATAGTCACGTCGGGGTATGAAGATTGCAGTTTGCAATGTTGTAATAATAGTTTTTTCTCAAGGGACAGGCATATCGTGGATCGTGACTAGATAATTATCGCATTGACAACTTAGAAACTAATATTCATTATTATTATAGTATTGTAGGTACTGCAATAGAGTTGTGGATAACGCTTACGAGTATTAACCCTAAAACTCCAGTTTTTAGCGCTGACCGTGAATGCATATCTTGACTATCACAAATCGGATTATAATTATTATAAATTAGTATGTGATTGCATACCGAGAAGTTGGACCAGTGTTTACTAAATATAACCGGGTCGCCAAGTGATTTGAGCATCAGCCGCGGAAGCTAACTTTAAATCCCGCCTTGGATGTTGGTGAACTAGGTTTTTTGGGGTTTCATAGCTCAAAAGAAAAACAACTAAACCCTTATTATTAATACAGGATCACTCGCATGTCTGTATGTCCATCAGTTACAGCCGATTTGTTCCGAAAATACTAGGCCGAATGAGTTGGCACACATAAGGAAGTTGGTGACTGTTTAAGTTTAAATGAAAAAAATAGATTGCTGATTTTAACATATTTAATGAACAAGAATAAATGAACGTACGTGGAACCATTTGCACGCGCGTCTAACTCGCACTTAGCCGGGTTTATTCTTTGGTATATGACTACTAATCATATACATATGTACCTATAACCGAGTTATTTCAGATACGTCAACAGGTTGTGTGATTCAAGACTATCAGGACGTAAGTACACCTAATAGATACTAAAACCGTTTTACTGAATACGTGTACTTATTTAGTAGGTATCATTTTTTGTTCTTTAGTCCGTCCCTCATTCCTGCAAAACGTGATCAATCGGTTTTACAACCATTACGGTTTGTCTCCGTCGGGCTCAGTCATAATTTCGTTATCCTCATCGCTGCATGTTTTTAACCTTTTAACAGCCATAGTCTGATATCTCAGCAGACAGTCAATATCCAACTCACGTCGCCAGAGTCTGATAAGTGATAAATAAGACAAATGTCTGATTTGGTTTTTATGGCGTAAAATTTAATCCCATTCAAATATAAGCTCTGGGGCGTATTGCACAACAAATTACAATTAATATTACAAGAGGAAGTCTCTTTTCTATGTATCTTTCTAGAAAGAGACTTCCGCTCGTAATACTAGTTGTAATTTATTATGCAATTGGTCCCTTATCGACGTGGTGTAATCTTGTATTGGTAGCGACACGGGCATACGTACGATGAAAAATTCACGGCTGTGAAAAGGTTAAATTCTGTCTCTTTCTCTAGGTAACTCCATAAAATTAAAAAAAAACACAACACTGATAAAATTTTATATCTAGTGGAATACAAATTTATTTTCCTCAGGCTTATAGGAATTTAACTGGAAGAATAACAATATTATTTGTACTAATAATAATTCTTTGATGATGCGTGCGTATTCTTGATATTTTCCTGAACGGTAAAGTACAGGGAGTAAAAGGAAAATGCTCTCTACTACTCAATAACCTCGAATCTTCACTTTTTTATTTTACTTGCAATTTTAAGAGGTTTTTATATATCATGTGGTTTACGGTTATGCACAGTGGTCAGGCGTTCAAAGAACAGTGCTTAAAATTCAAAAGTCGCAATAAAAGTCTAAAAAACAGTACGTAATGTTATATTAAGATTGTATTTCATCTGTAATAAGCGAAATACAAGCTTTAAATAAAGATTCCTACTTTTTGTGAGGTAAATTTCGTAAACCAGTTATGTATAGATCAGATGTCAGCAAAAATCTAATAAGCAAATCAGTGTTACTTGTTATTCTTGAAATTTTGTGGGTAAAAAAACTTACATTTGGGACCTTTATTCTTTTTGAAAGACCTATTCAACGATACCCCACACTATAGTACTAACGGGCATTGAGCTATGGTGCGGAAGACGGACAGACAAACATGGCGAAACCATAAGGGTTCCTAGTTTACTACGGAACCCTAAAAACAAGTTACGTGAGAACAAGCAATTGATTTCCCCCCTCCTTGCTCTTAAAAATCATTAAGTACGCTTATTTGTCCTTAAATTTCAGTTTCGTAAAAAGGCTACCGCCAAGACCTTCGGCAATCTTCGGTAGAATTATTACTTGCTCACGATAAAGCACTTTCTAGGCTACAAAACGACATATGAATCATTAAGGGACTCGAAGGGTTTCTAAACTAAAAGCTTCGAAATATTATTCAAATCGAAATTGTCGTTGATTGTTTTGATGGCTCGCGTAAAATAAATATTATAATAAAAAGGCGACAGGGAAAATAATAAAATGTTATTAAAAACGATAGAAAATACCCTTGTGTACCTCCATTTAAATAATTATAGCTTTCACTAAAACAGTCATGTACATAATCAATTTTAAAACGACGAGTAAATATTGCACTTTTAGATAACGCGTTGGAGCGTCATGCAGTATATTAACTTTGAAAGCTTATACCAAAAATGTTTATTCCCACACATGCCAAATATTTTATGTTTTCTAAAACTACGTAGTATAAACTACTCTCCTTGCTAAAAAAAGCAGTCAAAGTAGATCATCAATTTATTCGAATTTTAGCTACTACCGTGACCTCTGTGTTATGGCAGCATTTTCACTATATCATACCCCAAATCTATATTATTACCGTAGTTACAAGCCAGGAAACATTATAACTACTCGTTATAATATTTCACAGTCGAATTTCACTGCAAAGTGTAGTAAAGTGTTGCAATGCATCTGTTATCGTATTGCTACATACAACATGTGTTCGAAGCCGAACTGATCGAGCGTTTAGGTACCTAAATAGTATCACTGTAGTTATGGTTATGATTTATGAAGTTATGACTTATGACGTGGGTAACTAATAAAACTATTCAACGAAACACAGGTTTATCCATAAATTTCGTAAAATATATATATATATATATTTAAAACCACAACAATTCATACTTTTGATTAAATATAATTGAATGATAATATTGATAATAGACGAAACCTAAGTTAGTTTAGTGTTATTGTTAGCTAGTTTATGGTCGGGAACTGAAAACCAGCGGCCGCGCTGAGTCCTAATCCATTTTGCTGCACAAACATATATTTTGTTATTACCTATACCTATGTAACCTATGTTTGTGTAAGTGAATAAATTACTTTTTAATTATTTTTATTTTAAATATTTGGCTCACATTTTCGTTAACAGCTGAACATAATGATTAATGTCATCTTGATGAAGTCCAAACGTCCAATCACTCGGTAGATAAGAGACAAAACGATTTGTCGATGTCTACAAATGAGCCTTATACCTATATGAATATGACATTAAACTTATAGGAAAAATTGTGAGTTTTACCCTCATATTCATAAGAGTTAATCTATAACTGTCAAAAGTTAGTTCTTAGATCTCAGGGATAGATGTCCACATCTTTAAATTATTAATTCTAGGATTTGGGGTCGGGTAATCGAGTACCTACTGACTTTAGTGGATGTGATGGACATTAAGATGTATATGGTTTGAAATAACGCTGACATTTGATTTAGATAGTTGGATATACATAAAACTTTATGTATATTATACATAGAGGGTTGGAGACTGTGAGGGTATTAATACTCTTTACAGGTTTAAGCACTCAAGAATCACGGTCCCTGCAAATATCACTTAAAAAGGCTTTAGCGTAGAATATGGAAAAATCTGTATTCAAGAACGGTTTGTCCAATTTATGTTTTGTTCATCCCATGTTGTTCATCCCATCCATTCCCGTATTATCTCCTAATAAATAAACAAATGCGAGTGCTTTATTAAAAACGCTTTATTGCTTGCGAGCTTATAAGGGCGCTTAGACATTTAATTCTTTTATAAACTTACAATTACAAACCGATTCTGTACTTAAGGTAAGCGTCAAAGTCAGACTTTTTTATTAAAATACTCACAAATACCTCATAACGTATGGGTGGTCATGAATATGCCGACAGATTTTACCAATAAAATTTTGATGTCAAAAGAAGTAAAAATATTATATGACATGTCATTTCCAAAGCAAAATACTTATTTTTTTCATATTTCGATATTTTTTTTATACATGACCAGTTATAAACTGTAGGTAAAGACTTTTTTTAGAGTTTTTTGTATTTTTTTGTTAAGCGTTTTTCTCAAAATTTTGGTCACGTTTTCTCTAACGTCAATCAATGGGTATGTCAAGATGAAAAGTCATAGTGTAAGAATTTTAATCGAGCAGGCATTTATCAGAGAATTATGATGAAAATCATGAATGTAGGATTAATATGGATTTGACAACGTTATAAAAATAGCAAGAACGAAAGGGATGGTCTTATGAAACTTTTTACTAGTGGAAGTGAAAAGGAACGATAATCGTCCGTCCTTATCACTGTGCCACTATTTTTTGTGTGTGTGTGCATTAGATGCTAAATGTAAGTGCCAGACAAATGCGTTGAATACGTCACTAAGTGCCTGTGTGGCACTTTCGTCTTAGTAGTAAGTGACTATGTCTATCCCTCTTAGTGGCACACTATGTGCGGCCCCTCGATGAAAATAGATTTTTGAAAAACATGTCATTATATCCGAAACTAAGCCGAATCCAGAAAAGTTCATCTGACATTACATTATAGTCTCAAAATGTAGTCAGGAAAACACTATTCAGTCAGGTATACTCATTACCACCCTGCATTTTCCTAAACTATTGTTGTGGACCGTTAACCTCTGGCCACAGTGCGTGGCTGCTCACATTAAAGCTATTTCAAACCTCTTACTTATCACGCTCCATCACGACTAATGCCGATTCATTTAGAACCAAAAGTTATAGGAACTGTACCCGTACCATGAGTTGGCAATGGAAGTTTGCGTTAGTGTTCAGTCGATATGTAAATCAGTTTTTCTCAAACGTGCAATTAAATATTGTTGTTATGTTCCTTATAATAGGCTGCGAAGTACGTATGACGTTTCAGGTGCGACTAGGACAAGAGGTCGTTAATGGGTGTTTTCACAAACCGTTGTTGAAATCACCTTGTTATTTAATTGTTGTTTTTGTTTATATACACAAAATGTTTCTTTCCATTACGATACTGTGTTTTCATAGATTTTCAAAGGCGGTAGCGTAATGAAAGGAATGAAAACTGTACGAAAATTATGGGACATATTTTTTCTCCTAACAAAATCGAATGAGCTCGTGATTCTGAGTCGAATAAGCCTAAACTTGACCAAATTAAATAACAAGGTTTTAACAACGGTTTGTGAAAACGCCCTAATTGAATTTAATACATGTCTTGAAGATCTAGGCCGGCAAAGTGCTCTTTTTCAATTCCATTCCACATAAATTTGTGGCATAGGCATTATGACATTCTGCCACTATGCTTGTAAAAAAAAACTTTGATGTTTTTGTTGTTTATTTCATTGCATGTTTGGGAATAGTACATTACTACAGAGGACGGGAAACGAAGGGTTACAGGCCAAGTAGATATATCTGGCCGAAGGAACTGAGGCCAGATAGGGATACGCGGCCTGTAACCCTCTTTCTCGCCGAGATTTGTATAGTGCTTTTCTAAAACTTGCCATGAAATAAAACGAACTGATTTCGCCGAAACATACTATTTAATTAGTAAATAAACCAATAGTACAGTATTGTAAAACATTTTAAAAAAACATTCGCGCCTTACCTTTTTTTTAATCTGTTTGAGGTATCCTTTTACCTGTTGGATAGACATTAGTTCTTAGGTTATTTTTTTTTTCTGTGGCTGAATGTCAAGACGTGTCACAATTTGACGTTTCAAAACAAAAGACAGTTTGTTTGCAGTCCTAGGTGTGAAATAAATACATGAAATCTCTTTACATATCATCTTAGCATATGACACCGGATACATAATATTTCCGGGTTTAATTTAAAGTAAGTAATATCAACATTCCGTAGCAAGTTTGAGAAAAAGCACTATACATACATACCTCGGCCGGAAACATGGCGTTGCCCGCCTCAGACCTATCCGGCCTCGCTTCGCTCGGCCTATATGTCTTCGGCCGGCAACCCCTTTCGTCCCGGCCTCAGTAATGTTTCAGTTTATCACGCTCGCACTGATTTATGCGAGCGACCGTAATGGACTACTTACGTATCGAGTAAACGTGACATGCTCATGGTACGGCTATAGTTTCAGTGTTGTCACGATTGACAATCAGAATTAATGAATTTGTATGAATAAAAATAACAGTTTCTAAAGGTGCATGCAGACCAAAAGAGCATTCGCTGTTCTATCCCCCACTCTTTGAAATCAACGAATCACGTTTCGTGTAACGATCGAATTTCATAGAGTAGGGGGATAGAACAGCGAATGCTCGTTTGGTCTGCATGCACCTTAAGTAAAGTGCCGCTAAGTGTATAATTTTGATTCATGCTACCTACTTTTCGTGGTTACTTTCATTATTTTTTATAACACATTTAACTAACAAACATATAAATGGGTCTAGACGTGTGCGCCGATCTAAAAATGATCGGCGGCGGCGTTTACTGAAAAGTCGGCGGCGGCGGCGTGATTTCGGCGTGAAATCGGCGTCAAGGTCACATGAATAAAAAAGTGGAATTTGATAGTATCACTTGTCATAGTTTAGATAAATACAATATAAATTTTCATCAAACACCACCATTGACCACCTTATCCAACATCTGATCAGTACATATCAGTTTTCTCTTCCCACCATGTTCTAACATAATATTTTCAACAGTAACTGGGTTTGGACTAGCCCTATTCACATTAGGCTTCCCAAATCCCCTATCATAGCATGCCATAAGGATAAATAGGGCGCAGCCCACGTCCATTGGATTCCATCTATCTTTACCAGGTGATCGGTCCATCATATTGGGAGGCATCCTACGCTGCGTCGACCCTTAAGTATATGCTTGCCACTAAGAAATCAATTTCCCCACCGGTAGTTTTGCGAGTAATATATGTCCAGCCCACTGCCACTTCAGTTCAGCGATTTTTTGAGCTACGTTGGTGCTTCCAGTTCTTCTGCAGCTCTGAACTAGGGTTTGCTACATCCGTCGATTTTCAGCATCCAGACAATACGGATATCGAAAATCATCCATTGCATTGGCGTCAAGCCCGCGAAGGCCGAAGGCCCGGAGTGTCACGATTTCAGTCCTCTCCGATACAATTACGCTTCCCAACTGTCTTAACCCCTGCGAAGACCGAGCTCGCGAAGGCCCAGTTTCGTGTAAGGCAGAAGGCCTGGAGCGTTTCACAGAGGCGCGCCAGGTGACGAGGCTGAAGGCCGAGCTGCGAGAGCCTAGCGCTCCCATGCTACACAATGGTTTAGTGTCACACTTTGCGGCCCTCCGATTCGTTTCGATCCCTTGCGAAGGCCAAAAGCCGAACTAGGCCGAGCTGCGAGAGCCTAGCGCTCCCAATGCTACACAATGGTTTAGTGTCACACTTTGCGGCCCTCCGATTCGTTTCGATCCCTTGCGAAGGCCAAAAGCCGAACTCCATTTAGGGCTGCACAGAGGCTCGCCAGCTCGCCTCACTCGTACTTACTGGGTGATTATCTATCAGCCATAATAACTTTATAGTTGGCAAACCGAAGGTGATATATTCACTAGTGGTGTTGACTACAAGCCCATCCCATTCCAGTCCAAAATCTTGAAAACATCTTCCAAAGCAACAGTAAACAGTTTTGGAGACAAGACATCTCCCTGTCTTATTCGTCGCTGCAATGGTCTGGATTTCGAATAACGGTCTTGAAGACGAACTAGGGGGCTGTTACCACGATCTAATGCGATTCAGTTTATGACCTAAACTGAATCACGATGTGTTAGTTGCATAAAATAACTGTCAAAAATTGGCTAGCCGAACCTAAACTGAATTGCATTTAAGAGGTCATGGTAACCCCCCTGGACACTACAATATAAGTACCGGTAGTCTACCTATTTGGCTTACTTGTTCTACTATTTATTAGTTGGTTGTTCTTCGGACACATAGCCCGCAAACCTGGGGAAGACCTCCAAAAACTTATTGTCACAAGAAAGATTGGAAAGAAAAGGCCGAGAGGAAGGAGCCCCATGCGCTGGAGAGTCCGGATCCACACCTCACTCAACTTTCGGGTTGCTGAAGCGATCCACGCTACGGAAAATTGGAGTGGTTGGTGGAAGATCGTGAATGAGAAATTGATGAGTTGATAAGTCACAACCCCCAGAACAAGGTTATCGACGCAAGGAGGAGTAGTCTACTTAGTACCGCTGAAGATACTGTACTACAGCCCCAGGTCTTGATCAATTCAAATGCTTCATAGATCACGAACACGAACGCTAACCTGAGGGGCAAGTTATAGATACCTCTCGGTCTTCTGTATATCCTGACGTTGCTTGTGTATGTGATTTACGGTGCTGAAGCTTTTCTAGAAACCGTAACCGGCTTGTTCAGGAGGCTGGAAGTTGTCGAGCCTAAGAACCTACGTGAGTGATGAGTTGATGACACTGTTGATGGGACGGCTCAGCTAAATACCAACTCGCCACTTTAGACTCAGTAGAACGCAGAGCCAGGAGAATGATTGGTGATAGGAAGCTGATGGCTGGGCTACACTCTTTAGCCCATCCGCAGAAAGTTGCCAGGTTGTCGGTGTTCTACAGATTGCACTTCAGGGAGTGTACTCAAGAGCTTCATGAGCTTATCCCGCCATCCCCATTTTACCATCGAAATTCTAACCGCACGGCCGGGTTCCATCCTTACTTGGTAGATATTCCATTTATTCGTACGAAGCGCTTTGCGTCTTCTTTCCTTATCCGTACTGCCAAGGAGTGGAATTCCCTGCCGGCGTCGATATTTCCGAGATCATATAACCCGTCAACCTTCAAGTCAAGGGTGAATAGGCACCTTCTGGGCAAACTCACTCCATCGTAGGCCACGTCTCTTCCCTTGGCTAGTCTGTGGCCATGAGTAAGCCCATTTCAAATAATAATTTAAAAAAAACACTCGAAAGCAACTAATAGGTTGACAGTAAATTCCCTACATAAGAGCATTATATAAATATATAAAGCAAATACGAAGCTTAGTGTGTAGACTGTGTAGTATTTAGCCCATAAGAAATAACTCTCTTATTCAGTCAAGGCCACGCCGATTTCACGCCGACCATTAGTCGGCGGCGGCGGCGTGGCGAAAAAGGTCGGCGGCGGCGTGACGCCGGCGCGGCGCACACGTCTAAATGGGTCATTGTCAGATTTAGGTTATCGTATTTTCGGTGGACATACCTAAAGTTAAGGAATTCCTGTACTAATTTTGGGATAAAACAATTAACGGTACGACTAGGTTCCCCGGTCTATAGCCCAATGCAATCAAATCGTAGATTTATAAAAGCTGTTAACTTTCGACCACCGAGTGGACAACTTTTGTTTTTTGGACTGACAATGACCCAAATATAAAAAATAGTCCTGAAGGAAGGAAGGAACAATTTCGATTAAAATAGATTTTAACACTGCTTGTAATTGTTAAGTTTTTTTTACGGTAAAAGAGGTCATTAAAAAAAACTAAATTTTCTATAAAAACTATTAAAATATAATTATGGTACGTAAAGCGCTGAATTTTATAGTTATAATTCGGGAAATATTATTTGACCGACCGTTATCTCACTTATGACCTTATGTTATGCGTTAACACTTGCTAGACAATCAGCAGTCGAGCACTTTTCTATTGTTAATGATGCAAAACAAAAGGTCGTAAGTAAGATAAGAGTCTGTGAATAATATTTCCCGAACTATACGGAGGCAGTTTGTGTTAGGCATCCTGTAGGAAACATGTACCTTTTTCTTCAAGTTGAACCCGCAATCGATTTGGTGGCATTATATTATTAGGGCCGGCCCCTAGCGTCTCAGCTTTCGTTCCACCGTAAACAAACCGCTACACTAAAGCAACAGGTGACGCAACGAGCCATTAAGATCGACCGGCTTTAGGCCTTTTATTGGGGAAGGATTCCGCACAGGTTAATCAGATTTAAGGGATAGTTAGTTGAGTTATATGTAATGTAGGTACAGGTACTGTACTACAGCTGACGTATGTGGACTGTCATTAGAAATGGCCATCTCAGTGGCTGCCACTGAGTTCGGACACGCGAAGTAGATACATTTGCTTCTTCTAGTGTATATTCATTTCTGTGGGAACAATATACTCAGCGAACTATTTTCATCATAACATAATGCAAATGTTTGTTTATAACACTAAGCGAAATCGTAGTTTATAAATCCCCAAAAGTAAACTACACGAAATTGTGAGATATGCTTCCCGAATTCGGGTTGTCTGACATTTGTGCGGCTATTTATGCTGGTGTACAAGTGTACCGAAAAGGATATATTCATCAATATTTAAATTAACCCTAATAATGAAGGCCACAGAAAATGTTTCTTCGTGCACTATAAAAACAGCATTCAAAAGTCGGCCAGCGTTAAGATTAACCGTACCTACATAACAATTTGAGATTTTAGTCGTCATAACAAAGTATACCGTACAGTGAACAAGGCACAACACAAGTAAAGAATGGTCATACAACGGTGAGAACAACATTGACCTAGTCTGGCTTCCAGAACAAAACGTCTTTAACGAAGTAAGAACAAAGAGTCCTTAAGCCTTTCTCTTGGCCAGTGGTAGGGTCCGCGATAACCGTGCACGGAACCTTAATAATCACTGTCGCAGACAATGGGCCGCGACCCGTTCAGTACAACGAAAGTGATTTGAGAGCTGATAACCTACTCTTCGTTGTTTGCGTACTGGCTTTCTAACGTTTTCCTTCATTTAATATCTTACTGTGACGTCAGCAGTTTAGTCACGTATCTTGATCCTTTGTTGTGATGTGTTGTGAAAAAGGGAAAGAGCGAAGCTGGAGCCCGCAGGGGCCGCAGGCATGGGAACAGCAGACAATGGACCGAGGCATTCAGTGCAGCGAAAGTGATTTGAGAGTTGACGCGTACGATTCTGTAACGGTGTGTTCTGTTCTACTATGTACGAGTATGTTTACTACTCACTCATACGACATGCTTACTACACAGAGTGCAAATATACTGAAAACAAGTGCGAACATAGCAGTTATTTAATAATACTGAAGTTAATTACCGACGACATGTTTTGTTCTATAAAAGGTAGTTAATAATAAACATAAATGTATAACATTAATAAGTGCGATATAAATCATAGAGAGGAAACAGAATCCAAAAAATAAGAATTTAACAAAACGGAAGTAGCTACTCCATGTCCATGATGCCCGTTGGCTGAGTAACGCAGTACTCGCAGTAGGACACATGTGCCGAAGAGACAAGTTGTTTCAAAACGATTTGTCTAATTGAGTGTATGGCTGCGTCAGCTGTGTGTATGATTGACCTCTGCATGCAAACTTTTAGTAACGTATTCACTTTGAAATTCGTTAACAAGGTCCATATTGTCAAATGGTTTACTCTGATTACTTTAATTTAATCATATCTATTGTCTATAAATATCGCGTCGGGGCTCCCCCTGAAACCTGGTTGTCGAATGATACTTTGTCGTTGGCGCTGAATTGCTAATGGAAAGCCGGATGTATAAATTTAGCGACAAATTGACGAATAGCGCGGCGGAACTTTGGGTTTTGCACATCGAGCACTTGCGTCGAGTTGGTTTATTGATACTTATGTGAGCCGGCTACCTAAACGAGTTAAGCTGCCCTTTTAATAATCTGCGGTAAACGCGCGTACATGTCAAAACATCTCGTAGCTAACTGTAAGGTAAGTTAAATGGCGAGTTGTCACGGTCAATAAACGGAAGTTTTCATCAACTAATACCAAGCCGAAGTGGTAAGCCGAGTTTTGAAATGAAACTATCTAATTAATTTGTCAGGGTATTGCGAGACTCGGTGATACAATTATGCATCAACTTCGGCTTGTCGTTTGTCTTACACGAACAGAATGTGTTTATGATCGTATTTACACGTCATTAGTCATTATACTAGTGACCGAGGCGTGTGAAGAAATATTGGAAAGCGTGTCAAGAGGGGACGTGACCAATGGATGAGTAAAGAGACAAAACCTAAACTCCTCATGGCGAATCAAGCTGATGCAACAGACTGCAATTATCGGCCACAGTAATTTACTGCTTTGAGATAATTGTAATTTATCTTTTAGTTTATTACACTATCAAATTATTTATGCTTGAAAAATATTTTACGAGACCTAATGGCGAATGGTTTACGTCAACTGGGATCGTATCATATGAGTACAATAATACGTGTTTTACTGTACTCTACCTAATGTATATTTTGTGTCACTTGGTTCGTTTCGAAGGTATTATTATTTTAGCGACATGGGCAAGTACTTAACTGGAAATTGAATTTGAAGATGCCTCTATGCAACATGCATTTTAAAAGTTCCAGGTGAATCTGGATGTCCTACATTAAAATGAGGGCGGGTTCAAACTGCAGGTTGTTGAACCAGGTAACTAAACTAATAACATTTAGCGAGATAAATTGGATTGCGCCCTGATCTAGTTCGAGTAAGCCCAGCCTTAACAAACAACATTTACGTCAATGTAGGTCTCCCAGGAAACCTCCGACGACGGCGCCACGCCAGTTTTCCAGTAACTCTATGTCACCCTCCAGACGGAAATTGTCTTGATTTTTTTAGAAGGTGCACAAATAGGTCATGGTGCTACATAAAGTGGTGGCGCATTAACGTCTTTAATACATGCCTAATGTATGTATGCAATAGGGAGATTGCCTGTACATTTACACCCTAAGCACACGCTAATTAACATCATCGAAATTTCAAACGAAGGCTAACAATTAATATTTTTCTTAGAAAAGTGAGTAATACCTTTGCTATCTACTTATCTACTGTAATGCAGTCATATCACTCTCTATATATTAGTTAGATTATTTACACATTATTGTGTAACGAAAAAGAATACATACGTATATTAAATTATGTACTCATTCAAATTGTTAAATTGACGAGTATGTGGTGGATATAAATAAGGTAATAGAATGTCAAGAAAAAGTTAACGTTTGCTAATGACATCATACCTATTACTTTATTTATTACCTATACATACTCGTGTAGCAAACTTCTAAGATCGACAATCGACGGGAGTTTACCGTAAAGTAAGAATAGATGAATACTATCTACGGATGCAAAATCATCAATTGACAAATTAATCTTTAAAAAAAACGACTACTATTTGTTTTTCAAATCTTATGCGACCAGGGCACAGATATAAAATGGGAACGGCAACGACCTATAAATCCATTATTAGCATGAGTGTACCTTACCTACTTGTAACACAAAGGTATTTAAGTTTTACGAGTTGCGCTCCAAGAACCTATAGTTGTAATAATTTAGTTGGTATTGTCTGTGCGATCGATGACGTAAGTTGGTCATTAAACATTTCAGTAAACTGGGGGGTTAAACGCGTGACTCACGGCCCGAACTGGCCTATAGTGGAAAAGCACTGTGTGACTATTTGACGGCGATTTACTAATACTTAAGGTACGTTTCCTCAATAGACCGCAATCAGTATGTTTTGCCTTATTTCTTATGAAAAGATGTTTTCGAAGTGTGCGTAATAAGTATAGCCCCGGCGCGGTCGCGACATTTCTCCACAAATTTTTATATTGAAACCTTCATCCATGCAATTACATTTCAATTTGGAATGAAGAAATTATAGATTTTTGTCAGCTGCTGCAGTCTGCCGACTCCTACCTGGGGCCTATTTCTCAAAAGCTTGTAACTTGTAATACAAGCGGAAGTCCTTATCTTATTAACGGTGCTAAAAAGAGACTTCCGCTTGTATTACAAGATACAAGCTTTTGAGAAACGGGCTCCTGTACGGACATAAACATGGGGGACATTAATTAGAACACCTATAGGTGTACATTTTGCGACATATACTAATAAATATATTTATTTTGAAAAACCTACTTCTTCGTTTTAAGCCCGTAAACAATTCCGCCTCCGACATGTATATCAAATTAAGACAACCAAGCGTAATTAAAAGCAATAAAGTGTACAAAATATATGAATTTTAATATTAATTCATGGTAGCTAATGGTAACGCAATAAAGGACTTCGCCCTCAGGTTTTGTATGAAAAACGTGCATTTTCACATGCATTACAACGTTTTTTATAAAGCATACACACACGGAAGGATCTACAGTATATTTTTTATATAGCGCCAGTTTATTATAGCGCCTCGTAAATTCGTAATTCCATTCAGGTACCATTCTACAATAGTCTGATAAGTTTTAATATCGTGAAAGAAAATAAGTGCTGTATAAATTGATTTGCCTTTAGGTAAATGTATTGTCTAACTGCAAGTGCTTAAGAGTTATCGTGGCAATAAGATTGACGAGCGGTCAAGTCAATGTGGCTGGTACGTCACGTACTGGCGACCTGTATGTCTACGACCTATGGTAGGTTATTCATACTCGGTGCAGATTCTAAACTTTATGTAGATCATTCATTAACATATTATTGCTATCCAGCTTAGTGCTTACGCTCACGTGCCGAGACGAACGTAATTATAAGAAAAATAATAGGTACATATTATATGTGCCTTGTGAGAGTTGAGCTGAAAACTTACAAGAAAAAAATATAATAGAAAATATTTTTTGTTGCATAAAAATAATTGTTTAATTCATAAATCATTTAACACGCTCACCTTTTCAATCTGATAATGTGAACCTTATGGCTGTGTAATAGAGGCTAGCCGTGCCCCCACATGTGGGACACGAAGAGTAAACGTGTCAAGGAGT
>JALPQI010000726.1:0-13769 GCA_025490895.1 Thaumatotibia leucotreta | reverse complement strand
TACAGTTAAATCAACCTACCTCAAAAACTATAGGAGATAATTTTATCAAACCAAAAAATCGTTGATAGAGTTTATTAATGTACATAACATATATTTTTTTCAGAATTTTATATCGCGTAGTTTAAAAAATAGAGGGGGGGGGGACACATTTTTCAGACTTTGAGACCTGATATCTCGAAAAACGATTTGCTTAAATAAAAATGTGATGTATAAACCTTCATATCATTTTCAAAGACATTTCTATTAATACCCCACACGCTTATGTACAACTAAAAAAAAAAATCTATCCCTCAGTTACATGTATGGAGGGCCCCCACCCCAATGGTTTTTTTTTACAATTTAGTATCACATTCCTGTAGCGGTTCATACAACACATATCCTTACCAAATTTCGTTACTGTAGCATTTATAGTTTCCGAGTATATTGGCTGTGACAGACGGACAGACGGACAGACGGACATGACGAATCTATAAGGGTTCCGTTTTTGTCATTTTGGCTACGGAACCCTAAAAAAGTAGCGGTTATGTTATCTATAATAAATTAGGGTAAATCCACAAGACTCAGTTACCAAATTATTTTCTATCATCATCATCATCATATCAGCCAAAAGACGTCCACTGCTGAACATAGGCCTCCCCAAAGATTGCCACAATGACCGGTCCAGTGCCATTCTATTCTATATTCTTATATTAATTAAGTAGATTTAAGCGCCCAAATATCTGCCTATAGGGCTAGGCTAGAGATATGTAGACTAACCTTTGATTAATTGGTTTAAAAACATACAAAAGTATTGGTAACTCATGTCAGTGTTGTAGACTTACTTATTAATCCTTTTAAAGTAGTCAATACCACTAGAATATTTCGTTGGTAGCCAAAACGATTAATTTACCGCGTTTACTTACGAAATTTTGATTTTTTTTACTTTAAAACTGCGGTTTGTTATGTCATTCATTAATTACCTACAAGAGCACGAGAATGCACGCTACGCGCGCTCCCGGTCCACGAAAACTAGAAATAAAATGTTTTTCGTTTATTTTCAGTTGACGTGTCGCAAGCGGCCTCGACGGCCGAATGTCAGCCGCGTAGGTCGCGAACTGTCTTTACAACGGGATCATCATCATCAGCCTGTGTTAGTCCACTGCTGGACGTAGGCCTCTCCTATTAACTATGCGTATCTATAGACGGAGGCAAATGCCCATAATCGCCACGCTGGGCAAGCGGATTGGCAATCGCAGTAATGTGTCCACTATGATGATGACGCTGCTGCCCATCATCAATCTTGTAGAATGGTCAGTGACACCCCTTAGTCGACTCTTACGACACCCGCAGGAGGAGTCGGAGTGGTGACAAATGTATTCTTACTGCCGTCACCACACGGCCATTATTACAAACGGGATACAGCTAATAGTGAATTATATGGAACTCCCTAGCTGCTAGATACCTACCCTCACTTTTGTAATAGACTACAGTCAATGTGACAATCATCTTTTGCTTCATATAGACTACTCCTTTGCTCAAAGGTTAACAGGAAGAGATCTCTTACAGGGATAAGTTCGCCTTTATACCTGACAAAATTTTTGTATAAATGTGTATTTTTACCTGTGTTTTGTGTACAATAAAGAAGTTACATATATTTACATACATACAATCGTATAGATAAATGATCGTAAGTAAATATGGATTGCATTTGTAGTAGTAATTCACCTTAAGAATGTTACATTTTAGCAACATTATTACAAATGCAATTCAAAGCTGTCGATAGTTCTATACGTCATAAAAAGTAAAGGTATAATAATCACAAGTCAAACGATAAGTCCCGTGAAACAGGCGGCAGGCAGGAATCCAGGGGGCATTTGCCTCCCCTGACACTGGACCTAGGTATGCCTAGAATCCTAGATGCTGTATTTTAACGATTATTTCAGTAGATAGTACTTATATCATAAGTCAATGCCCCCTGAACGAAATTCTGGATCCGCGCCTGTTTTGAACCTAGGCGAGCTAGGCCGCGAACTGAGATAAAACTAGCAATGTCATTGAAAACTATCTGAATTTTAACTTCATTCCGACGTTTCGAACACTTTACAGGGTTCGTGGTCTGCGGATGACTGACAATGGAGGAAATTTGATAGATCTACCTCCATCAAAATAAGAAAGATAAGTACAAAACTACCCACAAAGAGAAATATACTGATCCACAGACAATAAATTTCCTCCATTGTCAGTCGTCAGTCATCCGCAGACCACGAACCCTGTAAAGTGTTCGAAACGTCGGAATGAAGTTAAAATTAGTTAATATACGCGAGTTTATCCGTTTTCATAGTTTTATTTCATGTGTAATCCTCGCGGTAACCGAAGAAAATTTTATGAAAACAATAGTTGAAGTAAATTAATTGTTGCTAAAATTGACACTGGTCACTGACAATCATTAGGTAATTCGAATAGGTGAAACATGAAGAGCGATATATAACAGAAGCTACTAGGTACCTACTACCGGTCTGCACCTGTGATAAAATTGTTTTAGGTTTAAAAGTTAGCAAAATCCTACGTTTGAGTTTGTTACAATGAGAAAACTTTGGTAGATGCAAATCTCCATTAATTAATACACAAAACAGTTTATATACGCATGGTTATATTACTTATATTTTTGATTGATGATCAAAATTTCAGCAAAAAAATATTTCCGGAAAAAACCGCTCGCCAAAAAGTCAAAAAATACTCACGCAAAAGCTCCTGCAAAGCAATCCGGGAATATCACCAAAGCCTACACCGAGTCGAGACTACGGTACACTACTAGGTAATACAAAAATACCATATATAATGGCTTTATTGTTCAAACATAACGGCAGCGCGCGTTCGGCGCGGGAGTGTAGCGCGGACTGCGCTCGGAGCCGCTCTGACGTCACTACGCCCAATATAGCACCTCCACTGACCAAGCGATCTTCACATGTTTCTCTACCCTTCTCGTGTGCATAAAGGCGATGTTCCCGTGTACACTTTATGGTGGTTGCGTCGTTTTGAATAGATAGGTGGTGAAATGTGGAGCCGATGTTATTTTCGCAGCGATTTTCGTCGCTTTTCCGCGCGGGAGCAAGCGTGCCTTTAAACGGCAATACAGCGACGCGCGCGCAGTTGTATTCGGTTTGCGTTTGTTTTAGGCTTTATTAGCTTTTGAGTGATAGCACGCTTTTGTCTATGGAAATCGGTAGGTAACTGCGACCATATATGACATGGACGTCTAACGCCAGCTCAAAAATGCCAAACACAATTGTGCCCAGATGGGCAGGACATTGCGCTTTTCTTAACACCACGCAAATTTCAGCGCAACATCATTGATAAATGTTTATAGAATATAGCCAATCAAAACTGACGGACCAATCACAACTATTTTTAAATGGCAGTTTAAGTTTTTATATTACCGTGATGCATTGAAGAGGGGGTGACACTTGTCAACTAAAATTCAGGACCGTTTTTGAAAGACAATTTAGTATGGCGTGCGGCTTCCATGTTTTATTTGTTCGTAGGTAGGCAAATAAGCGGAAAAAGCTATTAGCTTCCGAGTTCGCCTATGATTATGACTAAATGATTTTAGGTGTTTTAACGCTCGTCCTCATTTACTCCTTTGACAAGTCTGTAAATCTAGTTAAATCGAACATAATATGATTAGAATAAAGATTCTAAATAAACTACAATAAAATAAATTTCACTCCGTTCACTCGCAAATGCATGTTATTATTCTGTTTAAGGCCATATTCTTTGACCTCTCAACGCTAGTTTTAAGAGTCATCCAGCCTCCGTTATTACCCGTGACAGTCGCCGTCAATGATGACGTGATACTGTAATACTCATAGTGAAAATATTTACAGTACTACAACTATGTGACTAGTGTGAATCGAAACGACATAGTGTAACATAATAATAATAATATAAGTGATTAATTTATAATCTGGCAAGCTCTAGCAAGCCATGTGTAAAGTAGACGGTAAATTTAGAAAATACACGGATGCGAGACTATCCCATTAATATTTAATACGAAACTCGTTATAGATCCGCGGTCCTATAATGCGTATCAGGTGTACAATTTCATAAAAATGATGCAGAGATGCTGATTTTCAAAATTTTTGATGGACAGTCCACGAAAAAAGTATATAATTATACATGATGATCAGGGGTCGAACTAATCATACAGATGACGTAAAAATAACGTACCTAATTTTGCATTATAGGATAATGCTTTTATTTAAGCATCCGTGCTGCATATTTCACAAAGTAATATAATAATCGCGAGTAAATCCATTACATTTATACAGGATGAAAGATGTATTGATTGTATTTTGTAGTTACACCCAGGGTATACTTGCTGCTATCATAAAATTTGTAAGGCCTATATTAAAGGGTGTATCATTTATTATAAATACGACTTTACTTGGCCACAATTTTTTATATTACATGTTTATGTAAAAAACATACATGTGTCTAATTACCGCTTTAATAAGGTACACATTTCATCCTAGAAACTCGACGTAAACCATCTGGGTCGCGTTTTATAAAGTTACAATTTACAATTTCGCTGTTTGCCTCTCTAGCGCACGCACATATTGGCTAGAAAGAGAGGCAAACAGCGAAATTGTAAATTGTAACTTTATAAAACGCGACCCTGGATTAGACACAACTAACCCAATCCAAAATCCTGATCTCCTGAGTAATAAAAAAATATTTCGGACAAGTATTTATTACAAGAAAATTTACGTTTTGCTAAAAAGACGACATCACACACAAAAAATCGTACTTTGAAAGACACGCTTTCATGTGCTTCGTAATGTTAAACATTTAGATATTGCCATAGCTCTTATATTGCCCAAAAAAATTACCTGAATTTGTGAAAGGATACTTTAAAGAGAATATGGTATGTAGCTTACGTGTATTTTGACTTTGACATCTAATATAACTGTCATGGAGCATTTATATCTACCTGTTCTAACTATGGATCAAGCCCATGGTGTTTCATTAAGGATTTTATGTATGGCTGATTCTTATAGCTGCTTCGCTGTTTTCGTACGCATAAGAAAGTGAAGTGCATCTAAAACGTTGTGAAAAAATCCGATTTTATGTAAAACATAAAATCCACCACATTTTATTTGTGTATTCCTGATTGGGGAATCATGAAGACTCCGTTTAGATAATATACTCGGGTAGCATCTTGACCTATTGCTTCTTAAAATAGTACCATGGAGTCGCTGAAATAGTCTTACATTCAGCTGTATAGGTTTGTCCGAAATACGTTTGATAGGCAATATTTTAAGCACGATAAAGCCCCTAAAAGAAACAATTTGGAAAGTAGCCATACATTACGTACACACCCTACACTCAGAACATAGAAACGCAAAATAATACATATTTCAAAAGTTAGACCAGGTTAAACTTGTATTTATAATAAACGATACAGTCTTTAATACTATTTGCGGTTTCTTTGGCTCTGAGCTATCAGAATATACCCCATGTATGTTAGCCGATTTTTTGTAGTTTTCGAGTTATGAATTTTTGAAATTTTTCTTTGAGAAATTCTGGAATGTAGAAATTTATTAATAAAAAAAAACTTTTGGGTTTTTTAACTAGTTTCATTTTGTAAAAGTATTACTAAAAATAAAGCATTTACTTACAAAAAAATTAGCGTCCTCACTTTGATACAAGTAGGATAAAAAATACAAAATTCAAAATTTTACGCTAAAAACGCATCAAAATAACATTAATGTACGTAAATAAAAAAATAAAACATATTCCAAGGAATTTTCGTATTCTAAAGACCGCCCTAGATCTTGAGCCTTCGTAAAAGCAAAAAAAAAAGTGATATTTAATGATGATTATTTTTCGGAGTAGTCGGTCAAATAAACTTAAAAAAGCTTAAAATTTTTAAGTAGTAAATATTTCTTGAATAACTACACAAATTGAGTTTCGCGGTATTTTCTGTCTTTGTTCAGTTCACAACAAAACAGACGAAATTTCACTTTATTTTTAAATTAAAAATTTAGAGTTTATTTGACCGACTACTCCGGAAAATCCTCATCATTAAGTATCACTTTTTTTTGCTTTTACGAAGGTTTAAGGTCTAGGGCAGTCTTTAGATTACCAAATATCCTTGGGATATGTTTTATTTTTTTTATTTACGTACATCAATGCTATTTTGATGCGTTTTTAACGTAAAATTTTTAATTTGGTATTTTTTATCCTACTTGTATCAAAGTGAGGACGCTAATTTTTTTTGTCAGTAAATGCTTTATTTTTAGTAATACTTTTACAAAAAGAAACTAGTTAAAAAACCCAAAAGTTATTTTTTCCTGGTGCAGAGGCTTGCTTCCTGGTGCAGAGGCTTGCTATTGCAGTGCAGCGCGGAAATGCTGCTAGTTTGTTAGGCACCTTTGCACCGGGAATGTTGCGGGGTGGGTTATTTGACTGATTGATGTTTAAATTGTTTTAGTTTTAAGGTTCTTTAGTTATATATTTTTTTATTAATAAATTTATAACTCGAAAACTACAAAAAATCGGCTAACATACATGGGGTATATTCTGATAGCTCCTGACGTGAGGAATCTAAAAAAAATTTTTTGACGTCAAGGTTTGGACCACCCTGTATTGTGTTATCTCCAAAATGCATTTGAATGTTGGTTCTATGTTTAGTATGTTTTGATCACAGCACGTACATCTTTTTGTCACGTATCTCCAAAAAGGGTAAATTATAACAATATTCTTGTAAATTCGACATTCAATTGTGTATTTTAAAACATTAGTAAAAGAACGGCATTATGTACCTACTCAACTTACTTATTTCAAATGACACTTTCGTTTTAGTAGAAATAGTAATAGTAAACATATTTTTTGAAAACATTCTATAGGTGATTTAATGCCATCCACATTATTAGTACGATCACTGTACATGGTCAAGTTTATCTGTGTTATTATACAGGGTTACTTTTTCACCGTTACAATAAATATGTACCATATCATTGGTATAGATAATAGATCACATTTATCAAGTAAAATTTTCATTTTTTTTTAATTTACCCTTCATGCAAATGTAACATAGTGGGCGCCATTCCCTATAGCAACTTTAGTCATTCGTATTGTTAGGGTAAAAACACCGCTTCATCACTAATACATAATTTATTCAAAGGTTAACAAGGCAATCACACAGTAATTTTAAGATAGAGTAACCGCGACGCGCCATATCCGTGTAACGTCCGTTGACAGCTCGACCGACGCCGTAGTGAAGTGACATGCCGGTACTACCGCTAGTGTTGTACCGGGCTAATTTCCTTACAGTTCGGCCATTCACTGACCAAACCTTCGGCCCGAAGGTCAATTCTTCAGGTCTTCACAGAAGCTCACCGTAGGCCGCTAACTTTCACAGCCCCAGCACCCAAATTGTGTGACTGAAGTCTCATAGGTTCAATACACTGCGAATTGAACAAATGCATTTTAAGCGTAACGCATACACAGGTCTTGAATGCCATGAATCTATAACATGTGCGACGTTCCGTCGTCCACGAACCGATTCGTCGATTTCGTCAGTGTCAAGCGTAACATGGACAGACAGACAAGATATGTTCAAATGACGATGTACCTTTTATCAACTGGGCTTATTATAATTGTGCTAATGTGGAGTGGCAAGAACCAGGTCAACCCCCTTTTTTTTTAAATCTTTAGTATAGTCAGTATACAAATTTTAATACTTTCATTGAGCGATTCCAAGATTAAAGTGATATCATTTACTTGCATGATGTGCAATTAATGAAAACTCTTTTTCTTTTTTTTTGACATTGAACTTGTAAATATATCGCCATTATGTATGAGACTATTATGCACTTAGGACAGCGCCGTCTAGTAGCATTTTTTAAAGGATTAATGACATTAATAAAATAAATGTAACATCATGAAATCAGTCAAATGTTCGCTGGCTAATTGCGAATTTGTTTGATTATACACAGTACAGACAGACTTACGAGTAACATGATATCATTGATTTTTGAATAATCACACAATTACTGATGTACACATTCCTCGAATGATGAATGTTATAATGCCAATAAAGTAATGGAACAAGCTCACAGTTGTATCCGGCGACGTAGAGCGCCTTGGGATGACTGCTTGTGTCCGTACTAGTCACCGATGACTCGCGCAGAAGCGCGTACATAGCCGCTCCCGCGCCTGGGTTACGGCGAA
The DNA here is from genome assembly GCA_025490895.1 of Thaumatotibia leucotreta. Taxonomy (NCBI): domain Eukaryota; kingdom Metazoa; phylum Arthropoda; class Insecta; order Lepidoptera; family Tortricidae; genus Thaumatotibia; species Thaumatotibia leucotreta. The sequence goes on along the minus strand of JALPQI010000726.1, from coordinate 5,555 downwards.
GTCTGCCAGTGCGGTGAATTCGTCAACTGACGCGTTCCGGCAGCAATGCGTAAGACCCGCTGCGTGCACCTTACATATACTCAGCTAGACAAACAGACGCCCGTTTCCAGGCTTGCCCTGCTAAGGAATGAGGTTAAAACAACACGATATAAGGTCATAAAACATATTAATTAACTGCCAGATCGCAATGGAACCAGTATTTGATATAGACCGCCTCTCGGCGCCAGCCCAAATGTTTTATCCAGGACCGCCACTGAGGCGCCAGCCCACATGTATTATCCAGGACCGCCACTGGGGCGCCAGCCCACATGTATTATCCAGGACCGCCACTGGGTCGCCAGTCCACATGTATTATCCAGGACCGCCACTGGGGCGCCAGTCCACATGTATTATCCAGGACCGCCACTAAGGCGTCAGTCCACATGTATTATCCAGGACCGCCACTAAGGCGTCAGTCCACATGTATTATCCAGGACCGCCACTGGGTCGCCAGTCCACATGTATTATCCAGGACCGCCACTGGGGCGCCAGTCCACATGTATTATCCAGGACCGCCACTAAGGCGTCAGTCCACATGTATTATCCAGGACCGCCACTAAGGCGTCAGTCCACATGTATTATCCAGGACCGCCATGGAGGCGCCAGTCCACATGTATTATCCAGGACCGCCACTAAGGCGTCAGTCCACATGTATTATCCAGGACCGCCACTAAGGCGTCAGTCCACATGTATTATCCAGGACCGCCATGGAGGCGCCAGTCCACATGTATTATCTAGGACCGCCATGGAGGCGCCAGCCCAAATGTATTATCTAGGACCGCCATGGAGGCGCCAGTCCAAATGTATTATCTAGGACCGCCAAGGAGGCGCCAGCCCAAACGTATTATCTAGGACCGCCATGGAGGCGCCAGTCCAAATGTATTATCTAGGACCGCCATGGAGGCGCCAGCCCAAATGTATTATCTAGGACCGCCATGGAGGCGCCAGTCCAAATGTATTATCTAGGACCGCCAAGGAGGCGCCAGCCCAAACGTATTATCTAGGACCGCCATGGAGGCGCCAGCCCAAATGTATTATCTAGGACCGCCATGGAGGCGCCAGCCCAAATGTATTATCTAGGACCGCCATGGAGGCGCCAGTCCAAATGTATTATCTAGGACCGCCAAGGAGGCGCCAGCCCAAACGTATTATCTAGGACCGCCATGGAGGCGCCAGCCCAAACGTATTATCTAGGACCGCCATGGAGGCGCCAGTCCAAATGTATTATCTAGGACCGCCATGGAGGCGCCAGCCCAAATGTATTATCTAGGACCGCCATGGAGGCGCCAGTCCAAATGTATTATCTAGGACCGCCAAGGAGGCGCCAGCCCAAACGTATTATCTAGGACCGCCATGGAGGCGCCAGCCCAAACGTATTATCTAGGACCGCCATGGAGGCGCCAGCCCAAATGTATTATCTAGGACCGCCATGGAGGCGCCAGCCCAGATGTTTTATATGACTAAAGAATCAGATCACAATTAATAGTTAAGTAACAATAGTTGGCAACAAAATATAAACGAGATCTCATACACCGTAACACCACCAAGTTCTTAATCGAGGAGTAACCTTACGGGCAATTACAATGTCATTTGATTTCACAGGCAGCCTAGGTCTCAACCAAGGAGCAAGTGAATAACTAGAATTGAGATCTTATTTGAATGATAGCAAGACTCTTTCGTAATAATATCAACGGATAACATAACTCCGAACTCATACACCACCTAGCACTTAAGTTAGGAGCAAATAATCAACTGCCATAACGACAATGTTAAAGTAACTCATAAGTTTAGATGTCTCCCTTCCGATTTATGGAGAAATAGCAGGTGTCAATAATGTAATAATGAGCCATTCAGAAAACGATAAAAGACACACTTTTAAATTTATAATAGTGGGCAACATCAGCACCAAACTATAAATTAGGATGGACGTGTTTCATTAACTCAGGTACCAATCTGAGTATTTGTGAACATATTCCTTTTATAGTGAACACTGTAATATGTCATATCATCAGCCTATCCCAGTCCACTATGATGACACTGCTGCCCAGCATGAATCTACTATCATGAATGGTCATATAACGCTGTATAACCAAAGCATTTTTCATTAGACAAAATTCATCAAACCTGCAAAAGATTGAGTCATTATCATTAAACCACAAGGCAAGAATCACCTCTTCCAATTAACTCAGTTCTTAATCTGAGAATTCTTGAACATCATCATTTCATAGTGAACATTGTACACTAAGAGCATTCATATAGGTACATGCTGGATTCAATAATTAAACCTGTGAAAAGAATTCTCTGCATGTCATCATATCATCGTAGTGTACTTTATAAGAAACAGGATTTGCTATGTAAACCACAACATTTCAGTAACTATATTCTGTAAGAGACACAAGTTCATAAAATGGTATATAACAATAACACCAGTCCATAAGTCCCATGATAATAATCATATGGAACTTGGCTGTTCACTTCCAAGCAGCTCCATAAAAGGTAAGCACATTGCAAAAATTCCTTAAATATGTTTTGTTGATTCAATAGATATAAATTTAAATAGTATTACCATTTATCAAGGTTTGCCACATTGAGGGTTCGTATTATTGAGGTTCCCATGTATTTAAAGAAACTATATGTACTGCACAAATGTATCATACCCAACACAGCATCTCTGTAACTGGACAAATTATAAAGCACTGAACACATTTATTGTGTGCAATTGTCATATACATAAATGTATTGTTCATGATGCGTCTTGCATAATTGTAATACATATCAGTTATACCTTGAGGGTGAAATGAATATTAAATTGTTAAATAATGAAGTGGCCTCAACTGAACTTCTCATGTAACTGGCAACTTTAATCATTATGATGATGATGAATAACAGTGAATAGGTTAGAATCATTAAACATTTTAAATAAGCAATTTACCTTGTAGGTTATGCATTCTTCCAACAGATCATTTTTCAACTTCCAATGAGAAACAAAAACACCATAAGTCAATATGCCAACTGCACTTACCCAAATCTTAGATAAGTAAATATTATTGATATCATTTTATCCATTTCATTGTAAGTGATGTAGCAGTATAATACCTCAGACACTTCTGTGAAAGACTTGAAAGTTCAAGATAATCTAAGTTTATTTAAGTAGCTGTTCGAAAACATGCATCTGAAATATAAGGTTAAAACCAGATAGCGGATGACTTGATGAGCCAAGAAGGCATGTCACTGTTGTACCGTTGCATGACAATGTCTAACCAAAGTATTCATTGCATCAATCTCTGTATAACAAAGCTGATAATGGTGATGACTTTGTAGTAGGTATACTAAACATTTGCATTAGATGCCTGAATCAGGCATTCATATTTCACGCCTTACATTAAGTCCTACTTGTAATAGGTACTTGTATGTTTAAAATCCAAATAAGTATTTTCCCATACTAGAAACAACAATTAATAGGAATTCAATGTCTTATATGTGCACGAGTGTACTTATTGCAAAATGGTAGAATTTCATAATAAAAGAGTTATTACCATTTTGTTGACTTCAATGTTAATATTGCATGTAGGTGTAGTGGGAAGCTATACACCATATTGACAAATTAATGAGTTCTTAAGGTGAAGACCTATTTTTGTAGTAGACTGTACACAAATAGAATGCACAGTTCATAACCTGTACTGACTAATATATGGTCACATATTAAGAATAACAAGCATAGCATGTTTATGCTTATTTCATATCATTAGGTATGAAGTATTATGATAATTACTAAAAAGATGAGAGAGAGTATGATCATTTCATCAAATTCTTGTGAATGAACATGGCATAGGTTGTAACAAATTATGAATGTTGTTCACTTTGTACATTCCACAAAGATGTAGAAGATGATACCATGTTACTAAAATATCTTCTAAGTTATTTAAGTATCACAGACTATAGTTGGCCTGTTCCTAATTGAACGGCTTGGCTTTCATAGTATTCCACATTCATAGGTAAATAATAATTGAAATGTACCTAAGATAAAACTCACAAACCAAATCAATGCAATACACTTGTCCATACATACTGAACAGTACAATTAGTATGAAACTGTCAAAATTATTCTATACAGTTTCCACTCTTTATCTTCATGTAAACAAGGAACTTATTCAGGAGAAATGGTGACCAATCTGTCAATATGATACTAAACTTGACATATATTAAAATAAGTTAAGACTCACCGTTAAATGTACACTTTTTTTTTTATTCGGCTCTTACCTTGGGACTTCAATTAATTAAATCCAACTAAATAATGGGATTACTAAGTTCCAACATTTATGCATCATACAACAATCCACCTGTTATTCCATGGTACCTACATTGCTTTGATTGTGTTATGCCTTATGCAGCACTGTTGCAGCTCTGGGTATACTATGGTATACTAGTACCATTAACTTGTAGTTTGTTCTTGGTCCACATAAATGTAATATTTAGTGCTTACTATAAATCTGAAAACATATCAAAACACACACCACACAACCGAGGCACCCTTTTAAGATTATCTTCAACCTGTGCATCGCGCACCGGTTTTTTTTTATATTTCTTATCTGCCTCTTTGTAACAAGCTTACCGTGCGTAATATTTAGGAACTCTGTTAAGAGATGAATTCACATTAGCCACAGACCTACCACGATAAGTTACCATGACGACGAAGTTACCGGTTACCTTTACGCGAAGTACTTTGTATGATTGCGTCGTTTATTATTAATACTATAGCAATAATGCATTTAGTAGAATTGGTGCATTCACTCATTAAAATCAGGTGAATCCAAGTATTTCAATCACAACAATGGGACTCCGATACCAGCGGAATAGATTGTACTCATTTTGGTCAATTCAACTTTAGTAGGCGTATGATAATATCCCACTTCTGAAGCTGTTAGGGTAAAAACACCGCTTCATCACTAATACATAATTTATTCAAAGGTTAACAAGGCAATCACACAGTAATTTTAAGATAGAGTAACCGCGACGCGCCATATCCGTGTAACGTCCGTTGACAGCTCGACCGACGCCGTAGTGAAGTGACATGCCGGTACTACCGCTAGTGTTGTACCGGGCTAATTTCCTTACAGTTTATTTTTCCATTCAATTTTTTTATGAAAAGCTTATTTCTCAGTACAGATTGCGCATTTTTACGCGCTTGTGCGAGAAGTGGTTCATTTTACGTCAGGTCGAAATCTTCGGAGGGCCATATGTACTGAAAAACGTCATACGATACACGTGCGAAAACGAAATTCGTAACTCGTGTCGATTTAAAAATTTATCTCCACTCCTTTAGTACTTAATTTTTTTCGCACTTGAATCGAAATGTACTGATTCTCGGTATGTTTCGTAACAATTCGCATTATTTTCCATATTTTTTTTAATTGATATGATAGTATATTATTAGTAGTATTTTATTGATACTCATGTCTGCCTGCGACCACGGGTGTAACGTCAGGATATAATTAAACGTAAGTTTACGCGATTAG
>JALPQI010000725.1:0-14031 GCA_025490895.1 Thaumatotibia leucotreta | reverse complement strand
TTTTGAGCTGGATAGACGTGCATGTTAAGGTACATTCAAACCAAAAGAGCATTCGCTATTCTAACCCCCCACTCTACGAAATTCGATCGTTACACGAAACGTGATTGCTTGATTTCGTAGAACGGGTGATAGAACAGCGAATGTTCTTTTGGTTTGAATGCACCTTTATATATGGTCGCAGTAGAGGAACAATTATACAAGCGAGTGTATCTCCAAGATCCTGTGAAGACTTGCATTATGACCCGGTGGCACATATCCTATTGTGTGTCGACCGGCGGGGCGGGTTGTACCAGGTATCGAGTTGCACCAGACACTTGGAGTACTTGAAGTCACATTACCACAGACGTGTTATGATTTTAGTAACGACTAGGAATGAATTACGTATATTTTTTATTGTTCTGAAGCCATAAGTAACGCCTTATAATAATAAAGCATGCAAGCATAAAATGTTGATTTTTAGATTTAGAACATGACTGATGTTAAACTTACGCTAGACAAATAACTATATATAATTAAACGGTTAAACTCGGCGAGTCGCGAGTCGCGAGGCCTGCTATGCTATTCTCTTATTCACACATTCGACGCTGCGTTCGTCAACGAGCTCCACGTCGAGACAGCCTTGTCTAAAATCCTAGCTGTTTTATTTGACATTAGGAATCGAGGCTGTGAGCGAGGTTGTGGGCGAGTTCGTCGCTGTTTTTCGTTAGAGAATACGAAGTTCGTACATTAAACGTCAAACTCTCGACGCAGTGCAAGTTCCTGCTCACGCCGCATTCGTCGCCGAGCACTAGTGTCGTTTAAAGTACATTAGCGAATACCATTTTTAGGCTCGACGCTGCCGCAGCGCTGACGCAGCGCTGACAGCAAGGCGGTTTCCTTAGTGAATAACACTGCAGCATACGGGCTCAGTGCTTGATAAGATAATGGAAACCTAGGCTCTCCAAAACATAACACGCGTAGTGCATAAATACATATGAATGTAACCGTTTAAGTAATTATATTTAAAAAAAATACGATGGTAAACATACTGCACTACTAGGGCCGCAAAGAAATAGGCCCCAGCGGCCCCGTTTATCTAAATCTTTTATTACAGGTGAAAGTCTTTTTAACGCCGTTAATTAGATAAAGATTTCCATATACAGGGTGGTGAAACACGAGTCGTGAACAGTAATACCTTTTTCTAACTCTATAAACAACTAACAATTAAATGCCCCACAAATAACTTATATTATAAATATACAAGTTATTTATTTATTTTTTGTATTTTTAGGTTTATTTTTCTGTATCTTTTGGCTTTAGGCTATCGAAAAGTATTTTTAAAACAAATTAATGGAATAATTTAAATTACCTCTTCAAATTGAAGTAATTAATAACGGCAATTTTGTAATTTCGTATAAAATTAAATTATATTTTATTACATTAAACATTTTGAATTTATCATTTCTAAAAACCACTTTAAAAATGAGAAAAAGCCTCCAAAAATACAATAAAAAACATGACTATTTCTAACTAACTTGTGAGGCATTCAATTGTTAGTTGTTTATAGAGTTAGAAAAACTACTGTTCACAGATGGAATTCTGTTTAAAAACATGAAACTCAAAACTACAAAAAACTAATAAATAACATGTTAATTTTTAAGTAGCTTGTGGGGTATTTAATTAATAATTGTTTATAGAGTTAGAAAAACATATTAGGTACTGGTCACGACTTATGTTTCAACCTGTATAAAGCTTTTATTTTGTAATACGTATGTATATGGAAGTATATTTTAGTCGTCATTAATTATTTAGATAAGGACTGCCACTTGCATTAGCTTTTGAAAAACGAGCCTCTGTCCATAAACGGAGACCATAGCCTAAGAAAACAAATTTGTATGTATAAGTATCAGACAAAGTAGATCGGCAGTTTGACAAATTTTTCTTGCCAACTTTGCTATTTCAGCGGGTTATATGATTTTGTTTATCTTGGTCTATTAGACTTCAACGAGCTGTTACGACGACAATTTTTGTTCAATTTTACGATTCCGTAGTAAACTAGAAAAGGAACCCTTATAATATATGTAGTTTAGCTATGTCCGTTTGTCCGCAGCTTAGATCAGTGACCGTAAGTACCTACACCTACTAGAAATTTGCAATTTGTTACAGGTCAGGTACACCTATAACTACTTATTAGTCATGATGATGAAGTGGTAGAATAAAATATATTTTTTCTCGGGGACCTCCCCTACAGTTAAAGAGGGGATGTTTTTTTTATTTTGCTGAAACCCTATAATGTAGGGTATCGTTGAATAGGTATCCTAAGAAGATTTTTGTAGATAACCGCTCCTGAATTTTTAAATTTTTTGACTTATTTTAACGAAAACGGTAGCACACAAAAAATGGCTCCCTCGAGCACTATCTTGGGATAATGCACTCAATGCACTTCTGACATCACCTATCTTCATCATCATCATCATCATCAGCCTATGATAGTCCACTGCTGGACGTAAGCCTCACCTATTAACTATCCTATACGCATTAGGAGGTGCCCATAATCGCCATGCTGGGCAAGCGGATTGGCGATCGCAGTAATGTGTCCACTATGATGACGCTGCTGCCCATCATCAATCGTTATCAAAAATGACCAGTGACACTTTAATCCCTTAGTCGACTCTTACGACATCAGCAGGAGGAGTTGGGGTGGTGACAAATGTATTCTTCCTGCCGTCACCACACGGCCAACCTATCTTGGACCTTTTTTTTATGCCCATCATCATCATGAAGGCTTAGTGACACTTCTTTTTATTATTTTTTATTTATTAGGATATAATACTAACTACATAATTTTTTTATGATAGTATCGTAAAACCACATTGGTTTGTCTCGATACCTCATTCCGCAGTAGGTAGGTACTTAACTTATAATCTTATAAAACATGAAGTACAAAATGTTGGTAATTGGTGACAATTATATGATTGCAAAAATAATTAGGTACATCAAACTAGATCACTGAGCGCTTCAATCCCTTAGCGCGTCTTACGACACCCACGGGAAGAGTTGGAGTGTGACAAACGTATTTATGCAACGCGGCGATAAATTCGTCCTTCCTCCAAATATGTACCTAAGTATTATTTTGTTAGTATGAGCTAGTGCTAGACCTAGAACCCACGCTTTACGCCCAAAGAATCAATAATGTACATACACCAATTGCATCGCCCACTGCATGACTTCATTCATTTTTTACCGTGTTTCATCTAAACGTCGTATGTATATCACTTTTACGAAGCGCTTATGCCCTTTTGGTTTTCATTGACGTGCCTATTTGCATTTCAATACGTTTACTCCATTTCTGCTGAACATTTTGAGGGAATCGGTAAATTATGTAAACATCATGAGTGAATTGTCAGCCTCCGTAGCCTAGTTGGTAGTGACCCTGCCTACGAAGCTGGAGGTTCCGGGTTCGAATCCCGGCGACGGCATTATTTGTGTATTTATTTATCACAAATATTTGCTCCTTGGTCATGGCTGTCTATGTATTTAAGTATCTATCTATTATTATATATATCGTCGCCTGGTACCCACATCACAAGCCTTAATTTAGCTTACCGTAGGACTAGGTTGATTTGTGTAAGATTTCCCAAGATATTTATTTATTTATTAACATTATTAAACAAACATTAATTAAATACGTATGGCTTCATCAGCCTAGCCCCCTAATGCCCAAGGTCCTTCCTATAGTAATGAATAACTTGGTCATTCAGACCCAGCTTCTTCAACGGCTGTATAGTCATAGCATACCACGGTCCTACCAGTAGGACTTATTACAATAGCCGACATTTTGCTTTCAAACGCGCCAAGCTAATCTGACGTATTCAATAAAAAAAATCAGGTTGTCCAAAAAGGCATCATAAATATGCCCCAAAGCTGTTGGTAGCATACAAGTACAATAACATTAAAAAAATGTGATCTTAATGTTTGGGCCTGGACGAGTATAAAACAATAGTAGGTACTAGTAGGACCGTGGTTTGCAATGACTAGGAGCCAAATTTAGCCTTGGGCCCTTAGGAGGCTAGAGTTGGCAAGCCAAAAAGCCCTTATTAAGACAAATATGGTTAAGGGTTATTCATTATACATAAATCCAGTTCTTTTTTATCAAAGAATGGTCAGTGACACTTCAATTTCCCACCACCGACTCTTACGACACTCACGCGGTGCGGAGGTGACACTGAAAAAAATATTTACCAAAGTGACTTAGGTTGGCTATATTACGAGGAAACTTTGATATATGTAACAAATCCTTGCTATCTTTACAAAACTAAAAAGGTTGTAGTCGATACCAGAGTTCTGGTTAAATCAACAAAGAACATTGTACATTATACCAAAAGACTGGTGAAATCAACAAAAAATTGGTGTAATTAACCAAATTCATTTAGTAGAATGCCAATATAAAAAGTTTGGTAAAATCAAAAAAAAAATGTGATAGGACCCAATCAACCTTAATTTCCGGCTAGAATTACGCAAGATCTGATAAATCCAACTTAGCATTTTTTTCAGTGGAGAAATGTATTCTTACTGCCGTCACCATACGGCATAGGAACAGGGTGACGGGGACAGATTCACGGAATTTACGAGTCTCGATATTCGTAATAGGCCCTCAGGCACCATTCGCAAGTTTTTAAGGACCAAGATTTTAGGTCTTGCTACAAAACAGGTTTTAAAATGCGCGATTATAAGCGAGGAACTGATGAGTCATTGTGGGTTCTAAAACCTCATGTGGCCAAATAAGGTGTTAAACGAAGGCTTTGGCTTTAACGAATGTTTTCGAGGCTATTTTCTAGGTATATTATGATACTAGCGACCCGCCCGGCTGCGCACGGGTACTATACCTACATAAAAACCTTCCTCTTGAATTACTCTACCTATTAAAAAAAATCTCATCAAAATCCGTTGCGTAGTTGCGTACAAAGGGAGATAGGGACAGAAAAAGTGACTTTATTTTATACTATGTAGTGATGATGGTAGGAATTCAGTCGATAGTATCGTGCCTGCAAAGCTGGAGGTTCCGGGTTCGAATATCGGTGAGGGCATTCTTTGTGATAATCACAAAATTAAAAATCTGAGCAGGATGCTTAGCCAAGTTGCCAATTGCAAACGCTGAGTAGCGTATCGTAGTTTTCCCTCTCTGTCACTCTTTCATATTTGCGACAAAGACAGTTAGCTGCCTTTTGTTTACGATTGACGATTAAGCGTTAGCGATTGGCAACTTGTCTAAGCACCCAGGTCTATTGTTATGGAATCAAAGTGCATGCTCAGAATGTTTGAACCCCATGGCCGCTCCGATATTCTTATTGACGACTGTAGGTACTAGGCACTGCTTGCCAGAACATAAAGGTGCGTTCAAACCAAAAGAGCATTCGCTATTATATCCCCCCACTCTACGAAATTCGATCGTTACACAAAACGTGATTCGTTGATTTCGTAGAGCGGGGGATAGAATAGCGAATGCTCGATTGGTCTGAATGCACCTTTAAATATCGTAGATGATCTTTAATACTTTAATATTTTGTTGAAATAAGACTTTATGTTATTTTTAAAAGAGTAACTCTGCATTCACTGATTTTCTAAAAATTACTTGCCTCTACTGGCAATCGAACACTCCTCTATAATGTAAACATACCTAAATACCTTCTGATTTCACTACCCCAATCGAGAGTATACATATAAAAAAATAAGTAAAAAAAGTTTTAAGTTAAACGGTTTTTATTGCACCAAAAACTAGAAAATAAAAATTTATTGTATCTAACCGTAGATGCTACTTTCTGTAGATTACTCACGTGAAACTATTATCACTGTAGTTTTCCCAAGTCGGATGCTGAAAGCTACGTTTAGTCTCTATGTCAGTGGATTAAGCGTTACCTAATCGGAAACTTTTACCAAATTAAAATAAAAACGTGGGGCGTACGCAATTGTGATTAAGTCACTATAGTTATTTAAGAACACACATATAAATCAAGACTGGAATAGTGTAATAAGTTTTGTTCTGGCCTTGATAAAAGCTATTTAACTCTGTAGAAGTGATGGAACAGATGGATGATTAATTGCAAAATTAAAGCTACAATTACATATTTTGAACTTGTACGTTTCTTTATAATAACGCCCCACGTTTTTATTTTAGTTTGGTAAAAGTTTCCGATTAGGTAACGCTTAATCCACTGACATAGAGACTAAACGTAGCTTTCAGCATCCGACTTGGGAAAACTACAGTGATAATAGTTTCACGTGAGTAATCTACAGAAAGTAGCATCTACGGTTAGATACAATTTATTTTCTAGTTTTTGGTGCAATAAAAACCGTTTAACTTAAAACTTTTTTTACTTATTTTATTTTCAAGTTTTTAGTGCAATTGTTAAGAGAATTTCCGATACTATACCTACTCATTCTAGATCAAAGATGCTGTTTATAATATGTGTAAGGAAAGCCGCCATACACATTATTAGCCTATACCGCCTTTCCGTGCATTATGTTTGAACCATAGACTTTTATCTGTTACATGTCAGATTGTCTATTGTGACACTGACATTGGGTAATCAATATTAGTTTAACATTTTATTTATTATAGAGAGATTGAGTGTTTAATTAAGTTATTGCTGTAGAATAAGACAACACGAAAATAAGGGCTTTAAATGTTGTTTCTTCATTTACAGGTGAGACTATATTTTTATACTATGCACTATTGGAGTTCATATAATTATCATAATTTCGGTTTATAAAATAAAGTTACTTCATTTACAGAAACGCAATTGAGTCTTTATTTCTCAAGTGTGCAACATCATTATAAAACAACATTTTCTGCAATTATTTGAAGAAACATGGAAAAGTTGAGGTTTGATTTTGCCGTAAAACCGGCGGCAGATGGAAAATCAAATGTCATGTGCATAACCTCAATTGGAACACCTGATGGAAAGGTTTTTGGTTTACCACCGGAATACCAGCCGACGCATATGCATCCTGCGATTACCAATACTTCTAACTATGCCAAAATAAGAAAATCATTAACTAAAAGGCATCAATCCAGAAAAATTTGGATAACATTGACAGATGAGATATCCAAAGTGTACTTGGATGACGAACAAAATGTACAATGTAATGAAATTTACTTGGAGGAAATTTTAGAGACAAATGCCGAGTCAAATCCTAGTGGCTCAAATCAAGCGTTGGAAAAACTACTAGAAAAATTATTGGACGAAAAACAAAAAAGATCTGAAACTCAAAATTTAGGAAAAATTGCTAAGGATTTTATGATTAACAAAACTGGTAGAAATACTAATGCTCAACAGTGGATTAACGATTTTAATAAGGAATGCGAACGCTTTCAAATTCAAGAAGACAGAAAGAAGATAGAAATTTTAAAAAATTTTTTGGAGTACTCCAGTGTGGACTGGTACAGCTGTATGTTAATTAAATTTACAATAGAATCAGAATGGAGTAAATGGGAACAAAACTTTTGTGAAACATTTGCAAACAAGGGATGGTCTCCAATTAGATATGCTCTTGGATTTAAATACCAAACAGGTTCCTTACTCGAGTATGCTTTAAAAAAAGAAAAGCTGTTACTAGAAATGAGAAAATCAATTGATACTGGAACACTTATCGACCTAATAGCACTGGGCTTACCTAATTATATTATGGATAAAATTGATCGAGAAACTTTACACCAGACAGAGGACTTGTGTAATGAAATAGGAAAGTTGGAGCACCTGGTTGCGAAGAATAAATATGATAAAAAAATTCTCACACGCTCTGAAATAAAACCTAAAAAAGGTGAAGAAAAAAAGCCATGTCCAATCTGCATTACTGAAAACAAAGGAACTCGCTATCACCCAGAGGAAAACTGCTGGTTTAAAGGAAAAACTCAAAAAGGGGTTGTAAAAAGCATAAATAACTCGGAATTGGAAGTAGAACTAAATGAACATAGTCCAAAAAACTAGAAGTACCACCATTAATAAAACTAAAGTTGCTTTTAAGTGACACTTTGACAGTTTCTGGTATATATGACCCAGGTTCAAATGTGTCAGTAATAAATGCTAATATATTAAAAATAAGAGAAAAAGAAAATGCAAATGATATAGATACAGCAAACTTGAAGACTATTAATGGTGCGAAAGAGACTAAAGGTGTAGTAACACTAAAAATAAAAATACTTGAAATTGAGACAAATATGGATATTTTTGTCATAGACAATCTTCCTTATGATTTTCTTATTGGTCTAGATTGTATAAAGAAATTTAGATTAATGCAAGATGAAGAATTAAATATTTTACAATGTAACAGCCCAGAAGATAAAAAGAAATTCCTACGAAATAAGAAAATCGAGACAGTGGAATTGAATGATAATCTTTCACCTTCAAATATATTTAATGTCAAAATTCCTGATGTACTAGGTGACGAATATGAAGATACTACTTGTTCTGAGATATCATACCACAAAGAAAGAGAAAATAACTATGAAATAAATTTTAGCGAACATATCGATTCAAACAATTTTGATATATCAGTAAACCACTTAAATAAATTAAAAAAGAATGAGATAGAGAAATTGATTGAAAAATATAAATCAGTATTTGCCAAGGATAAGTATGACGTTGGTACTGTGCGCGATTATGAAGCTCATATAGACTTGATGGTGGATAAATACTGCAGCAAACGTCCATATAGATGCACACCAGAAGATAGAAAAGAAATAGAAGGGCAAATATCAAAACTATTAAAGAGTAATCTGATCGAGGAATCATATAGCCCGTTTGCCGCCCCAGTAACTTTAGCATATAAAAAAGAAGATGGGAAAAGAACAAGGCTATGTGTGGATTTTAGAGAATTAAACAAAATTGTCATTCCACAATCACAACCATTCCCTTTGATTGAGGATTTAATGGTAAAAACTATAGACTGCAAGTACTTTTCTACTTTCGATGTAAATTCTGCCTTCTGGTCAATCCCTTTAAAAGTTCAAGATAGATATAAATCTGCATTTGTTACCCAAGAAGGTCATTTCCAATGGACGTGTCTACCATATGGATTGAAAACTGCTTCAGCTATTTTCCAAAGAATATTGAGTAACATCATAAGAAAACACAAACTTTCTGATTTTGCAATAAATTACATAGACGACATATTAATTTTTTCCAAATCTTTCAAAGATCACTTGGAACACATTTCCAAACTACTTGAAGCAATACTAACCGAAGGTTTAAGACTGAAATTTTCTAAATGTAGTTTCGCTAATAACCATGCTAAATATCTGGGTCATATAATCGAGAACAATGCAGTACGACCTCTCAAAGATTATCTATCCGCTGTCAAAGATTTTCCAGTTCCAAAGACAAGGAAAAACATTCGTCAGTTTTTAGGAAAAGTAAATTTTCATCATAAATTTGTGCCACATAGTGCCATCATCCTGGATCCGTTACATAATCTATTGCGAAAAGATGTGAATTTCATATGGTCACAAAGATGTCAAGAATCTTTTGATAAAATAAAGAGACTTCTATGCTCAGAACCAATATTGAAGATATTTGATCCTAAGTTGCCAATAAATATTTACACAGATGCTAGTATCGACGGAGTCGGAGCAGTGTTAAAACAAACAGACAAAAATGGAGACAGTAAACCAGTTGCATACTTTTCGAAGAAATTAACTGAAACTCAAAAAAAGAAGAAAGCGATTTATCTCGAATGTTTTGCGATTAAAGAAGCTGTCAAATATTGGCAACACTGGCTTATGGGTAAAGAATTTACTGTATACTCAGATCACAAACCACTGGAAAATATGAACATCAAGGCCAGGACTGATGAGGAACTAGGTGATTTGACCTATTACCTCTCTCAATATAATTTCAAAATAAAATATAATCCAGGAAAGTATAATCAAGAAGCAGACTGCTTAAGCAGAAATCCAGTTCTAGAGCCACATGATAATACTGATGACGTTTTAAAAGTAATAAATCTAATAACACTAGAAGAAATAAAAAATGATCAACACAACAATAAAGACATAGAAAATGGAAAACCAAATATTGTGTTGGAGAACAAAATTTATTATAAAAAGAATAAAAATAAAAATAAAATTATACTATCAGAATCACTAAGCAAGAATCTGATTAAAGATGTCCACAATACGTACTGTCACATTGGGAGAACTCAGATGGTAAATAAAATAACACCGTTCTACACGGCGAAAAATATCTTTGCCAACATAAAGAAACTTTGTGACGAATGTGAAACATGTATAAAGAATAAATCGAGAAGAAAGTCAAAATATGGCTTAATGTCACACTTCGGCCCAGCAACTCGCCCCTTTGAAATTGTATCTATCGATACCATTGGTGGCTTTGGAGGGTCACGATCAACAAAAAAGTACCTACATCTTTTGGTCGATCACTTCACAAGATATGCATTTATTTCAACGTCGAGAAATCAAAGTTCGAGTGATTTTATTAAACTTATAAAAAATGTGACACGCAGTTATAATATTGAAATTCTGTTGACCGATCAATACCCCGGCATAAATTCTAAAGAATTTAAAGATTTCTTAAAAACTAAAAACATAAAAATGGTTTTCACAGCTGTAGATGCAGCGTTTTCGAATGGAATTAACGAAAGGCTTAATCAAACATTAGTCAATAAAATACGATGTTCAGTAAATGAGAATAATAAGAAAATTGCCTGGGCTACTATTGCACAGAAGTGCGTAGAAAAATATAATGAGACAGAACATACTGTCACAAAATTTACACCAAAATATCTTTTGGAAGGCGAAAATGTAAATATTTTACCACAAGAATTGAAGTCTAAATATTCAAATGATGATTTAAAAAGAGATAGAAAATTAGCCTATAAAAACACAATAAAATCTCACAATTTTAATAAAAGAATATTTGATCTGCACAGAAAAGAATATAAATTTGAAGTTGGAGACAGAGTCTACGTAGAAAATGGAAATCGATTAAATAGGAAAAAGATGGATGAGTTGAGAATCGGACCATTCAAGATATTAAAGAAGATTTCGAATTCAATCTTCGAAGTTGATGCCGGGCATAAGAAACCGGAATCAAACCTTTATCATATTACGAAACTATCCCCGGTGTTGGATGGCATTTAGAGTATCAGAACAATTCCGTGGTTTTTCCATGCAATTGTTCTCTCCTGGAGGGGGAGATGTAAGGAAAGCCGCCATACACATTATTAGCCTATACCGCCTTTCCGTGCATTATGTTTGAACCATAGACTTTTATCTGTTACATGTCAGATTGTCTATTGTGACACTGACATTGGGTAATCAATATTAGTTTAACATTTTATTTATTATAGAGAGATTGAGTGTTTAATTAAGTTATTGCTGTAGAATAAGACAACACGAAAATAAGGGCTTTAAATGTTGTTTCTTCATTTACAGGTGAGACTATATTTTTATACTATGCACTATTGGAGTTCATATAATTATCATAATTTCGGTTTATAAAATAAAGTTACTTCATTTACAGAAACGCAATTGAGTCTTTATTTCTCAAGTGTGCAACATCATTATATATGTAATACAAATTATGTATGCTAAGTAGCGCTTATACTCTCGCGCTTTCGTCACAAATCACGACACATATTATGTAAACGTAATGGACATTATTTTATGTGTAACGGGAGGCGAATCCCTGCTGAATAGATATTTTTAGAAATCCGACACTAAAAAAATGTTATTAAATATCTCGATCGACAAATGAATACCAAAGGCTGGGTGTGGTTAATGTAAGCTTGAATGCCCGAAGTGTCTCAAATGGACGTATTATTCATACAATAAGTACCTGACAATAAGGAATAGGAACGTGTGGTGACGGTAGTAAGAATACATTTGTCACCACCCAACTCCTCCTGCTGGTGTCGTAAGAGTCGACTAAGGAATTGAAGTGTCACTTACCATTAGTTATTTCTTAAAAGATTGATGATGGGCAGCAGCCTCATCATAGTGGACACATTACTGCGATCGCCAATCCGCTTGCCCAGCGTGGCGATTATGGGCATTTACCTCCTAATGCGTCTATACGCATAGTTAATAGGAGAGGCCTACGTCCAGCAGTGGACTATCATAGGCTAATGATGATGATGATGATGATGATGAATAAGGAATATATCAATCAATTCGGTACAATGCCACAAGGGCCAATCTTAGATATAGGTTAGGGTTAAGTAGATTAGTTAGATTTAATCTATGTACATAAATTGTAGTTTTGAAAATAAATATATAAAAAATCAAAAAAAAAAAAAAAAAAAAAAAAATCAATTTGGTTTATTGAGAAAATCAAGTTAAAATTTGTATATTGTACCTACACATTATACAAGTCCAATTTCGAGGCTATAAAATATAAACTCATTCTCTCAGACCAACCGGAGGGCCGCAGGTCTGACGGAAAGTCCGACGCGAACCGAGGGCCATAAGGGTCAATCCATGCAATGTATCAACCGGAGGGCCATAAGCCCGACGGCACTATGGCACGCACTACGTAAATCCGAGAGACTCACACTCCCTGTCTATCAACTGGAGGACCGCAGGTCCGAGTGCACGTCCTACGCAAACCACCTGCGCTGTCAGCCTATCAACCGGAAGGCCGCCCGACGGCACGCCCTACGCGAACCCGAGGGGTATACTTTCTGTCTCATTAACCGGATGACTGCATGTCCAACGGCTCGCCCTACGCGAATCACTCACGCTGTCACTCTATCAGCTGGAGGGGCGCAGGCCCGACGGCTCGCCCTACGCGACCCACTCTGAAACTCTATCAGCTGGAGGGCCGCAGGCCCGGCGGCTAGCTCTACGCGATTCACTCACGTTGCCACTCTATCAGCTGGAGGGCCGCAGGCCCGACAGCTCTCCCTACGCTATTCACTCACGCTGTCACTCTATCAGCTGGAGGGCCGCAGGCCCGACGGCTCGCTCTACGCGATTCACTCACGTTGTCACTCTATCAGCTGGAGGGCCGCAGGGCCGACAGCTCTCCCTCCGCTATCCACTCACGCTGTCACTCTATCAGCTGGAGGGCCGCAGGCCCGACGGCTCGCCCTACGTGATTCACTCACGCTGTCACTCTATCAGTTGGAGGGCCGCAGGCCCGACGGCTCGCTCTACGCGATTCACTCACGTTGTCACTCTATCAGCTGGAGGGCCGCAGGCCCGACAGCTCTCCCTACGCTATCCACTCACGCTGTCACTCTATCAGCTGGAGGGCCGCAGGCCCGACGGCTCGCCCTACGCGATTCACTCACGCTGTCACTCTATCAGTTGGAGGGCCGCAGGCCCGACGGTTATCCCTACGCGATCCACTCACGCTATTACTCTATCAGCTGGAGGGCCGTTGGCCCGACAGATCACCCTATGCGAATCACTCACGCTGTCACTCTATCAGCTGGAGGGCCGCAGGCCTGATGGCCCGCCCTATGCAAACCACTCACGCTGTGAGTCTATCAGCTGGAGGGCCGCAGGCCCGACGGCCCTCCCTACGCGATCCACTCAGGCTGTGAGTCTATCAGCCGGAGGGCCGTAGGGCCGTCGGCTCGGCCTACGCGATTCACTCGCGCTGTCACTCTATCAGCTGGAGGGCCACAGGCCCGACAGCTCTCCCTCCGCTATCCACTCACGCTGTCACTCTATCAGTTGGAGGGCCGCAGGCCCGACGGCTCGCTCTACGCGATTCACTCACGCTGTCACTCTATCAGCTGGAGGGCCGCAGGCCCGACGGCTCGCCCTACGCGAATCACTCACGCTGTCACTCTATCAGTCGGGACCCTATGAGTCTATCAGCTGGTGGGCTGCAGTAATGACATACGGTACTAAACCGCGGTCGCTTATAATGGGCCTCATAAGAATAAGGCTCCAAGTCACCCAAAGGGCAATGGAGAGGCCTATGCTAAGAGTCGCTCTGCGACATCGGATTAGAAATGAGACCAGCAGAACCAAAGTAACCGATATAGCTCTTTATATCGCTAAACTGATGTGGGCGGGGCTTG
>JALPQI010000724.1:0-12159 GCA_025490895.1 Thaumatotibia leucotreta | reverse complement strand
TAGTAACCATAATCTGTTAAGTTTATCGATGGAGGATAATGAAAATAATTGCTTGATGAAACTCTGGAACAACATTTAGCAGTTACGATGACATGAATAAATAAAGAAAGCAATTGCATTTAGCAATTAACCATTTCTGTATATCGTCGAACATTCAATACCAAAATGAAGGTGTTAATAGAATTCTGATAATATCTAGCTCATTCAAGTATTTCAACCGTTACACTAGAGTATAATGTTTCACGAAAATATTCAAAATGACATACTTTTTCTCGTCTTTGATAAAAACAATCATCATCAACAATCTGAATAAGTAATACGATTGCGAAACGACTTTCAACTTATGAACCGTAGGTGTTAGATCAACCACCTATGTAACGTGTACAACTTTTAGTAAGCTACATTCAGTTCAGTTCTAACTGTGAACTGTATCTTATCCAAATGAGTCTATTTTATATCATCCACAAATGAAGTTTTCATTTCACACGAATAGTAGCAACATTTTGTTATCATTTTCATTTTGTCACAATGTCCAATGACACTACATTTGTCTTTATTTTCTGCTATATAGTAAAGCAACACAAGGTTCATTAATCAACGTACTGATATAACTCAATTGCCATCCATTGAATAAAAAATGATAATAATCGTCACTATTGTAGCTTTCCACATATTAGTATCATCCAATCTCTGGTTGTCATCATCAACACCTTTGCTTCTTATTTAATACTGAATGAGTATCTAGAATATTTAAATGAACAGGCCGAAAACGACACAACATCAAAGTACCTTCGGTACACCTCTGAAAGCTGCCACTTCATATCAGTAAGCTTTTATTAATTTTTTTTTTTTTATAATTTAATCCATGAATTCGTTACTACTATGGATAATCCATTTAGTCAACTCTAACTTACCACATAATTACGGTAACACAACATAATGTATCTACTTTGCTAAATCAGGACGTAGACACCACAGGGTCTTTACAAATGCATTGACAAAACAATAAAGCTTTGCATAATATTCCGTTACACTAAAAAAAAAACCAAATGCGTGTACTATTAAAATGATCTGCTTCATTTATTCAATATTGTATTTCAAATAAAACACAATATTACCAAATTGTTTTGATTTTAGTTCAGATCATAATCACGTTTCCATCATAGTCATCAAACTACAGGCTGGCCGACTCTGTCGCTATTTCACACAAAAACTTGCCGTCGCCACCTGAGTATTGAGACTGACAAAACAACTCTTGCAATTATTTTTATGATGACTCACCAACCAATTCAGCAAGTACCAAAGCTGGTACAAGCAAACCACAACAGCACAATCCAATCACAAATCGTGATAAACTCCTGAGACCCAGTAAGATTTTACGAGTCCATTGTTCTTATCATTACACTGGGACATAGTTTCATTTTGTAATACTCATTCATAAAAAATGTAATAAACGTAGCCATTGCTACTTCAATTGCAAACCAGGCATTATTATTTGATGATCATTTCTGTGTAAAAATCTCATTAATTAATAAATTTCAGTTCATAGTAGGCAGTATTGATCCATTTAGTTCAATAATGATCAATAATGGAGGCTAATTTTCATTATTTCATTTGGTCTAAAACCAACATCAATACCAACACTTTATTTGTCCTGCTTTAGAAGAATACTGCAAATAACGATTATTCGTAATGCCATATTATCCAATCTAAAAACAACATAAAAATAAAATATTTGCAACAATTACAAATCACTGTAAGAAGCCACAGGTGGAACTATATCTGTTTCACTAAAAAAAAAATCTATTAGTCTGACGGAACCTCGTTCGTTTTTAATTTATGATCAAACAACATAAAAACGCAACACATTTCTCAAGTGTCTCCAAGATTTTGACAACTAACTTTATTCTTAGTTACCACTCAATACCACTTTAATAATCCACTTGAAATAGCGTAGCCTGATTTATTATTTAAACTTTATCTGACTTTGTATTGTATTCCATGTGGTAAAGTGTTACAGTCTGGCAAACAATTACATCAGTATTAACAAAATAAAATAAATCTTTATCTCTATAGGTACACTCATGTAGTACTAGGACTACAATACCAGAGTAAGGAAAATGTAACATGACCCTCCCAGTCAGTTCATGCTCCAGTAATAAAATATTCTCGGTAAACTATAGTAAGTACTATAGCAGGGAATAAATGTGTGGTAATTCTAATGCACCACAAAATGTTTGGCGAAACAGCAAATCAAATAACTAAATTTATTTTTGTTTTAAGGTGCATCATTCATGTTATATCACATAGAATGCGCCTTACACAACAAGGTAAAGAAAAATGTTAAGAAAACTGTTTCCAAAACAATTTCGCCAAAACATCGAACAATCTAATCAAAATGAAAGCAACACACCTGATAAATAAGTTGTCATCCAAATTATCTGCACCACATAAATTGTATGTACTGCTTACTCTGCAGTCCGGATTACATCACCGCCGTTTTATTGATGCGTGGTAACCATCAGGTCGCGGAATCCAGGAAGCTACTATCTCTCTCTTATTTCTTTATGGAATTGATCCCGGAAATATAAACACTCACGCGAGTTTAGTTCTTGCAACAGTACAGTAGATACAAATTTAACGAACTGTAACAACGACCTTCGGTCTCCCGTATTTTTTTTTTTAATTTTAGCGGTTTTCTCAATATTCCGGGTTTCCATTCATCAGATCCCACTTCTGATGTCGGAGCAGCTAGATCTATAATGACATCTAGGTGTCAAGATACATTGGCTCCATGGTGGGCGTAGGGAGTGGGCAAATCACGCACACAAGTCCAACACTATGTTCGTAATGCTTAATACAATGTAATCACTATCGCAACACGAGTAACATTGTAGGAAAAGCAAATGTTACTAAATCACGGCCAAATGTTACTAATGAAATATCGCTAAACTAACACAAAGAAATCACACCAAGTCAATCAGAGATTCTACACTACAAACTTATCAAGAAACGGAAACGAATCCGTGGGTCTATTGTTGGCATGTAGGTACTTAAACTTCACACGTATCACACTGCACGGTCACGGGAGTGTACGCGTCCCGTCTCAACCATCTCCCAAATATGAATGCTCTCTTGCCATTCTAAGCAAGACTCAGAACAAAGAACCAATATCACATCATATCAAATTTCATTCAATGCCCAGACCCACGGCTACGTTCAGCAGTATTTATAACAACTGCCCCGTTTCAAGGAACAAAGAGACCCTCTGTACCAAACCGCTAATGCTGTTAATGTAAACATTGGACTAGGAATGCGTGTCACCTTGCGCGGGCCTCAGTAACTTAAACTTGGAGTTATTTTTGGGAATCGATTGTTTTCTTTTGATCTTAAATTGAAGCGAATAACTGCCCCGCGCCGACATATATAATAGATAGATACATACAGATACTTAAATACATAGACAGCCATGACCAAGGAACAAATATTTGTCATAAATAAATACACAAATAACACGAACACAACGAAACATATTATTTCTTTTTAAACGGCAGTGTCCAATTTAAACACTTATAGCTCGATTGAACACACGCATTTTGCGGTAAGAACGAGATGAAACGCTCCCACATCACAAAGTGCGATCTCGGTCACGACGCTTACAGGCTCTCAAATTACGTATTTAACCGAGACAAGGCCCGAATAGACACTCGAGCGAGACGTGCGGGGAGAAGGCCATGATAAGCACATACAAACATATGCGCGTAAGCTGAGTACACGCCCTCCAAATTCCTTGAACACTTGACGCGCGCCCTGTCGAACATGTGTGTTACTCTCCAGCCAGATCACAACGCTGAATTAAGCTAAAAATCTATATACATTAGATACTCATCATACTTTATATACCAAATTGAAAATTACATGTACCTCCTACGTAATTTAAAAGATACGAGACACTTTACGTCAACCGACTGAAGAGTATAACTCCCCACTGCCGCCTATACTAACTAATATCACTAATTTTAAAATATCAGACAAAATGTATCCATGCACGTTCTGCAGCCCCGCTTCAGCGACACTAGGACGGCGACACGAGCGCCACTATACCTGCGCACTGGCGTCGGAGTAGAAGGCGGCGTGCGGCGTGCAGAGCACGTTGGGCGCGTCCTTGAGCGGCCCCTGGAACACGTTGAAGGGCTCGTTCTCGTGCACGTCGAGGGCGGCGGCGCGGATGCGGCCCTGCTGCAGCGACACTAGGACGGCGACACGAGCGCCACTATACCTGCGCACTGGCGTCGGAGTAGAAGGCGGCGTGCGGCGTGCAGAGCACGTTGGGCGCGTCCTTGAGCGGCCCCTGGAACACGTTGAAGGGCTCGTTCTCGTGCACGTCGAGGGCGGCGGCGCGGATGCGGCCCTGCTGCAGCGACACTAGGACGGCGACACGAGCGCCACTATACCTGCGCACTGGCGTCGGAGTAGAAGGCGGCGTGCGGCGTGCAGAGCACGTTGGGCGCGTCCTTGAGCGGCCCCTGGAACACGTTGAAGGGCTCGTTCTCGTGCACGTCGAGGGCGGCGGCGCGGATGCGGCCCTGCTGCAGCGACACTAGGACGGCGACACGAGCGCCACTATACCTGCGCACTGGCGTCGGAGTAGAAGGCGGCGTGCGGCGTGCAGAGCACGTTGGGCGCGTCCTTGAGCGGCCCCTGGAACACGTTGAAGGGCTCGTTCTCGTGCACGTCGAGGGCGGCGGCGCGGATGCGGCCCTGCTGCAGCGACACTAGGACGGCGACACGAGCGCCACTATACCTGCGCACTGGCGTCGGAGTAGAAGGCGGCGTGCGGCGTGCAGAGCACGTTGGGCGCGTCCTTGAGCGGCCCCTGGAACACGTTGAAGGGCTCGTTCTCGTGCACGTCGAGGGCGGCGGCGCGGATGCGGCCCTGCTGCAGCGACACTAGGACGGCGACACGAGCGCCACTATACCTGCGCACTGGCGTCGGAGTAGAAGGCGGCGTGCGGCGTGCAGAGCACGTTGGGCGCGTCCTTGAGCGGCCCCTGGAACACGTTGAAGGGCTCGTTCTCGTGCACGTCGAGGGCGGCGGCGCGGATGCGGCCCTGCTGCAGCGACACTAGGACGGCGACACGAGCGCCACTATACCTGCGCACTGGCGTCGGAGTAGAAGGCGGCGTGCGGCGTGCAGAGCACGTTGGGCGCGTCCTTGAGCGGCCCCTGGAACACGTTGAAGGGCTCGTTCTCGTGCACGTCGAGGGCGGCGGCGCGGATGCGGCCCTGCTGCAGCGACACTAGGACGGCGACACGAGCGCCACTATACCTGCGCACTGGCGTCGGAGTAGAAGGCGGCGTGCGGCGTGCAGAGCACGTTGGGCGCGTCCTTGAGCGGCCCCTGGAACACGTTGAAGGGCTCGTTCTCGTGCACGTCGAGGGCGGCGGCGCGGATGCGGCCCTGCTTCAGCGCCGCCGCTAGACCCTCGTCGTCCACCAGCCCGCCGCGCGCCGTGTTCACCAGGAACGCTCCTAAGGGGTACACGATGTAGGTGAGCCTTTATACGAGTACAGCATGCTTAGCCACACTGTTAAAAATTAGGGAATTTTACAGAAGAAAAATGTAATCATTTTCACAGAAAAACTTGTAATTTCACATATTTTTCATCAATTTTAAATTTATTTTTGTAAACTTGATGAAAAATATGTGAATTTACAAATTTTTCTGTGAAAATGATGTAATTTTACAGAATTCTGTAATTTTTTCGTCTGTAATATTCCCTAATTTTTAACAGTACAAGTTGCCAATCGCTAGCGCTTTGTAGCGTATCGTAATTTTCCCTCTCTGTAACTCTTTCATATTAGTGCGACAAAGACTGCTACGATTGACGATTAAGCGCTAGCGATTGGCAACTTGGCTAAGCACCCAGGACTACGCGAGTTACCCCACCTCTCTCCTACTGAGAGGAGGAGCTGGCGACAACATCGCCGCCCGGATTAAAGAGACAGGCTACCATCCTAATATTGAATGCAGTATTTGCTATGAAACTGCAAAAAGCTGCCATAAGTTCTAGAACAGTTACCCCTCTTCTAATGAGAGAAGGAGCTGGCTGAACCCTATAAACCCTGCTCCAACGTTTTGACACCATCACTAAAGAGACAGCCTACTGTCCTAGTGTAGAATGCAGTATTTACTATGAAACTCTAGCAAAAAGCTGCCATAACTTCCAGGCCAAAAAGCGGCTCATTGCTATGGAGTTTCATAACAAATACTGCTTTCTACGCTATAAGCTAAGACGGCAAAGAGATTCAAAACGCTCGGTCTCTATCACAAATTTTCAATAAATAAATTTTTAGCAACACTATTCCCTAGTCGACTCATACGACATCCACGGGAAGAATTGAAGTAGTGACAAATCTCTATTCTAACTGCCGTTACCATGCATCCGACAAAATTTAAACTTGTGAAATCCCTTCTAAAGGAGTCAAGACTAGGGACATCGTAGGAATTCTTCCGCCAAATATACTCAGAAAACTAACTAGAAAAACTGTTTGTCTTTGTCGATTTTACAGACGCATTGATAAGATCAATACTTATAAGCTTGCTAAATTAGAAAATGTTTATGAATGAAGGGGTAACACCCTGCTTCAGGTACCTAGCGAATAAGTAAGGGTTAATCTTGTTAAAAAATAATATTAAACTGACACCATTATCAGACATACATACAAAATTTATAAAATGTATTTTTTTTATTAATTTTGGTCGCCATGAAAACATTCCTTAAAATATTATATAATGAATAAATACTTACCCGGACGCATCTGTTTGATAGTGAACTCGTTGATAAGGTGATGGTTATGTTCGTTTAAGCTGCAGTGAAGTGACACACAATCACTTTGGAATAGGAGGTCCTGAAATGAGAAACATAATTTTACAATTAAATCAATTTGCATTCAACTGAGAAGTGCCTTAGCAAAGGCACTT
The DNA here is from genome assembly GCA_025490895.1 of Thaumatotibia leucotreta. Taxonomy (NCBI): domain Eukaryota; kingdom Metazoa; phylum Arthropoda; class Insecta; order Lepidoptera; family Tortricidae; genus Thaumatotibia; species Thaumatotibia leucotreta. The sequence continues at coordinate 5,174 of JALPQI010000724.1, read as the reverse complement.
ATTTCTCTATGAAATCATACAAAAATAGTTGTGTAGTCCCAAATTCCATTTAATTTGTTGTGATTGAATCGGTTTATCGTAATATAGATATCGGCACGAGAGTTGAGGTGAATGATTACACACACATCCAAATGAAGAACTAATTGCAAAAATTTAGTGAATGAATGGTTTTGCTGTCAGTACGAAAAAGAAGCCTAATTTCAAATTCCCCGTGTATTTACATGACATGTTGATGTGTGCGTGGCCTCAACTTTCGTGCCGATCCTTATACATGTTGTTACGGTAAAAACTTATGTCAATAATATATATTCTACCTGGCAGTAAAGTGGGAATCAAATGTGTCTACTCTAGAAGTACAATATATTGTTCTGCTACTATTTCGGCATTGTGACTGCCTATTAGTGATTCTTACTGCGTACTACGAATACGTAAGTTAGAATCACTAATAAGCAGTCACCGTTCCGAAATCGTAATAGTCGCATGATGCGACGACATGATGTGTAGCAGAATAATTTTGTACTTCTTATATTATCGAACGAATATGCTAATAATGCTGGATGCAGGTCGCATCTAACCGTTACATGTGGAGGTCCAGAGGGGAGGCCTCTGTTCAGCAGTGGACGTCTTGTGGCTGAGATGATGATGACGCTAATGATACATGTCGCGTGGTGACGGCTGTAAGCTGTAAGAATACATTTGTCACCAACCTAACTGTAAACCGTGGCTGTCATAAGAGTTTACTCAGGAATTGAAGCATGTCAGTGGATAAATGAATGCTTACTGACAAGTAGGGCTTCCAATAACGGTATTTTAGTTTAAATACCGGGATCCCGGTATTGGAAGCATGACAACATTATCAAATCAAATCAACCCACTGACATGCTAAATTGAATGCATGTGAGAGGTTATAAAAAATTGATGACGGGCAGCAGCGTCATCATTGTGTCCATATAAACTGTCCAAACTACTGCCACAGCAATCCGGAGTCTAGTCATCATCATCATCATCATCAGCCTATGATAGTCCACTGCTGGACGTAGGCCTCTCCTGTCTACTATGCGTATAAACGCATTAGGAGGTAAATGCCCATAATCGCCACGCTGAGCAAGCAGATTGGCGATCGCAGTAATGTGTCCACTATGATGACGCTGCTGCCCATCATCAATTTTTTATCAAATAACGGTCAGTGACATTTCAATCCCTTAGTCGACTCTTACGATACCCGCAGGAGGAGTTGGGGTCGTGACAAATGTATTCTTTCTGCCGTCACCACACGGCTAGGCACACACATATTACTAATAGGCAGTCACAATCCCGAAATCGTAATAATCGCATGATGTGTTAGTGAGTCTCACTACTGCCACAGCAATCCAGAGTCTAGTGATGGGCATTTATTTATTAGGAGAGGCCGTAGGGTCGACCAGCCAGGCCGGCGACGCGTGTACCTGCAGCGTGTAGACCCTGGTGAGGCCCAGCGACTTCTCGATGCCGTCGGGCAGGTAGGGGTCGTAGAAGATGACGTTGAAGCCGAAGGCCTTGGCCCGCAGCGCGACGGCGGAGCCGATGCGGCCGAGCCCCACGATGCCGAGCGTGTCGCCGCGGATGCGCGCGCATCCTGCCGCTGCTTCGCGGACCTGCTCCGGACCTGATTATGACAACATAATAATGTTACACTCCAAAATACTCCAAACGACACTGTAGTATTATTATTTATTATTCTAAACTGTGTGTGTAACAATACTGTAGTATTATTATTTATTATTCTTACTTATGTATATCCGAAAACAATGCCACTTAAATCTCTTGTGCTATGTCTTAGTGGGAATTGTTTCAGGATGTAGGTAGTATTTACTTTGTAAATCACACTTCATTTACTTTCTTGTATCTGCCTATGTTTGTTTTTTTCCCCAATAAATAAAATAAATAAATAAATAAACAATTAAAGACGTATGTATAAGACCCAAACAGGAATAGGGCTACCTCGCTATCACGCAAAAAAGGCACAATGGTTGTCGAGTTGCGGAAAAAGCCCAGTAAAATTAACTAAGACCCAAAGAGTCCTCAAATTCTTCGGCCACACAATCAAACGTAGCAAGGATACGATAGAAAGGCGTATCATTACTGGGAGTGTCGATGGACGAAGAAGTAGGGGGTGCGCACAAAGTAGATAGACGGATGGGGTCCAAAATACATAACATAAATGTATAAGCCAAACTTCACTCTAAGGCAGGAAGAATACCCCATAGTAGTCACGTCCCTCAGACATGAGGCCAGGACTTAGAAGAAGAAGAAGTATAAGACATGACATACACGGACCGCTTGAAGCAGTCCGTCCAGTACAAATGTCTGCAGTCGGCCTGCAGTTCCCAGACAAAATGACTGCTTAAAGCGGTCCGTGTATGGTTAGTCAAGGGTTGATCACCTATTAAAACATCAAGTATTTAACTTAATCACCACCTTTTAAGGCAGAAAGGGGAGGATCTCCGCTCAGAATAGTTCCTAGTATAAAAACTCTTTATTGCTGCTACAGAAAACAGTAACGCTCCTAGCGTTATGGGCACTTACACTTATGCACCGGGAATGACAAAGCCGTAGGGAAAAATTTGTAAATTGTTTTATTCATTTGTAATGATGTTTTGTTTGATTTAGTATTATTGATTGTTGTAATAAAGCATATAAAAACGAAATGCATGGTTTCCAATTGTATGTTAAATTTAATACCGTAGGCGTAAATAATAACCTGTAGCGCCTATAACCAATCTTATGTATAATATACAAGATTGGTTATTCAAGTCAAGACTTCTATACACGAATAACTTTAGAAAAAACAGATGCACTGTATTTATACTGAGAACTCATTTCTGCCCGACTAGAATTACGGGCTAATAATAATGCAATGGCATGAATCATGTTAGGAAAATCCAGAAGCGATAAATGCATTTTATTGTACTACATTATAATGAGGATAGACTAAACAATGAATCGGAATCTCAGTTATCTGAGTAATGAGCCAGGAGCTAAGGATCGTTTAAAGACAACTCACAGTCTTTAAACGAACCTTAGGCCAGGATTACACAAGTGAGTTCTTATGTTGCTAGGACGGAGCTATACTAAGGTAATATTTAGTCGCGTGTCTGCTATACGGCCACTCTCAAAATAGATTTGTGGTAAAACCGACCATATTTTCCTGCAATACAGCCTTTCACAAATATCAATTTTAAACAATGGCCGTATAGCAAGCAGGCGACGACTTATACTCCTATGCCGGCGACACAAAACTAGTGTCAAAAAAGTGTGTTAAAGAAATAGTTTTAGTGTAGAGTTTACCTGTGAATTTCTTTCCATCCCGCACCATAATGGCGAGCCAGAAGGTCCGCCGGTATAAATTAAGTATGAGACACATTGTCGTGTCGGCCACCTCTTCCACGCCGTAGCCGGGCACATTACATACTGCTATTCCTGAAATACAATAATAAACGCATTAAATACAATAGTATTTCTTTATTAGGTGCGAGAGATAAATTGGTGTAATCACACATGCGATAACTATAGCTTTACACGTTCGTTTGTGACCTGACGCTCTCGCGTTGCTAACATGTATCGAGAGTCACGCATATCATCAGGCTATCTTAAGGCTGGGCCACACCATATGACATTCACATAGGTACGCTACAACGCGCACACCCGGTGTGGCTTGCCCTTTAGTCCTCTGCTTTTGCTGCGTATTTACTATTAACTAATCGTCACGCGGGTTGGTGATCGCAGTAGTGAGTCCACACTGTCCACTATGATGATGCCGCTACCCATCATCCCCAGACCACATCATCTCCTCTAGGTATTAGCTATGTGTATGGACGCATTAGGAGGTAAATACCGATAATCGCCATGCTGTGCAAGTGGTTTGATGATCGTATCGTACCACTATGATGATGCCGATGCCCATTATTAATCCTTAATAACTAAATGGAAGGCCAGTGAAATATCAATCCAGTCGAATTTTACGATACGACACTCACGGGAAGAGGTGGGGTGGTTGTGATGATCGGGAGAGTGTAACAAACAAACTTATCAAGCTATAGACCGACGGAGATCCTATGTTAAGTTCAACTCAATAAAGCTTCAAAAATGTTTTAGAAGAGTATCAGGTGTTTCTTGGCCGAGATAGAAAGGTCCACCTGAAATGAAATAAGTTCTGCTATACCATCCTAACAACTTACACTCTTACCATCCTTACAACTGTTTACACTCAAAGGCATTGTAGACCATGAGGTTTTACCTTACCTTATTAAATAAAGCTTCTTACGATTACAATTTACAAGCGGTCTCTTTCTAACACATAGTAATTACAATACTTATTCATAAACGTCGAATAACTTAGCAAGCCGGCAAACGATACTTTCGTTAGTTCGTTTCGGAGTTCGGACATATTGATAAGACCTAAAAGGACGAACAATACTTTATCGGCTTGCTAAGTTAGGAGACGTTTATGAATAAGGAGGCTAGAATTTAAGCTCAGCAGTAGTTTAGTAACAGAATTAAACTAAAATATAAGGTAAAGTGGGGTAAGGTAAGACAAAAAGCTACCTGTAGGTATACGCTGTGCCAGAAGGACGATTTTTTGTCTTACCCCATTAAAAACCGTTTCATCTTACCCCACCCTACCTTCCTGCTAAAATTAGGACTTCGACTAAGCAATTTCTAGAATGATAGTTTTATTTTACTAGTTTTCCATCATTTTTTCTGCTTCGATCGCTTTAATTGTCGCCTTCGTAGCGTCGCTAAGCAAGGTCGCTAACCCACATTCAAACACAGACGGGACTAGTCAGACATACAATCAGCCATATGCTAATAGATTCTATTAAGGAAGTATATTTTGACGCGTTCGGAGCAGACGTGACACCGAAAGGTCATCTGTCATCAATATTCAGTCGGAAACAATGTCGCCGCCGTAGGTTTAATTACTTAACTTTTAGTCTCCCTAGGGGGCGAGCAAGGAAGCAAGGCTGAGAACTTTAGCGATATAGAAAACGTGTTGATTTTCTTGGCCTATACTACAACAGTCATCATTATTTTACAACGTTTCTAGCGTCGTCTTTTTTTTGCGTGGGGAAATGCGTTACGCATACCACCCGGGCGCAGGGTACGGACCCGGGTGTTTATGTGGGACTCCCAGG
>JALPQI010000723.1:0-29555 GCA_025490895.1 Thaumatotibia leucotreta | reverse complement strand
AAATTTCTGTTCTAAACCGTTCTATTTAATTGTCAGCCTAAGAAATAACAATGAAATAATCAAAGTCAAAGTCAAAGTCAAACTATTCTTTATTCAAGTAAGCTTATTAATAAGCACTTTCGAATCGTCTGACATGAGAGAAAAAAAATCTACTACTGGTTCAAACCCTACGCCGTTCCTGAGAAGAACCAGTAAGAAACTCAGGTCGACTTATTTTTTTCAAAACAGTATAATAATACATCTTATTAAAATAACATGCATTAAAGAATGTATTACATAAAAAAAAAAGATTATTATAGACATTTTTATAAAGACAGAAATAAATAAAGGACCATAATATTAAACAAAAATAATTATTATTGTACAAGTTCGCAACATTATTAAGTATCTATATCTAATACTACTAGAGATGTAAAGGTCCTCTAGTTGTCAGAATAAAGAGATATTAAGATTTAGAGATGTAAAAGGTCTCTAATCGTCATGATTTTAACAATAATAATAAAATAGAAAATTAACAATTTAGTGACAATTTAGTGACAATCACAAAGCAACTATTCTTATTATTTAAAAGACAACAGCCAATACCTATTTACTCAAATAATAATACCCTATGTTCAAAAATTATTAGGTATATGCAATTTATTAAACATATCATTTAATTTTTTCACGGCTTTTTTTTATGTGACGAAGGTAGACAACTGAGCTCTTAGCCCACCTGATGGAAAGCAGGAACTGAGGCCCATGGACATAGCGATCAGAAAATCGCCTATGCGCTGCCTACCCTGAGGACTTAGATGGATTGCCTCTATCTATGTCAGTAATTACACCGGCGATCTTACCCCCAAATCGAAACACAGCAGTGCTAACACTGCTATTCGGCGGCAGGTTAATGGGTAAGACGGTAGTAGCTGTCCGGGCGAACCCTGCACGAGGTCCAAAATGTGAGGTGACGAGAAAAGCAGCATGAGTCAAAATTAAAACACCACAAAAAATATTAGTATGTTTGATGGGCAGGCCACATTGCACGCAGAGCAGATGGTCGATGGGGTAGAAAAGTGCGCGAGTGAAGACCACGACTAGGCAAACGCAGCGTAGGACGTCCACCCACAAGATGGACAGAAGACCTTATGAAGATCGCTGGGACACGCTGGATGCAGGTCGCATCTAACCGGTACATGTGGAGGTCCAGAGGGGAGGCCTATGTTCAGCAGTAGACGTCTTACGGCTGAGATGATGATGATGATGATGATGATGTTTGATACCTAAGTAATATACATTTTGCTAATACCGAAAAGTTTTAGAAGTAAGTAATTTAAAGCAACCAACAATCTTTTGACTACTGTATGTATTTTTAAGGGCAATCGGGGCAAGCGATTAAAAAGCTTCACTTTTAGTGTTCGTATCCCAATTACCTTGAGTTTTTGCAATTATTGGCTATAAAGGAAAAATGCCGGAGCGCGAATAAAAGCTCGCAAACCCACAAACCAAGTAATTTGTGGCTCGAACAGTGTTTAGGCGCCATTTTTGTTTCAATTACCAGCAAAGATTGCGCATTATGGAAATAAAGTAACGTTTTAAAATTCCAAAGGCTAAAATTCAATGTTTTCTATTATATTAATAGTTTCTTAAACGGGTATTTTGGTAACATAAAATAACTCACTAACTGCAGTGTGGTGACGGCAATAAGAATAAATTTGTCACCACCCTAACTCCTCCTGCGGGTGTCGTAAGAGTCGACTAAGGGATTGAAGTGTCGCTGACCATAATTTGATAAAAGATAGATGATGGGCAGCAGCGTCATCGCAGTGGAGAGTATGGACACATTACTGCATTCGTCAATCCGTGTGCCCAGCGTGGCGATTATGGGTATTTACCTTCTAGTGCGTTTATACGCATAGTTAATAGGAGAGGCCTACGTCCAGCAGTGGACTATCATAGGTAGGTACAGTAGAAGTCAAAGATATGATTACGGTTTAGGTGCCAAAAATATAATTTACATGACCTTAATGTTAAGGCAATTAGAGTCGTGTAAAGACATTAACTTTTTGGTACCTAAACCATAATTATAATATATCTTTGACGTCCACTGTACTCGTATACTTGACCGTATTTAAATATTTTACATAAAAACAGCTACTACTGAAAAAAAAGCCTGGAATAGGCCTCCCCTAAAGATGACCACAATGACCGATCCTGCGCCACCCGCATCCAGTGGACTCCTGTGACCTTCACCAGGTCACCAGTTCGCCTTGTGGGGGGTCTACCCACGCTGCGTCTTTCGGTACAGTCGAAGACAAAATAAGGGGTATACAAAAACGTTCAAAAATATGTCCCAGTGCACTCTAATTCCGTGTAATAAGAACGTCGTAACATATTTATGAACGGATTCTTTCGATACTTATTTTTGCACTTGACTGTACGCGATCACCATTAAAGAACCGTTCCGCCACATCGGCCATCGATTCTACGTTCTATGTGCTCCGGCCACCCGCCGTTTAGTGCAGGTACAATTGGTAAATATCAAATTTAATATATCTTAATAAATAAATAAATAAATTAAATATCTTGGGACATCAAACACAAATCAACCTAGTCCCACGGTATTAAGCTCAATTAAGGCTTATGATGTAGGTACTAGGCGACGATATAAATGTATAATAGATAGATACATATATAGAGACTTATATACGGTCGAGGAAATTGAATGTTTAGCAGTTTATGGCTCACTTTACATTGGAAGTCTTAGTACATACATGTTAACCAAATTAACTTGAACCGCAAAGTGCTAAACATTCAATTTCCTGGACTGTATAAACAGCCATGACCAAGGAACAAAATATATTAAATTTGTGATAAATAAATACACAAATAATGCCCTCGCCGGGATTCGAACCTGCAGCTTTGTAGGCAGGGTCACTACCAACTAGGCTACGTAGGCTGACGGAACAAAAACGTATATAACAGTATAAAGGAAAGTCCTTTGCGTAAAAAACGGGTACATCACACTGAAGACTACTTAAATGTATACATATATTCCATTTAGTACCCCTATCCTAAACATCCTTGGACCCAAGCGACCGATTTACTGCCAACACTCACTGACAATTGATGCACCTTATGTCTTTACCATAAGGTTTACAATAGTTTAGTTGAGCGTGGCCTATTTACATTCGGTTGGGCCGATCCGTCAAACCTCGCTGGAAGGTGTGAGTTAGGCTAGGTGCACATTGCATATGTTTTCGTACGAATGTTAAAGGACTATGCGTCATAATCACCAAATTAAAAATTTTAAAAAACCGACTTCAACCGGTTTCTCCAAGATTCCCGATTTGTTTCCTCAAATCCTACTTTCTGAATGCAAATTCTTGTAAATGAATGAAAATTACCAAAAGCGCCATACATGTACCTATAACATTTGAAGAGATCCCTCGATTTCTCCAGGATCCCATCATCAGACCCCAACTTGGTGCCAATGGGACCATCTCGGGGTAATACACGTTCGATCACAAAAAGAAATTTTAGAATCGGTTCACTATTCTCGGAGATATCAGGTAACATACATACAACAAAAAAAAAAAAAAAATTCAGTCGAATTGAGAACCTCCTCCGGTTCTCAATTCGACTGAATCAAAACGGTTAAAAATGGACCAAAAACCAACAGAGCTGGGAGTAGTGTCAATAAAAAGGTCTGTTTATGTTCTTTATTTCATTCTATAGATGCAAAGTTGAATTCCATTGGATAATTTTATATGAGTAAGGCTCTAAGTAAATCACCGTCGTTCAGACACCATTAATCATAGTATTTACTTAGACTAAAATACAAATATCTCCGTTTTGCAATGGAATTGAACATAGTGCCCATAGAATAATAATAATAATAAATAATAAATATCTTTATTGCAACTTTCGGTTATCACATGATGATAGGTGCCTGACTCTCAAACTAGGTTTCCCTGTGTCTCAAGAGCCAGCTCCTTTCCAATTATACATAGGTACAGGTAAGTATACAATATTAGACAGTTTTTTTTTTATATTTAATACTAAAACATGCAAGTATGAGTGCGCGCGTGTGTGTCTTGTGTGTGAATGATTTTGTATTGTGTGTGTATGTGTGTGAAGATGCGCGTGTGCAAGTATAATTTTAAGTTAACTTTAAATTATTGTTTGTAAAAGATTTTCAGCTTCCGTGTAGTTTAAAGATTTTAACCAGATTTTTATTATCTTTTTGACTTGGAAATTACTATGTTTTATAATGTTGAGAGTTTTATTTACTTTGTTATATAAAAACGGCGCCAAAAATGAAAATTGTCTTTTAGCCCATGCACTGTTGCAACGGGGGTACTGGGTAGTGAGCTATGCGTTTTTACCCAGTACTAGAGAAGGTGCTGTCAGTCTATAAAATCTACGTACTATTTGGTAAATGAAAAGTTTGCGTACACTTGGTACTTCAGCCATATCATAAAGTAGCTCAGTAGGGTATCGATATGGAAGGTAAAGCATAACTTTTAACACAGCTCTCTGCGCACGCTCCAGCTCCATAAGATATGTTTTAGGAGCACCGCCCCACGAGCATATACAGTAGCTTAAGACACCTTGGCATAAGGAGTCATATGTTTGAAAGAGAACTTTTTTATCCGCTACAAGCCGCAGGTTTTGAATACATATATTAGTTTACGGATTCTGTTAGCTGTAGTTTGAATATGGGGACCCCAATTTAGCTTATCGTCAATAATAATACCAAGATATTTAATTCTAGTGACTCTCGCTAATGTATCACACTTACAATTGATTACAACTCCATCGTTAATTATATTCCTGTTGCAGAGATAAGTGTGAATTTTCATAGTGTCTAACGCTGGATCAGGGCCTGATACGGATGTTTTGCTAAAACATAAGTATTTGGTTTTAGATGTATTTAAATTAAGAAGACTATCCTCGAGCCAGCATGTGACACTACTTAAACCGGATTCTACTAGTGTTTTGACCTCCTCCCAGGTTTTACTGCGGAAGACCAACACGGTATCATCAGCAAACATAAAAACTTCAGCTCCCTTGATTTTAGCTTTGCAAAGGTCATTTATGTAGGCCAAAAATAAAGATGGACCTAAAGTGCTCCCCTGAGGGACACCATAGTTACTGATAACTTCGTTACTAGTGTGCGTCAAGATACGTACTTTTTGGGTGCGGTCTTTTAAATAACTGCAAAACCAAGCTAGAGGCGTTCCCCTGATTCCCATATTCTGTAGCCTAGTTAACAAGATTGGAATCGAAACGGTATCGAACGCCTTTTGCAAGTCCAAGAAGACTGCTACACACTTGTCGACGCTGTCTGTGTAAGAAGTTACAGTCGAGGTAAAAGCCAGGACCGCATCCTCTGTGGAACGGCCTGGTCTAAAACCGAACTGATTATTTTGTAGGATATTATGCGATTCTAGATACTGTACAAGGCGTTTATTAACAATTTTTTCTAGTATTTTAGAAAAACCTGACAGTAATGTGATCGGTCTGTAATTAGAGGCGAGTGATTTGTCACCCGTTTTATAAATTGGAGATATGAGAGACGTTTTGAAAATTGAGGGGAAGATTCCAGAAGAAAGGCTCAGATTAAACAGATATGTAAGTGGATTTACTAAAAAATCACAGGCCGATTTGATTAATTTATTACTAATGTTATCGCATCCTGGTACACTATTATTTTTGAGGTTCATAATTAGATTTCGGACTTCAGCCGGGTCCGTCGGCAGTAGAACCATGGACATTACGGGAGATTCGGTTGAATGTGCTAATTTTGCTAGGTCACCGTCCGTTTTTCCCATTTTTTCCAACAAATTATCAGCTAAAGTACGCCCCACAGATGAAAAGTACCTACTTGCATCATCTAGTGCTATAATTGGGTCACTGATTATTTTAAGTAGTTCCGTGTTCGTAATTTTTGTTTGGTTAAGGTTGCATAATTCCTTTATAGTTTTCCAAGTTTCTTTAGAATTGTTTTTACACTGTGATAATTTGCTTTGGTAATAACTTATTTTAAGTGATTTTATTATTTTATTACACCAGTTACGGTACGTTACATATTTTAGACGGATATTATCATCATTTTGATTATTTTTTACCTTTTTATGCAGCTTATCTCTTTTTCGCATTGATTTCACTATACCTAATGTAATCCAATGGTTTTAGTGGTCTCTGTTTTTTTGGAATACTATTCGTTCTGGTATTAGAAAGAATGATGTCTTGGATTTTGCCAGTAAATGTTTCAGCTGCGCAATTGACATCATTGATACTGTACAACTGATCCCATTTTAATTTTTTTAGATGTTCAATTGTTTTGGGAATGTCTATAGAAGCCTTATTATAGGATGTGGCGCTTATAGGTTTCTTAATATTGCGAAGATAGAGCAAGATTGGGCTATGATCAGTTAAAGGGTCGAACACCAACGATAGTACATCACTGTCCGTTTTAACCATGAAATGATCAATACAGGTCTTCAACCTTGTGGGGAGAGTAATGGCTTTACGCAACCCGTAGGTGGCCATCAATAACAAATAATCGTCTGAGTGGCTAACATTATTATTCGGCATTACGTCTATATTAATGTCACCCGTAAATACCACATGCCTATTTTTGACATATTTTAAAATGTTGTCGAGAGAATTAAGATAATTTAACGGGTTGTGGCAAGGCGGCCTATAGGAGCACACTATAGATATACAGTTAAACAGTGAAATAATAAGGCAGTTACCGTCAGCTATAAATGTCTCACTACACGTGGACTCCAAAGTTTCTCTGACATACACTATAGAATGAAATGAAATAAATATAAATACCTATTTAATGACACCACTTTCATCTCTATTGGTTCTTGGTCCACTCCATACAAATATGCCCATGGTCCTTTGAACACTAGCGAACACACTAAGAATAATATTAATGTTGATGATAATGAAACTTCAAATAGACTGCACACTGATCAAATTAGCTGAATATGAAACACAAAACTTTCGTGAGAATCATTCAGACTAAAATTATATTATACACGGGTTACTCACGTTTTTCACAGGCCGTGTGGTGACGGCAGTAAGAATACATTTGTCATCACCCCAAATCCGCCTGTGGGTATCGTAAGAGTCGACTAAGGGATTGAGTGTCACTGACCATTATTTGATAAAAGATTGATGATGGGCAGCAGCGTCATCATTTTGGACACATTACTGCGATCGTCAATCCGCTTGCCCAGCGTGGCGATTATGGGAATTTACCTCCTAATGCGTCTATACGCATAATTAATAGGAGAGGCTTACGTCCAGCAGTGGACAAACATAGGCTGGCGATGATTCGAATCTGCAGGCCTAGCCAAGAATGTTATTATTGTAATAAAAATAAATGAATGAGAATGACAGATTCGTACGAAAAGTAAAATTATTATGGTCACGTGGCTTATCGCTTACCGTATACGATTGCAAAATGGCATCTTGGCTAAGCCTTCTGTAATTCTAGTAGGTACATTTATTACTTTTCACTTATCTTGTGCGCTTGTAGGATTTCATCTTGGCTAGACCGGCTAAATTAGCCTGATGATTTTTTTTAATCTTATTTATTTTGTAAGCTATACATAGCCTGATGACGATAATGTAAAATTTGTATCCAATGTGCAACTAGCCTAACCCATTTGATTAGACTTTTGCGGTAAATTTACAGGTAGTACAAGGGTCAACATACGGGCTCGTCAGACAAGTTTCGACCTCATGTTTGAGTAGTTTGGGTCTGATTTTGGTTCAGTTATTAAGTTGTTACTTATTAACACGTGTTCGACGTTCTACAAGTTACATGGATAGTACAGTCGACGTCATAAATATGTATACACTTTTTTGTTTATGACTAAAACATAACCGGCGAGGGCATTCTTTGTGCATTTATTTATCACAAATGTTTGTTCCTTGGTCGTGGCTGTGTATGTATCTAAGTATCTATATGTATCTATCTATTATATATATCGTCGCCTGGTACCCACACCACAAGCCTTAATTGAGCTTACCGTGGGACAGGGTTGATTTGTGTAACATGTCCCAAGATATTTATTTTTTTATTTTATTTTTTTTTTTTAAAACATAAGGTCTAAAATTGTATATTTATTTATGAAATTTACTATACAGCTGAGGCATCTAGAAGAAATAATGCAAACTTATGTGTTATATTTTGTATAGTTTGGTTGTGTGTGTATACATTATATACAGTGTGTTACCATGACGTCCATGACCCGGGCGTTTAAGAAAATGGGTTACGCATATAATACGCATTACTAGCAATCGTTTCCATTAGCATTACACTAAACAAATATACAGGGTGGAACGTAACGATGATTTTTCCCGCTACCAACCGACTCTACCGACCATTACGATGAACTTTCAGTATGGGACCAACATCGAAAACGTACATGGAAAATTTACTTTTCCATACTATTGAGCTCTAACTAATCAGTCACTTTGTATAAGGGGTTAATTTTTTTTAATATTTCGATGTTGGTATTATACTGAAAATTCATCGTAATGGTTGGTAGACTCGGTCGGTTGCGGGAAAGATCGACGTTCCGTTCCACCCTGTATAAATTAACTGTATAATTAATTTTAATTTATTCGTACGCTCAATGTAACGCTTATACTCATAAGTTATCAAATGCAACGAGTGGCTGCGATCTGTTATAATTGTCAAGAGTTAATTGACGAATAATTTAGAACGACAAACGGGCCATTGCGTAAACTTATGTTCAATAATTATCCTGACGTTTCGGGCATGATGTTACACCCGTGGTTGCAGGTAGCCAGACGTGATAAGTATGCTTAGCACATGATTGGGGCACTATGTCGCCGCGAGATAGATTTTCCATCTTTTACTAACTATATGAATAAAAGAGGGATGGGTAGTCTATCTCGCTGCGACATATTGTCGCACTAATCCTGTGCTAAGCCTACAGGACCCATTTTTCGTTAAAATATGAGTGATAATCGTGAAAGTTGGCCGTGTGGTGACGGCAGTAAGAATACATTTTTCACCACCCCAACTCCTCCTGCGGGTGTTGTAAGAGTAGACTAAGGGATTGAAGTGTCACTGACCATTATTTGATTAAAAAAATGATGATGGGCAGCAGCGTCATCATACTGGACACATTACTTCGATCGCCAACCCGCTTGCCCAGCGTGGCGATTATGGGCATTTACCTCCTAATGCGTCTATACGTATAGTTAATAGGAGAGGCCTACGTCCAGCAGTGGACTATTATATGCTGATGATGATAATGATGAATCGTGAAAGTTTAAATCAATATATTTCTTCTCATTTAACTTTTATTAGCAAGTTAATTTTTTTTAATAAAATTGTTTAATAAAACCATACTATTATTATCTTATAAGCCACTAAATTTAAAAAGTATAACAATGAGCTTTAGGATGGAATGGAACAACTAGATTGTTGGACCTCCTATAAAATCAATATTCTGTATTTTTAATCGATATTTCGTATATTTTTACACTATTTTATTTTCCTGTCGTTCTTCTATCTTATCCTAATCTTATTTTAGTTTAAGGATTGCGCAAGTGTCAAACCCAAACTCAGACTGTCAATTCATACTGTATAATTAAGGGGGTTCTGTTATTGGCTATGCTTACTGTAGTAACTAATTGTCTTCATTTTATGTAAACGCTGTTGAACTCCTTAATAAATAAAATAAAAATAAAATGACATAGAATTTACCTAAAACACCAAAAACACTAGTAATCTTGTTATATGTGACACAACGTTAAAGACTTCTTACATGAAGATTGAACCCACATGTTACAGACTTTTATGTCATATCTAATTTGGAAAAACGTACCTACGTAATGAAATGAAGCTCTTTATTCCTTTATTCTATTTACTTGATAATCCCCAGGCATACCTACGATACATTATTGCTTAGGAAATTAAATAAGAGTACATTACATGACTTCAATAAAGCGATGAGCCATAGAAGTTTTCCTTCCAAGAAACGGCAAAAACACTGATAATATAAACAATATTTTCATGGACATTATTAAGTACTATAAAATTAGCCTTAAGCGTTGAAGTAATTGCAAAAACACAAATCAAATTATTTATTAACTAAGTATTTTGATTTGTACTATTATTTCTCCAGTAGTCACACTACTTAATTCTATATAAATAATAAATATTGGATGTCATATACCAAAAAAAAAACGACCAAAATCACCAACGTTCGAGGTGGGAATCGAACCCACGTGGTCAGCTTTCGCGGCTGATGCCTGCACTGCTGCAGTCTTACTTAGCATATTTTATTCGAATAAAATTACACGCGTTATAAATAACACAAACAAGTATGCGGCCCGACTGAAAATTAGCCATTACCTTAGCTTATTTGACGTCGGTAACTCTAATTTGACTATTTAAAAAGGGTGATTTTTTTTCGTCTGTTAAGGCCATGGTTATGGTGGAGTCACGCTGGTTTCATGCAATTTTTTTTATGTAAATATACATTTTTTTGGTTGTCATAAAACCTTTTTTTAATAGGCCGCCTACAAACATGGACTACATATATGTTTGTATAATTTAAGTCGCATAATTTTTCAAAAAAACAGCATTACTCATGTGATCATGACAATAACAAACAAATAAACTGATTCTCCCAAAAACAAAATGTTAGTACTAAAATATGATACCGAAAACATATTCTACAGGGTGAACGACATGAAATGTTACCAAGTAGATTTTATGAAGTATGGTGGCAAAGTAATAGCGGCTTATTATCGGAAATATGTTTTGGACACCGCATTGATCGCTTCTTCCACCACATCTTAGGCACGCAAACATTTGGGTTGTAGACCGCAAACATAAGAACGAGACTGAGCTTCGGCTTATAAAGCTCGTACGAACCAAAAATGGCAGAAAACCGAATTTCATGTGTCATTTCTCCAGTGAAGTGAGTTTCAGACTTCTTATCTGGTCTATTTTGAAGAGAAAGGTGAAAACAATTAAACATGCTAGTATAAATGCAATGAAGAAAGCGATCGTATTTCACTCGAATATATTACTACCACTGGATCACAAATGTTCTGCGAACAAATATTTTTATACCATTTGAAGACCATAGTCAAGACAAATAGTAGTCATATTGACTAAAAGTAAATTTAATCACAAAATGTTATATTATTTCTCTTGTTTTTTCTTACCTATAGCAAATGCTCTGTGCTATCCCCAACGCTGTTCCTTCTGCATATCAATGACATGTTGTCTATCGGCGACCTCCATTGCTATGCGGATGACAGTACTGGGGATACTTTTTACACAGGCCGTGCTAATATCCCTCGCTCTGTGGTACTGGAAAGTCGCGGAAAACTTGTGTCTGACATCGAGAACACTTTATCTAGAGTCTCGTTATGGGGTCGGGATAACCTAGTCAGGTTCAACCCCACAAAGACACAAGTTTGCGCGTTTACCGCTAAAAAAACCCCATTTACTGTGGCTCCAAAGTTCCAAGACACAGCTCTTACCATGTCAGGGAGTATTGGGATCCTCGGAGTCGACATTTCCAACGACGTCCAATTCCGATGTCACCTAGAGGGAAAAGCTACGCTGGCATCCAAAAAACTCAGGGTGCTCAATAAAGCGAGGGGATACTTTACTCCGGGGCAAAGACTTCTGTTATATAAGTCGCAAGTCAGACCCCATATGGAGTATTGCTGTCACCTCTGGGCAGGAGCAGCTGTATACCAGCTTGCACCCTTTGATTCGGTTCAGAGACGTGCTGTCCGAATAGTCGACGATCCCAGACTCACAGGCGATATTGAACCCTTAAGTCTAAGGAGAGACTTCGCCTCCTTATGTGTGTTCTATCGTCTGTACAATGGGTTGTGCTCTGAAGAACTGTTCGACATGATGCCAACGTCCACTTTTCATCATCGCACCGCTCGCCACCGACTGGGCGCTCATCGGTTTCAGAGGAACTTCCTCCCGCGGACGGTCCGTCTGTGGAATGAGCTCCCTGCCGAGGTTTTCCC
This sequence comes from Thaumatotibia leucotreta, assembly GCA_025490895.1. Taxonomy (NCBI): domain Eukaryota; kingdom Metazoa; phylum Arthropoda; class Insecta; order Lepidoptera; family Tortricidae; genus Thaumatotibia; species Thaumatotibia leucotreta. Next base: position 17,507 of record JALPQI010000723.1, on the reverse strand, counting down.
GTTGGACTACAGTATGGGGTTCTTCAAAAGAGGAGTGTACAAGTTCTTATTGGGTCGGCAACGCGCATGTGACACCCCTGGGGTTGCAAGCGCCCATAGGCTACGGTGACTGCTTTCCATCAGGCGGGCCGTATGCTTGTTTGCCACCGACGTGGTATAAAAAAAAAAAAAATTATTGCAACTAAAAAATCGCAGTCCTTTGAAATTGGTAACACTTCATATCGTTCACCCTGTAATTAATCATACATCATAGTCACCAAAATAGATAATTTATACCATTGCATATCAAGCCTAAAAGTTAGTGTCCATTACTGTCCCATTCATCACATCATAAATCATCATTTCTATATAATCATAAAATTGTTAGACTGTTTGTTTCAATCCATTACGGCGCCCTATCAATCTCTGTATGACAGGTCACCTGAATATTGACTCTTAATGATAGTTTACAATACACTCAAGCTGAATGTTAGTGTCATCTGGAAAATTGATATTGAAATTTATAGTGTCCATACAATTTCATCAATCACACTACTGTCGTGGTCTAAGTACAGGCTGCAGAATGTATGTCCAATGTTTAATTTATCTATGTCTTGACTTAAAATGCCATGTATACAGTGTGTGGCCTTTAACACGGGAGAAAAATGAAATGAGCGACTCCTTAGACTATCGGCAATAATCCTGTAAAGGTCCCGGTGTTTCAAAGTGGTTAAGTTCGGTGATATTGTCATTCAAAGCTATGGACCTTTAGTACTGGATCTTGGCATCACGATGTCTTAGCCTATCAGTTGCAAGACATCTTGATAGTATACCAGGTACGAAGTCATAACTATAATTTTGTTTTTATTTTTACGCTAATTTGTTACGGTTTTTAAAACAAAATTGTACATTTTTCAATTATTCAAAACTGATAAGTTATTGATTACTTTTAATTCAAGTAAATGAACCCATAATAATTATTGAGGCCTCAACCCCTCGTCTGTGTTTGATAAGGATCCGTACAATAGGTATTAAACTCAAATCAATTCATAATTTGAATTCACAATCCATTGTACTGGTCCATAGCAACCACAGACGAAGGGCTAACTATGTACAAATTCGTTGCAATCGACCCTTAAAATTTGACAATTTCAATTAATGAATTTGCTATGATTTCAAAACCCATGCTTATTTTTACCTAAGTGGTATCTTCACTCATATGGTCCCATATGCACATGTAAGCAATCATCATCCCTTTAAAATAACTTAAAAACTGAGTCCAACACCTGACACCATTAACCCACTTCTTCATCAAAGCAGTCGTCCTCATTATGCAGTACAAAGGGGGTCGAGTCATACAACTCATACATTTTCCATTAAGTCGGCGTCTGCTTAGCACATCCATTACGAATAATTGCCCTGTCCGCGGCCGTGTGGGACCAGGACAGTGGTGATTGGAACAGTACGTCTGATTCGTGTTGTAATAAGTAAGATACGAAATATCATCTGATATTCACAAGTGCTGAACAACTACGGCTGAAAAAGCCCAGCTCTGCTATACTCTTATTCACACATTCGATGCTGCATTCGTCAACGAGCTCGACGTCGAGGCAGCCTTGTCTAAAATCCTAGCTGTTTTATTTGACATTAGGAATCGAGGCTGTGAGCGAGGTTGTGGGCGAGTTCGTCGCTGTTTTTCGTTAGAGAAACGCAGTGTAGTTCCAGCTCACGCCGCATTCGTCGCCAAGCACTAGTGTCGCTTAAAGTACATTAGTGAATACCATTTTTAGGCTCGCGCTGCCACAGCGCTAACACAGCGCTGACAGCAAGGCAATTTCCTTAGTGAATAACACTGCAGGATAGAGACTACTGGGCATCTCTTGAGGAGGCCTTCACCTGCGAGGGCGGGGTTCTTGCATTAATTAAAATATTTGTTTAGTTATTTCATTAAACATTATCTGACTTCCCTTAACACTATTTTATTCTTTTAACGCAACTTAGAATGCAAAGAAATAATTGTATATGTTGCAAGAATAAGGCTTTTTATTTTTATTTTATTTCTATCTATCTATTCAGCCCGTATCCACCCACTGCTGAGTATAGGCCTCTTCTTTATTACACCACTCTTCTCGGTCCTGTGCTAACCTCATCCACATCTTATTTGTTGTGCGGCAGATATCGTCAGACCACCTTGTCGATGGCCTGCACGCCGACCTTTTTGCCCACCTTAGCCACCATTCAGTAACCTGCCTTGTCCATCTTTATTTTATTTATTTATTCATAAGTGCTTTACGGTGAAGGAAAACATAGTGAGGAAACCTGCATACACCTGCGAAGAAATTCTAGAGTGTGTGTGAAATCCCCATCAAGTACTGTGCCAGCGTTGGGACCACGCAAAAATAGGCACGTTTGACGTCGAGTTGCAGAAAAAAATGGCCAGAATACAACAACAACAACAACAACAACAACTAGAGAGTTGTAGTGATGAGTAGTTGTAAGAGCATCATCAGCCTATTCCACCATCCCCATTTTACCATCGAACTTCTGGACGCGTGGTTTCCATCTTTACTACTTCCATTTATTCGCACGAAGCGCATTGCTTCTTCTTTTCTTATGCGTACTGCCAAGGAGTGAGGAGGAGAGGTAATCGACTCAGCCATTTTAAAATAACTACGGAAACTCATGGTGCGACATGCTCTTGGCCGGTTTTTACTACAAATTATTTCTGACAATGTCTGTTCGTCCTTGGTTACCGAAAACATTTACGTATCTTTTGTTCATTTCAAGCCACTCACAAATAAGTACACCAGACAATCTTTCCCCGTACCTATAACAAGCAGTAAGAATATATTTGTCACCTGACCAACTCTCCCCGCGGGTGTGGTAGAAGTCGACTAAGGGATTGAGGTGTCACTGACCAATCTTTGATAGAAGATTGATGTTTGGCAGCTGCGTCATCATAGTGGACACACTACTGCGATCGCCAATCTGCTTGGCAATATGGGCATTTACCTCCTAATGCAATACATCATCATCATCAGCCTATGTTAGTCCACTGCTGGACGTATACCTCTCCTATTAACTATGCGTATAGACGCATTAGTAGGCCTATAATCACCACGCTGGGCAAGCGGATTGGCGATCGCAGTAATGTGTCGACTATGATAACGGTGCTGCCCATCATCAATCTTTTATCAAATAATGGTCAGTGGCACTTCAATGTCTTAGTTGACTCTTACGACACCCGCAGGAGGAGTTGGAGTCGTGACAAATGTACCTATTCTTATTTCTCACTGCCGTCACCACACGGCCAAATGCAACGTGCTACGCATGTAATGCAATACGCATAGTTAATAGGAGAGGCCTACGTCCAGCACTGGCCTGAAAAGGTTGAAAAGAAATGTATAACACACGTACTGTTTTCTTGTTCAACTGTGCTCAAACTGGGGTGACTTTTCTCGATTAATGAAATACGGACGTGTCCAGACAAATTGACTCGCAGCCGCGCGGCCGCGGTTTAAATATTTACCGCCGTTGTCCGATCGCTCGCCAATTTACAAATGTGTACAATGACACCGAGGAATATTCTTTATTGAATGGGTAAAACATAACACGGAATAATCTTACAGACCTAATTCACGGTAACACGGTAAAGCCAATTGAGGCCAATTTTTGTCATCATCATCATCTCAGCCATAAGAGTTCACTGATGAACATAGGCATCCCCTCTGGAGCTCCTCATGTACCGGTTAGATGCGAACTGCATCCAGCGTGTCCCGGTGACCTTCATAAGGTCGTCTGTCCATCTTGTGGGTGGTCCTACGCTGCGTTTGCCTATCCGTGGTCTCCACTCAAGCACTTTTCGACCCCATCGACCATCTGCAATTTTTGCGGTACGAGATATTTTGTGTTACACAACTCTTACCAGTGAATAAAGTTCATATATTCTTATATTATTTTCTATGAGCGATCACGGATAAGTACCTACATTTTAAAATTGCTGCGTTTTCTACTGCCAAAAGTTGCTGGACAGAGTACACCATATAGTTAGTTTAGTTTGCATGACTAACTTTCGTAACACAATTGACGCGATTGTGTTGTAAATGTATCAAGAGTAAGATAAAAGTTACAACCGTCTGAAGAACGTCTACACCAAATTGTGTCAATAGAAAAGGCATGGTAATAAATATGGTTGGTTTCATCATCAGCCTATGATAGTCCACTGTTGGACGTAGGCCTCTCCTATTAACTATGCGTATAAACGGATTAGGAGGTAAATGCCCATAATCGCTACGCTGGGCAAGCGGATTGGCGATCGCAGGAATGTGTCCATAATGATGCTGCTGCCCATTATAAATCTTTTATAAAATAATGGTCAGTGACACTTCAATCCCTTAGTCGATTCTCGCGACACCCGCAGGAAGAGTTAGGGTGGTGTGGTACAAATGTATTCTTACTGCCGTCACCACACGGCTAGTAGAGAGTTTGGTTAGTTTATTACTAACCAAACTATAACCAAAATATATATATACACCGTGTTTTTTTTTAATTCCGTTAAATTTAACGGGCTACTTGGTACGTTAATTGGAGCTGGTATATAGCTTTTAGTCGATCTCAAAAAAAATTTTTTTTTCTTTTTCATACATAATAAATGAAATAGTAAGTGTGATATAACCTTAAGAATAACACAAAAGTTAATTTCAGGTGTCTGACGGCACATGTCAAAATAAGTAGCATTAGGATGTAATAAAGCTTGCAATACATTTGTTCAGTCATTAAACTTATTTTTTTAATAACTCAATAATAGTAAGAGTTAAGATACTAGTTTCTTAGAGAAATCGATTATTTTTGACCTAAATAAGCTTCCTTTTAATTTAACGGAAATCAATAAAAACACGGTGTATAACAATATTATAAGATTTATCGCGCGAGCTCCAGTCAAAAATTAATGAAGCCTAAACAACCCTCAACAAATCCCATAATACACAAAACCCGTTAAAGTGAGGCCGGGTGTAAAAATCCTTACTTTATCACGCTAGTTTCCTTCGCGCGCGACTTTCCGCTAATTCCATAAAAGCATTTGCCTTGTAGTTGTCAGAAGTTATTAGCTCCAACCTTTTCCTTCCCTTACATTGCCATAACCGTATACGGGGCAACTAAACGGGGTATTTTCGGAGCCATGGGCACTTCAGTGACTGCGCTTTTGTATTTATTTCCGTAGCCTTTCGAGCCACCATCAATCATAACCATAGGTAAGGTCAAATATTAGATTCTTTTATATACGATATTTTCATGTTTGATTGCTGAGTTTTGACGCATCGTAGTAATGCGTTGCCTTGTTATTAAATTTACCTAATGATGTTTATGGAGTTTCACTTTGTAGATTGATTGAAGACGTACCTGAAATTAAAGAAAGGACAATGTTAATATACATTAATTCTTCGATTTAAGGCTTCATTGAATTTCCTTTATATTTTACACGATTGTAGGTAACAAGAAATTTAAATTGGGATTACAATAATACTTTGGATTAAAATATTTCGACTGATTTAACTTAAGACAGTATTAATTGTATAGTCAGTTACAAAGTCATGTATCCACTTTTTCACCTTCATCATCATCATCATCCTATGATAGTCCACTGCTGGACGTAGGCCTATCCTATTAACTACGCGCATAGACGCATTAGGAGGTAAATGCCCGTAATCGCCACGCTGGGCAAGCGGATTGGCGATCGCAGTAATGTGTCCACTATGATAACGCTGCTGCCCATCATCAATCTTTTATCAAATAATGGTCAGTGACGCTTCAATCCCTTAGTCGACTCTTACGACACCCGCAGGAGGAGTTGGGGTGATGACAAATGTATTCTTTCTGCCGTGCCGTCACCACACGGCTTTTTCACCTTACTAGTCCGTGGGCTAGTCGGCCTGAAATTAGAAAACGGTATAATTTGGGGATACCAAGTGTCCTTTTTACAGTAGTTAGACATATTCATAAGGATGTTAAAAAAGTATGATAGACATCTCAAAGTGGTAGCTAATAGGCATACGGGCTATTTCAAGATTTCCGTTGTATGACAGGTATGGTTAAAATTAGGAGGTACAAATTTTCCTTTTCACGGCTGTTAGGTAAACTTATAAAAACGTCAAAAATGCAAAATTGCCATTTATAAGTGCTACCTAACAAAAATGGGGGCCAATCAAAGATGGTGGATCTCAAGTTTTACAAAATCAAGTATATCTCGAGAACTATTAAATATATCTAATTACTCTTTTGAACGAAATTAAAGGCATATCTGTAAGCTTCATATTTTGCATATACACCATATTGCTAAAACCAAACAATAATTAATTATGACCAAATTTATGAAAATTTTGTGATTTGGATTTTTTTTGTGTCGTGTTTTTACATAGTAGTCATGACGCTAGAAAAATTAAATATTTTTTTAAAGATAGTGTATTTAATAAGCTTTCATTTGATGTATATAAGTTGTTGGCGGTATTAAAAAAAAAGACAAATAAAAAATATTTGACTTTGAACTGACCTTACATGAGATAGCCAAAACCCTGGCGTATAATTATTTTATTATTCATTATTATGCACATGCCAATTCGTTTATTCTGAGATAGGTAGATGATGATCATCGAACTCGTGAATAACATACTCTAATTACAGATTATAATTAACTCATAAAATATGACACTATTTTAACTTACATTGTTATAAATTTTAATCTTAAATTAATGAGACACGTCGACTAAGGCGGACAATAAAATCGTCCCACATGTAAAAAAGGACAAGGGAGAAAAGCCACAAAAAAACCCACGCCCTTCGGTTTCAAATCGAGAAAAACATAAAATCCCACACAGGACGTTTCTCTAGATATAAATAGCAAAGCAATCAAGGCGAGAAGTGGTAAAGCGGTTTTTTTATGTGCTACGTGACGGATACAAAGATGGCCGGCGGAAGTGACCGACCGGATGTGGAAGGGAGCGTCTCCTACTAATTCTCTGAGGGCACCTTTTATCTTTAATGGGGGCCAGTTTACTCCAAACTGTGCCCTTTAGGTGAGTTTGGCAGTTATCATTTTTGTGGAGATTTCTTTAGTAAAAGTTTTTTTAAAAAAGGTTGAGCAACGAGAATAACGGGCTACTGGGAGTTTATTAAGTCAAGAATTCAGTGGCCTATTTCACCATAATTACAAGTGTGACAGTTGTAAAATGTCTCTGTTACTGACGTCACAGGCATTCGTAGACTACGGTTACCGCTTACTATCGGACAGTCGCTGTGCTTGTTTGCCACCAACATAAAATTATTATTAATAGGTACCTAACGTTATTATATCGTTAATAAACAATTTTTTTATTTTCCGAAACCCGTGACAATTATGTAGAAAGGTTCGATTATGTCAAAAAGTTTGTTAACAGATTAGGTAATCATTTTAAAATTTGATTTTCAAATAAATGCTATGATGTTTTTCAAAGGAAAAATAGTTTACATTCGCGTTTTATGCGTTTGTCTTGTACAATATATGTTATATCGTAGCGTCCAAAGCTCTCAAAAATATCTGAACACGCGTCTATCGTTATGGCAATAAAGGCGTGTTTAGATATTATTGAACGATCCGGACGCCACGATATATCTGATGGCGACTGTATATGCCATTGTCATATATGATATCTATATTAAATCGCAATTTTGTTTTAAATAACACGAAAATGAGACATTTATAATCGCCTACGCGCGTAATATACAGGGTGAACGATATGAAGAGTTACCAAGTAGATTTTTTTAAGTCTGGTGTCAAAGTAACAGCGTTTTATTATCGGAAATAATTATGTTTTGGACATCGCATTGAAGTCTTAGCACGCAAACATGTGGGTTGTAGACCGCAAACATATGAACAAAACTGAGCTTCGGCTTATAATGCTCGTAAGAACCAAAAATGGCTGAAAGGCGAATTTCACTTGTCTCTTCAGTGCAGTGAGTTTTGGAATTTTTATCTGGTCTCTTTTGAAGAGAAAGGTGAGAGCAATTAAACATGCTAGTATAAATAAAATGAAGAAAGCAATCGTATTTCACTGGCACATACCACTACCCACTACCCAGTGGTCATAAACCTGATGCGAGCAAATATTTTTATACCATTTGAAGACCGATTTTTATCACAAAATGTAATATTTTCCTTTTGTTTTTTCTTACTTATAGTAATAAATTGTTGCAATTATAAAATCGCAGTCCTTTGAAATTGGTATCACTTCATATCGTTCACCCTGTATTATGATGGAATTTCGTTTGTCTAAGAATAAATTATTCCAATTCAATCCACCACCTTCCCACGCACTTATTTGTACTCGCACAAGGAAATGTCAAGTTTGTCATTAAATTCACAACACAAGATTCGATCGCGTCTGTAAAACTTCAAAGCAGTCTGGTACCTTGTTATTTAAAAAGACATGTCGGAATAATGGAACATCAGTATTTTTCTTCGACTACAAAGTGAGCCTCGTAATGTTAGCAAAAATAGAAAATGTTATGCCAATAACTGAGAGCGGCCGTACACTCGTAAGATGTAGGGACGGAGCTATACTAAGGAACGAGAGGTGAATATCACTATCTCATTCCTTAGTATAGCTCCATCCCTACAAGTTACGTAAGAACTTACAGGTGTACGGTCGCTTTGAGGATTTGTACATGTAAAGCGTAGAATGCAAAAAAAAAAAATTGTTAAAGGCCTTTAATGAAAACTAAATTTAACGTCAAAATTTTAGTGTTCTGAAGTTAAATTTTGTGTAACATCAGTAAAAAAAGGCGACAAATTTAATTTTTTCATGCGCGATCAAAAATACGAGGCAACATTTTATAAAAAACCGGCCAAGTGCGAGGCGGACTCGCGCGCGAAGGGTTCCGTACCATTATCAATGTATTATTAAAAAAATACAGTTAAATCATCCTACCTCAAAAACTATAGGAGATAATTTAATCAAACCAAAAATCGTTGATAGAGTTTATTAATGTGCATAACATATATATTTTTTTAAATTTTAAATCGCGTCGTTTAAAAAATATAGGGGGGGGACACATTTCTCAGACTTTGATAGCTGATATCTCGAAAACGATTTGCTTAAATAAAAATGAGATGTATAAACCTTCATATCATTTTCAAAGACCTTTCTATTAATACCCCACACGATTATATACAACTAAAAAAAAAATTCCATCCCTCAGTTACATGTATGGAGGGCCCCCACCCCAATGGTTTTTTTACAATTTAGTATCATAATCCTGTAGCGGTTCATACAACACATATCCTTACTAAGTTTCGTTACTGTAGCATTTATAGTTTCCGAGTAAATCGGCTGTGACAGACGGACAGACGGACAGACGGACAGACGGACAGACGGACATGACGAATCTATAAGGGTTCCGTTTTTGCCATTTTGGCTACGGAACCCTAAAAACCAAGTGTCTGGTCTGGTTCACCGTGAATATTTAGTAAAACCAGGTACCAGGCCGGTTGGCCGACCTAAGTACCGGTGGAAGGACGAGGTAGAGAAGGATCTACGCGCCTGGGAGGAGATCGCACAAAACCGGGCGCGTTGGCGCCAACTCGTATCGGCCAAGATCCACTTCGGGTCGCTGAGCCAGCAGAGTAAGTAAGAGTTATATTTAAGTTTTTTTTTAATTCGTTGCTCAGTTTCAGCTAGGTTATATTTAATTATATTCGTAAAATTTTTGTAACAATACATGTACCTACTACTTTAATTTACTATACCTATTTTAATTTATTATATAAACGATTAACAACTAGACATAGTTACGCAAAACAGAACCAACATATGAATAATTTATTCAAATTAACACCTTAAATCAAAACAAGCAAGTCAATCTTTAACCCAGATAAGCCTGAAACCAAAAAATGTGACACGGATTTTTTACGATAAAGTGATTAATTGTCAATAAAACACTACAATTATCCAAAAAAAAAGATAAAAAAATCGGTGCTATAACACCTGGTCAGCGTAAGTGGGTTAAAATAAAATAAAATAAAAATAAAATGACAAATTCATGTAGATTAGTTCCTTTTTGCGTAATATGTCCTAATTTCTTCTTCCTTTCGTCGTAGCAATAGTTACTATTGCAGAATTTAAAAATGTTGGCTGTACATGAGAGTTACAGAAATAACGGTGTAAATATTTGCTGTTATTGCAAACACCACTCGGTATATGAAATACTATCAAAAAATAGAACACCGCGTTACATTGAAAGAATCGGTCTAACAACGGTAAAACAATGTACAAAGGCGAACTTATCCCTGTAAGGGATCTCTTCCAGTTAACCTTTGAGCAATTAAGAATAGGTAATGAAGTCACCAATTGAATTATTCTTGTAATGGAAGACGCTAAATATTTCTTTTTATTTTCTGAAAGGCTTCTTTACATGTCAGTTTCATACCAATTATTTTTTAACTCATCATAATTATTAAGGTGGATTTAGACCAAACGAGCGAATGTTCATTTTATCCCCCACTCTACGAAATTCGTTCGTTACACAAAACGTGATTCGTCGAAATTCGTTGATTTCGTAGAGTGGGGGATAGAATGAGCATTCGCTCGTTTTGTCTTAATGCCTTAAGGATGAACGATAATATAAAATACAGGTTATTACAAAAAATGGTGACACAAGATAGTAAAACATGAATCTATATACATATAATTTTGAACAACTTTTACTACTGTACTAAATACTCGTACTAGTTTTCAAAACTCAAAAAAAATCTACGGCCAATTGAAAATTACAAAACTTTCGCCAGTCTTCGTCGCGCAGCCATGGCGATTGGCTCTTGAAAAAGCTCCTCATATACGGAGCGAAACATAGTGAACATTAAATAAGTAGTACTTATGTTAAGAAAAAAAAAACTGCGTGGTGATGGCAGTAAGAATACATTTGTCACCACCCCAACTCTTCCCGCGGAAGTCGAAAGAGTCGACTAAGGGATTGAAGTGTCACTGATCATTCTTTGACTTAATTGATGACGGGCAGCAGCGTCATCATAGTGGACACATTACTGCAATCGCCAATCCACTTGCCCAGCTGCAATTATGGGCATTTACCTCCTATTGCGTCTATACGCATAGTTAGTAGGAGAGGCCTACGTCCAGCAGCGTACTGAGATAGGCTGATGATGTATGTTTAAAAATATATATAAATGCGTGAAATATAATTTCAGTAATAACTGAAAATCAAACGACATTTCAAGTGTTTGAATAATCCAACTGTATTGTTAAATTAAGGTATCCTCCCACATCCTACAAGCTTTTAACGAAGGGAACCTACGCATTTCCTAACATGAAGTACTTTGAATCAATGCCTAAAGATCAAAGAAAACTGTGTATCACATACAGGGTGATCAACAAATGGAGGTTTTGAAAACCATAACAGATAGCGAAATCTTGTTTGACATGAATTTTAGTAAAAAGAAAAAGTGCATCCATTCACTTAAATACGCATAGATACTCGGCCCAGGAATCGAACCTGCACTTTTTGAAAAATAATATTTCGTTATTTTCCTTTGGATATCGGTTGTGTTCCTCTTGGGTGTTACTAAGAAACATGATACATATCTAAAAACGAATAAACTGCGTGGTTTCAAAGAACATAAATACGAGTATTTCGATACCTTTCATAGATTGTAACTTCCCCATACAGAGTCAAAGGAACGGCAGCGGTACTTACTTAAGTATTGTAAAATAAATCTTGATTGTTTAAATACAATGCCTGACCCATTTGGATTGATTACCCTGTATCCAGTTTTTTATTCCTGATAATATTGAGTTTAAGGTACCTCCGTGTTCCTGAAACTAAATATTATCAGGAATAATTTGCACTCAAACGTGAAAATGTCGCTGAAATAGAGGCCTACGTATTGAGACGACAGCTGCTATGGTACGGGCACATCTCTCGCATGTCACAGGACAGAGTGGAAAAGTGCATATTTTACTGCAAGCTGCAAAATGGCAAGCGTACTTGTAAGCAGTTGGCTTATTATGGTCTCGTTTTATCTATTTATCGGGCTACGCGTCACTTTCGCACGCATATGTTTTTGGATCATTATTTTTATCCTTATGATAAGCTATACATCTGAAAAGTACACAAGCCAAAGCGTTCAAGACTTAGATACATATTATAATATATATGTAAGGTATCAAAGAAACTCGGCTAATATAAATTAACCAAGCTACTTCGTGAGCTCAAACCCAGTGCCTAATGGCCGAATGCCGTGCACAGTTGCTCATTACACTACCCGCTAAATTATTTTAAACGGCTTCGTATTAAATGGCGCACGAATTAGCGCCATTCCGATAATCGCCGATCCTAAGACGCAGAATGAATCCAACATAAACAAAAGTAAGCCAAGATTTATTGCGAATCGGGCGTGACATGTACGCACACCATTAAGTAATGGGTGAATATCTGAGCGTTTTAACCGCCTAATTTTGGTGGCATCATTTTTGCCGAAGTTTCTAAACGTCTCAATGTTATACTTCATCATTTGTTTAAGGAACTGTACCACCGTCAAATTACAAATTAGCACATAACAAATATAAACTTCTGCAAAAATGATGCCACCAAACTTAGGCGGTTGAAACGCTCAGATATTCACCCTAATAGGCTATTCATAAACGTTTGCTAACTTAACAAGCCGGTTGTCCCTTTCGGTCGTAACAATGTGTCCATAAGAGCAAAAGCGACAAACAATTATTAGCGGCTTGTTAAGTTCACAAACGTTTTTTTAATAAAAAAAATATAAATATAAAATATCTTGGGACATCTTACACAAATCAACCTAGTCCCACGGTAAGCTCAATTAAGGCTTGTGTTGTGGGTACCAGGCGACGATATATATAATACATAGATACGTATAGATACTTAGATACATACACAGCCATGACCAAGGAACAAACATTTGTGATAAATAAATACACAAAGAATGCCCTCGCCGGGATTCGAACCCGGAACCTCCAGCTTCGTAGGCAGGGTCACTACCAATTAGGCTACGGAGGCTGACAAAAATAAAGGCTTAATAAGGGGGTATGAGTGCTTAAGTGGACTAACTCATAGCAAAGCAAGGTTTAGCATAAACCTATAGATCTACCAAGGTTGATACCTTAAACGGTCCTTCTCAAAATTTAAAGCCTAATTTAAATTACTTACCGTATCACTTTAATGAAATTGAAGATTTTTTTTACATGTACAGTCGACGTCAAAGATATCGTTACGGTTTAGGTGCCAAAAATATATTTATACGACTTTATTACCTTGATATGAATTACTTATATTAATAGGAATATTAGAACTGGAATTCCATTGGGAAAAATTGGCTACGGTAATTAGATCTAAATTTAGATATTTGACAATGACCGTAAAATGCTATGAGTTTTTAATTCTGGCTCCCGATCAGAATTACTTTTATGTGTTGTGATTAAAATGCTCTAGATTGACGATATATTTTTAACAGGTTAACAAATGGTCTACAAATAATATCAGGTAAATTTCTGTTAACCTGAGTCCTATGTTAAAAGGGAACATTTTAACTACTTTTTGAATCCTCCGTTTGGGTAGGAAGTAAATAAATTATTATTAACTAGCTCCTTGTGTCCAAGAGCTATCGAATAATATAGGATCAGCTACGGACAGCTCTTAACCTACAACAGATAAGGTACATTTCACTGAAATATTTATTGCGTGTTAAAGCTTCCGAAACTATCATGACAAACACTAAATAAATGAGCCATTCGTTCCTCACCAAGTGGCAAACAAAACGTCCTCACACAATATATTGTCTCGCGCCTCAAACGTCCTTTCGCTAAGAGCAATGGAGTTTGTTAAAAACAATGGCCTGAAGAGGATGAGCCTAAACGGCTGGTTAGAGCAACGCGTTTGTATTACGCGGTCGTTTCGTGGTGTTGATATGTGGGAGCAAATTAAGCGAGCAATGGAACACGCGCGTATCCTTGCGGTTGCGCGTCAACCGCTTGTGGTAAATGCTGAGGGTGCCATTCACCAAGTTGCCAGCTTTTATGTTCGCTTTACCGAAACGTGTACCAAGCCGTTGCATAACTAAAGTTCGCTACACTTTGGATTCGAGGAGAATATTAAACAGGAAACTATCCTTATATTCACGGAAACAGAACTGAAAATTTTATGCGAGGATATTGGATTTCACGCGTCAAAACTTTGCTCAGGAGAAATGTGTGATAGAGCTCACTTAAGAAGAAGTTTATGCCGCTCGGTACTGGATGAGATCCAGATGCTTCCTGTGAAGGAAGTAGGAAAAACCAGGAAGCGGTTTGAATTGGATTTTCAACTTCTTTAACAGCGCAGGTTTAAAAAGGCTTGCCACTCATAAATTCTATTTCATTTTAAAAACGAAGCTAGTTTTAGCATAAGTAAATAATCGTACAGAAATTCTACGAGTAAAAATGATAGGAAAAACCGCCGAAAGCAAACCCCGTCTGGTTTCCTTGCGATAGTGTTATCGGATATAGATCTAACTTTGTACGGTCAGCATTTCACATCACATCATCAGCCTATCTCAGTCCACTGCTGGACGTAGGCCTCTCGTATCAACTATGCGTATAGACACATCAGGAGGTAAATGCCCATAATCACCACGCTGGGCAAGCGGATTGGCGATCGCAGTAACGTGTCGACTATGATGACGCTGCTGCCCATCATCAATCAAATCAAAGAACGGTCAGCATTTACATACGTAATAAAAATCGAGTAATGTTTAAAAGATAAAAGCATTAATTTACAAGCTTATACTTTATATGCCCTAATCCTATTTATAAATATATCCTAAAAATGATATCGCTACTTTGAAACAATTTGGTACGAAACAAAAAATACCTATTTTTTACAAACATCTCGAGCAATCATCGACTGCAATTGCGAGAGTACAGTTCGATAATACTTTTAAAAATAAAATAGAATAGTTTCATAAACTAAAAAACACGTTTTCTCGTATTCCTGTTAGCAAACCTTTTTATTTGAGACCCATATGCTGAGGCTGCATTTCAAACAGCCAGTCCGCCATCTTGGAGAGGCCGCCATATTGGATTTTTAATGACGTTTCTTAGCTAGTCATGTATTAAGCTTCTGCACCGTTATTCGAAACCTACATTAATATTTGAGAGAGGCAATCTTGTTTACTATGACGTGACGGTTGCTGATTTGACTATACTCTACTCTTTTTACCCCCTCTATCAGTTTCCCGTTTGTGCCACCAGGGTAGGGATGGCCGCTCCCTCGTCATTGGTGTCTCGTTTACCGAGACGTACGGTTCAGTCACAAATTCCTGGAATTTGTAAGTGAAATATATTTTAAAGTCTTAACGGTTTTACCGTTCGAATATAAAAATTTGTTATTAATCTTATTTTATTTTGCAGAGTTGTTGCAAAATAACGATGACGGACACATCTAGTGCATCAAGCTCATCAAGCACATCTAGCTCATCGTCCGATTCAAGACTATACCTACTCCGGCATGGGAGCCGAAGGCGGCGTAACGATGCCATAGAAGGTTAGCGGTATCCAAATCTGTATTAGTGACATGTTGCAATCCATGAGTAATGTACCTTTCTCAGGCAAATAAGAAGATGAATTAGAGGGCAACGTGAGAGGCGAGATATATACAAAGCTGAAGAAATTTGAACCCACTGTTTTTAAATAAAATGGTTTGACACTAAAGTTGCATTTAACGATGTTTTAGAAACCATCCGTTCCAAAATACTCGCCCGCTCATGTTGACCTTATAATCTCTGTTCAACATTTTGATTCCGAAAACTGGACAAGCGTCCGATATTCAGAGATACATAAGCTTTGCTGCTCCCAACCGGCCTTTGTAGGCCTCGAAACAAATGACTAATTAAGGAATTTATGTTTTTGTCGCATTAATAGCATGGTCTCGTACTGCTGATGAGCTGTCTTTTCAGGCGTTAGAAAATAAAATCAGATCTTTTTATGGAGGGTAGTTTTCATAAGATCCCTAATGATGCTTTAACGACAAACTGGTCTTAAAATAGGTACGAGTGATAATCGTGAGAGTTTAAATCAATATATCTGTAATGATTGCAACTAACATGTCGTCACCGCGCTGACCTTATCCGACAAAGACGAGATTGTATCCCCCGCTGCCTAAGTGTCAAAGAGTCCATAAGAAAGATACCCCGAGCTCACATAACTTTTATTGGAAAAACACGGTGAAATTTCCTAAACTTTTTGGCCGGTCTGACCGCCAACCCAAAATAAGCCTGCTGCGCAAGCAAGTGCTAATCTATGTCGTGATGCTCAAAAAAGGCCCACGCAGGGCATTTATGACCAGTCTAACTGCTTTATGAATATGCTTAGAACTTTCTTACAAAAATTTTGGCCGGTCTGACCGCCAACCCAAAATAAGCCTGCTGCGCAAGCAAGTGCTAATGTGTATTAATGCTCACAAAAGGGCCTATGCAGGTATTTTATGACTAGTCTAACTGCTTTATGAATACACCTAGACCTTTATTATAAATACTTTTTGGCCGGTCTGACCGCCAACCCAAAATAAGCCTGCTGCGCAAGCAAGTGCTAATCTATGTAGTAATGCTCGAAAAGGGGCCAACACAGGGTATTTATGACCAATTTAACTGCTTTATGAATATGACGACTCGTCTTACAAAAACTTTTGGCCGGACTCACCGCCAAACCAAAATAAGCCTGCTGCGCAAGCATGTGCTAATCTGTGTAGTTATTCCTAAAAAGGGCCCACGCAGGGCATTTATGACCAGTGTAACTGCTTCATGAATATGCCTTGACCTTTCTTACAAAAACTTTGTCGCTAGTCTGAACGCCAACCCAAAATAAGCCTGCGGCGCAAGCAAGTGCTGATCTGGGTAGTAATGCTCAAAAAGGTACACAGGGTATTTATGACGAGTCAAGCTGCTTTATGAATATACCTCGACTTTTCTTAAAATTGCCTGCGCAAGGCAATTATAACTTTTTACCAATGGGCTGGCGCGATCCCTTTCGCCCATCCAGAATAATTGCAAATAGCCGAGGTCAAGGAAAGCCTCGCCAGCGTAGCCTGGGCCCGAGACCCCAAGGCCCCAATGCCTATAAAAACACTACCCGACTAGGTCAAAACTTCCCACGCAGGGACTTCAAAAGAGGAAATTCTGACTGCAACAGTTTTCGAGCGGGTCAGTTTTTATTTATTTATTTATTTTTGGAAAGATGAGAATCATTAAATATTCCACGCTCACTATTAAAATTGATTAAATCGTTTCGAAATTCGTTTTACCTAAGGCCCCCGTTAGCATTGCCAAATGCAGGAAACAATTCAAAGAATTATTGAGACGGGCGTGCTATATATTACACTCCTAGTTTTTGTCACGCCGATGTTCCTAATCCCAAAAAGCGACTGATCTTAACGTCCAATATTCAAATCTTAATTCTATACTTACCGATCGTAAAGTTCAAGTTGGT
>JALPQI010000722.1:0-28433 GCA_025490895.1 Thaumatotibia leucotreta | reverse complement strand
GTGATTATGGGATGGCTCGACTGCTACCGGATCGAATATTCGCTGGGTCGAAAAGCGTATAAACGAGGCCACAATTGTAATTGGTCACCGGCACAAACATCACACTTGTAAACAAAATGTAAAATTGACTCACTTATACTCTGTTTGGTTAGGTATTTTAAAAAGGTAAAAAATCTTGCACTATCTTTTTGTTGAAAAATGCATTTAAAAATCCAAACTAGGTACTTAATGAATCAAAACAATGTAAATCACTGTATTCCCTTGTTATGTTATGTATAGAGAAGAGAGCGGATTTCAGGTAGCGATTTAAAGATTAATAGGGATATGACTGTCATAAATTTATTATTATTTCTACACACAAAAAATGTATTGGGGCCATAGAAGTAAAACGATTAATCGATGCTTTTGCGAATATTAGGCAAAATTTATGATGGTTATAAATGAATGATAAATAAAAAATATATTAAAATATTTTATTTATTTAAGATCTTCCTTAATATTTCTTCTGCATATTGAATAGTAAAAACTTTTGTTACGATCATTATTTCTTTGACTTCGTTTGTGAGGAAGAATTAATAAACAACCTCGAATTAAATTAATTGTTCTGTGAGCATTGTAGAAACGAATTATTTTCATTTTTGTTTCCTTTGGGTCGTAACAAAAGTTTTTACTCTTCAATATGCAGAAGAAATATTAAATAAGAAGATCTTAACTAAATAAAATATTTTAAAAATTACTAAACTTTTTTTATTTATTAATTTATTTATAACCATCATAAATTTTGCCTAATATTCACAAAAGCATCGATAAATAGTTTTACTTTTATGGCCCCAATATTTTTTTTGTGTGTAGAAATAATAATAAATTTATGACAGTCATATCCATATTAATCTTTAAATCGCTACCTGGAATCCGCTCTCTAATTATGTATTTTTGGTAAAACTTATTTTCTACTTGTAGTTTTCAATAAAAAGAGACTGCAAGATTGTTTACCTTTTTTTAAATATCTAACCAAACAGAGTATAGAATATAGAGCAAGAATATATTATGTATATAAAAACTATAATATGTATGTGTCAACCATTCAGCAACCCATTATCTCGATTAAATCGTTAATAATAGCTCCAAACTTTGGTATTAGGTACTATTCGTCATCTATTTACAAAGTATTCCTACATGGATACCTATAAAACAATTTGTACCTAGCACAGACGTTGATACAAGAACAGACGAGCCGATGAACTTTCGATACTCAGCAGATTGAAACCTATGTTTTGGCTATGCATATATTTAGGCCACAAATATTTCGATTTAGCGAATATTCGTTCTCAGCAGAAGAGTACAGAAGAGTAGGTAGGTACTGTAGCCGTGCCATGAGCTGGAAAGTAAAGGATACGTAATTACGTAAGGTTTTACTCGATATGTGCATTCTATCATTTCTATCGCACTCGCGCTTACAAATAGGAGCGAGCGCGATAGCCTGCTTAACGTATTTAGTAAAAACCTAATGTTACCGATACTTGCAAAGTCATGGTACGGCTACTGTTTATTACATTTACTGTATCGTTGGCCAGTAAGTTAGGGTTTTCGATCTTTTGCAGGCGACGCTATATAGGCGTGTGGTCCAAACAGCTGTCAGATTCATAGGCACTGAACATAAAATATCGAAATTCTAATGGTATTTGGAGGTAACCGTTATAATGGCGGACCGGATCCTGAATTCGATCGATTCATATTGCATTATTTAGTACTGAATTTGTACTATTTAGTACCTGTTGTAAAAAAAAATGTACCTCTTCTTTTTCAAAGTTATACTCAATCAGTCTGGTCCCGCCATTATAACGTTATAATGGCGGAACCAGATCCTGAATTCGATCGATTCATATTGCATTATTTAGTACTGAATTTGTACTATTTGGTACCTGTTGTAAAAAAAATTGTCCCTCTTCCATTTCAAAATTATACTTCAAATAGTCTGGTCCCGCCATTATAACGTTATAATCACGGAACCAGGTCCTGAATTCTGTCCATTTTCTGTCGATTCATATTGCATTATTTAGTACTGAATTTATACTACTTGGTACCTGTTGTAAAAAAAATTGTACCTCTTCCATTTCGAAATTATACTTCAAATAGTCTGGTCCCGCCATTATAACGTTATAATGGCGGAACCAGGTCCTGAATTCTGTTCATATTCTGTCGATTCATATTGCATTATTTAGTACTGAATTAGTACTATTTGGGACCTCTTGTAAAAAATTAGTACCTCTTCCATTTCAAAATTATATTTCAATTACAACAGGTACCAAATAGTACAAATTCAGTACTAAATAATGCAATATGAATCGACAGAATATGGACAGAATTCAGGACCTGGTTCCGCGATTATAACGTTATAATGGCGGGACCAGACTATTTGAAGTATAATTTCGAAATGGAAGAGGTACAATTTTTTTTACAACATGTACCAAATAGTATAAATTCAGTACTAAATAATGCAATATGAATCGACAGAAAATGGACAGAATTCAGGACCTGGTTCCGCGATTATAACGTTATAATGGCGGGACCAGACTATTTGAAGGATAATTTTGAAATGGAAGAGGGACAATTTTTTTACAACAGGCCAAATAGTACAAATTTAGTACTAAATAATGCAATATCAATCGATCGAATTCAGAACCTGGTTCCGCCATTATAACGTTATAATGGCGGGACCAGACTGATTGAATGTAAGTTTGAAATAGAAGAGGTACAATTTTTTTTACAACAGGTACCAAATAATACAAATTCAGTACTAAATAATGCAATACAGACAGAATATGGACAGAATTCAGGATCTGGTTCCGCCATTATAACGCTATAATGTCGGGACCAGACTATTTGAAGTATAATTTCGAAATGGAATACGTACAATTTTTTTACAACAGGCCAAATAGTACAAATTTAGTACTAAATAATGCAATATCAATCGATCGAATTCAGAACCTGGTTCCGCCATTATAACGTTATAATGGCGGGACCAGACTGATTGAATGTAAGTTTGAAATAGAAGAGGTACAATTTTTTTTACAACAGGTACCAAATAATACAAATTCAGTACTAAATAATGCAATATGAATCGATCGAAGTCAGGATCTGGTCCCGTTATTATAACGGTTACATTTGGAGTTTATTAATTTTATAAATGTATGACGACTAGAAAAAGGTCGCCGAACTGAAGATTGGGTCCTAAACAGGAACTCAAAATGACTGACACTAAACAAAATTACTAGAACTTTGTTCATTTCATCCTTTAGTAGATTGGCTACTAAACCAGCTTCGAAATGGGATTAAAATCGCAATAGGTAACTGGCTTTAAATCGGGACTTATCATTACCGGTTTGTATCCAGGTTTGTACCAAATCCAGATACGAGATGGGAAAGTTAGTCCCATTTCATCCTACCAGACGGGAAACTATATTTCCCATTTGGCAGCCAGCTATCAAATCCGAATACCAAACGGTAGGTACTAAAGGCATTTCATGGGTATTGATTTGGAAAAGTTTATTTATTTTAGAAAACATTATTCCTAATGTAATGGTTTTAAGAATAAATAAACCACAAAATATACAGAAAATTCAATTCGCGTATTTATTTTGACAGTTTGTTGGTCCTTACGCCATATCACCGCCCCAGTGTCAGAATAGTTATTTATGTGGCTGGCGCATAATAAGAGGCATTAAACATGAGTGTGGTTTTATGAAACGAGCTGTAGGCGAGTTTCATAATAAGATCACACGAGTGTTTAATGCCTAATTATGTACAGTCACATACATAACTTTATCTACATCCATATCATTAGTTTATAATGACAATTTACCTTTATTTTCATTGATATCCACTAAGTAATTACCTCTAAATATAAAAATTCAAATCAGTTGAAATCACTCAATTTGAGTAAGGATATCCTACAGTAAATATTTATTGAAAAAAAAAACAACAAAAAGAAGTTGACTTCATAATGTTAAAATTAATATCATGACGACGATACTTTAATGTCAACATTATGATGCATTGTACTCTGCCTGTACTTTAATGTTAACATTATGATACAGCCACAGACACCGGTCTCTTAATATAGGTCATTACATTACCGCTTCTGAATACATAATAGGGAAATTATGAAATGGATGTAGATAAAAAATATTAAAAACCCTCACTGAGGAAGCGGCAGTGTGAACAGCCAACGATCATCTACATATAATATAGGTATATTTGTTAATTTTACTGACATAGGATCTATGTCTTCTCTTTGTTTATTGAGCGAGAAAAAAGTCGACAAATCATCCCTTACTCGCCTCCTGTGGAACCAGTAGCCGTACCATGAGCTGCCCCTGCGTTATTAACGCGGACTTACATAGGTGCTTTCTATACGGCTGGCTCGCCCCAAGACGCGATTACGGGCGGGATGGAAAGTAAGTCCGCGTTAAAAACGCTGCGGCAGTTTATGGTAAGCACACAGTGCCTGAAAGTATCCTTTCCCTCTCTAGTACGTTTTGTAGATACTAGGTTCAAGAAGTACCTACCTACCTACCTTCAAAACTTGATTATAATACATTCAGTTGCAATGCTATCAGACAAACATCTACAGCTAGGAAAACAGCCACTATTAACCATTTGACCATTGCCGTCGGCTACACTAAATAGGTGGCCAAGAAACAAATACCTACATTCCCGTGAGGTTAGAATATCGAGTCCCTCTAGAAGGTTTTTAAATGTTTCAGAGGGGTCGATAATAGTACATTGTGCATCTAGGGAGGTAAGTACAGTATCACTAACGAGAGTGTTAGGCTTTTGATGACTCGAGTTAGTAGGTAATGTAGGTATGCCTCTTACCGATTGTGATGCATACAATGTTTTTTGTAACACTTGCGGACAAAAAATATGTTAAAAAACGAAATATTGGTATTCCCTAAGGAATTTCACTTTTCTATTACTCCCACTATGCATGCAAGCAATGGCGCGCTTAGAAAGCAAATGTGATGAAAAATGTTGAAACCGCGTAAAATAGTAGGTATTAGCTACTGTTACAATGCCTAGGTACTTCTGAAACATGAACTAAACTCTAGCGGGTCTAACTACTCTGCATCCTAAAACTCCTAAAACCTCTCTGACAACGGAAATACAGCACCTTGTATAAAGCATCCGAAAATTGAGCGTCCAGCTGTTCGCCTGTGTCTGGAAAATCTTCGTTGCGTTTGTATTTAAGTAAGTACTCGTACCTAACCTACTTTTAATTGATAACGGACAATTTATTAGCATCTTATGGGATGGTAGGCGAAAATGTAGGTAAACTTAGATAGGATAACACTATCCTCACATATTATGTAATGTAAAATGTTAGTTGGAGACTAACATAGTAGGTATGTAGGCTAACATTTAGTAATATAAATGTTACTCCAACAAGTTCTAAAATCCAAATGTCCGATAAAGATCATTCAATTTGGTCTACTACTACATGTCTAATATATATATTTCTTCAATCTTCTAACTCCATAGAACTACCCAAAATATCTACACATTTTATTACTTATTATACTTGAGGCCCTAGCACATCTTGTACAACAACATTGGCAGCAATTTGTGACCTACTCGCAACTTCTCATCTCTTTTGAATCAATGTAATCAAAAAGGGACGGGTAGCCGCGACAAGGTTCCTGTCATGCACGATAATTATGTGCTAGTGCCGTTGATCATTTGTATTATAATAATATGAATTTCTTAGGTCAATTCATACTCGTAATTATATTACCACATTGTTCCTAGCGAATAGAGACCCGCTGCGGTGAATACTAGTGTTTTGGGACATAAGTAACTATCTTTGATAACTATTTTATTTACCAGTAAGTAGCTTGGGGCGGGAAGGTTCTTGAGTGGCGGCCACGTACCGGAAGGCGTAGCGTGGGTAGGCCCCCCACAAGGTGGACCGATGACCTGGTGAAGGTCGCAGGAGTCCGCTGGATGCGGGTGGCGCAGGACCGGTCATTGTGGCAATCTTTGGGGGAGGCCTATGTTCAGCAGTGGACGTCTTTCGGCTGATATGATGATGATGATGATGAAGTAGCTGTACCAAAGAATATAATACTCTAAAGAGTTGTACATAAGTCATAACGGCGACGGATAGGTATTATCCTGAGAGTACGGGAATAACTTCTTTACTACAGCTGTTGTTATATCTGTACAGTTAAAGTAGGTATTTATATACCAAACCAACAGTTGGTTTTGCTTCACAAATATACAATACAATATAAAGTCATTTCCTAATTGGCGCCCTCTAGTTAGAACTTAGACCATTTAGAAAAGCTATTCTTTTAACTGGCGCCATCTAGTTTATTAACGAGTAATGATCGTACAACTGACATTTGGTACTGACGGGAGGTGTAGTAGTGTGCGTTACAGGGTAAAATTACATAATTTTCTAGTTTTTGCATTATTGCGATTTAGAAGAACAGTATTTTGTGCAGATTGCTATCAATTTGAACATTAGATTTTTTGCTTCGTGCGCGTATCTCAAAACATGTTAACTCTGATTCTCGGTTTAGCAGAAAATGACGAAAATATGGTGTTTGTGCAATTGTAGCGCCATCTTTTAGCAGATAAGCGGCAGGGATAGGGTAGAATCCACCTTAACTAAACTAGAATTATGTAAGCTCTGAAATGGAATTAGAGATCAAAAATGTAAACAATCTATGACAATGACATGACATTACAAAGTCAATGTTAAAGTGACATTCCAGGGGTATAAAACGTTTTTATATCGAATGTAGTTTTAAGACCTTTGTAAATTAACGTCGCATTTTGAGATTGGTTTTTTATTTTATTTTAGTTAACACTTCACTTACAACTACCCTTACAGCTACTAAACCTAAGACAATATTTTATGTGTAGATGTAGATACGCGAAAGTCAAAATATGTTTGATACACAAAGTATCACAATCGTTAATATATTTTTGGATAATGACAATGACAATAAAAAATATACATCTGAGTGTCGACGGTTCCTGATTATAAAAATAAAACCTAGAAAATTTGCTAGAATGATGTAAATAATCAACATTATCAATGTTTGAAAACGAATGTCGTGTTACTTTAATCTTTAGGATAGTCGGGGAACGAATTCCAGTCTTCATCTTAGTTACGATTGAATCCATTTCGATTAAAATATGAAAATGATTGATTTGTAGGTAAAAATACTAAAATCTGTATTAATGTACTTTGTAATGCTAAATTTTAGGAGTTTTCATGAATACATAAAACAGTCATTTAGTGCACCCTCTTGTTTTGATTTTTGAAGTACATAGTTATAAATGCGAACCCTCTTAAATGGTTCTTAGTAGGTATAGTTACCGTATTAAATTACGAATAAACTAGTTGTTGTTATAACTGTAAACCAAATGTTTAAGATTTCTTATCATTGCCAGTAGTATAAATTAAACACCTTACATTTTATTAAAAGTAGCGAAATATATCATTAAAAAAATATTTATTTCGCTTAATGTTTTGTATTAAAAACTTGTAAAATATTTAAAAATTCTACGTACCGTCAGTGACGGTAAATACGCATTTTTTATAAGTACTTGAATGATTTTAGATTACCCCCCTCTCGTGATTATTTTTTTGTGGTGGTATCCCATTTGTTTACCTTTTTGATCTCCAATTCGATTTCACACCTTACGTCATTTATTCAGTCACACAGAATCATTTATTTACGTTTTTTAATTGATTTGAAGACACTTTCAAAATAGTTATAATTGTCGTTACATGAGCTGATTTAAAATTAATAAGGAGCATAAAATTCATATTTTTAAGGCAAACGGGTCTTAATCGCGTAAACTTACGTTTAATTATATCCTGACGTTTCGGGCATGACGTTACACCCGTGGTTTAAAATATGAGTGATAATCGTGAAAGTTTAATTCATATTATACTATGCTATGTCTAATACGATAACTATCATAGGATTAAGATTTTTTCACGCAGTTTTGTTATGACTTGTAACTTATTCTTATACTGATCGATCACTGTTTACTTTCTACCACTAATTTGACTTTAAGCCAGGATTACACCTGTGAGTTGTAGGGACGGAGCAATACCAGCACTAACTTTTAGCTATATTCTCGTAGGGAATAGGATAGATATATTCACCTCTCATTCCTTAGGCCGGGATTACACCTGCAAGTTCTTACACACACTTGTATAAGAACACACAGGTCATCCCAGCCTAAGGAAAGAGAGGCAAATTTAACTATCCCATTCCCTAGTATAGCTCCGTCCCTCCCTACAACTTACATAAGAACTCACAGGTGTAATATATATGTAAGTTGATAACAAATAAATATAAATATAACAATTACCACGTGTGCCAAATTTCTGTCTTTAATCATTAACACAAAAAGATTTAAGGGTTTCACTTTTGATTTTTTTCTCCTGTAAAGTTGTCATTTCTTAATCAGAATCATATAACTACCTACGATGTTGTCAAAAAATATTTTAATCTTTGGGTCAAAAGAAATAACTAAAATAGGAAAAATTAATTAGCATTAATAAAATTAATCATCACAAGTGTTATTAAGAGTACAAAAACCACTAAAACCTCGCTGTATTAGTACATTGTGTACTTAGGGCGGTAAACAAGAAATTACGGACGAGTGTGAATTCAAGCCCGAGCCGAAGTGAGGTGCTTGTACCGCCCGTGGCACACACAATGTTTTTCATCACACCTGCGATGCGAAAAAGTAAATAAAACAATATATTTTCACAAAACTACTCTAAAATGGTCTAAATCAGGGATGACTTAATTTCATCATTTTCATAAAAGAAATCTCGGCGCGGCTGCGGCGTGCGCCGGACCCCGCTAGTGCGACGTAATGTTGTATGAAAATCCTTAACGGCATACTATGACGTAATGACGCACCTACGGCCCGCATCACCGCAGCGTATTGGCGCACTTACGGAACAGGTGTGATGAAAAAGTTTATTTCATCAATGTACATATTGCGAAAGTACAAATCAAATTATTTATTAACTAAATATTTTGATTTGTACTTTTAATTTTTCTCCAGTAGTCACACTACTTAATACTATGTAAATTACAAATATTAGATGTCATATACCAAAGAAAAACGACCAAGATCACCTATGTCCGAGGTGGGGATCGAACCCAAAGGCGCCTAGCCTTGTAAGGGATTACATATACCCGAGAAATTTGACCGGTGGTTGCTAAGACCAAGTGGCCGAGGGGTACAGGCATCAGCCGCGAAAGCTGAGTACGTGGGTTCGATCCCCACCTCGGACATAGGTGATCTTGGTCGTTTTTCTTTGGTATATGACATCTAATATTTGTACTTCATCAATGTACTTACAACGGTAGCCTTTTAAGTTTGCCCGCTTGTTTCAGATCCAAAAGAGAACAGCAACGATGTTAATATTACAAGTGCTGTATGCCGACCTCCTCGAGTGCGCGCTTGTGCTGTTCTCCTCCAACTCCACGTACTGGCTGCAGGAGTGGCAGTACAGCAACATTATCTGTAGTCTGACGGCCAGCATACGCTTCACTGTGGTCGCTGTCACCGTCTTTGCTTCTGTGTCAATAACTTTAAATAGATTTATTTTGATCACAAAGCCAAGCCTGTATCCCGTGTAAGTATACTATAATATGAAGCATCATCATTTATTTAGTCATAAATCATTCTTTCACGGTTTAGACTGGGGTTGCCACCCGTACTATAATATATAGTATCGTACTATCGACTGTACTATATAAAATACAATAACAATATAGTACGCAAAATACTATATTTTTATTAGTCAGCCGTTTCAATTATGTGAGTGTTAGGAACTTTTAAACGGAATCCAACGCGCTGCGACCATATTTTTTTTTTTTTTTTTTTATACCACGTCGGTGGCAAACAAGCATA
Organism: Thaumatotibia leucotreta; assembly: GCA_025490895.1. Lineage (NCBI taxonomy): Eukaryota > Metazoa > Arthropoda > Insecta > Lepidoptera > Tortricidae > Thaumatotibia > Thaumatotibia leucotreta. Next base: position 18,473 of record JALPQI010000722.1, on the reverse strand, counting down.
CGGCCCGCCTGATGGAAAGCAGTCACCGTAGCCTATGGGCGCCTGCAACCTCAGGGTGTCACATGCGCGTTGCCGACCCAATAAAAATAACGTTGGCACAACAAAGTGGCTCCACTCCACCTGATCGTAAGTGAAAAGTAGAGCCCAAATCGCGGCGGCAACGAACAGGAGACAATCAGTAACCTGTTAGTTGCCACCGCCTTGCTGGCCCGCTAGATGCTGGTAAATACAGCGGCTGACCCCGAAACACGGCAAACACGAAGGTAAGTCATTTCACGGGCGTTTACACCGAATGTACGGTGGTAGCCAACCAGGCGGGTACTAGTAAAAATACCCTACCACCGGCTGAGAAGCTGGCTACTCAGTATTTCCCTTAGTCGACTCCTACGACACCCACGGGAAGAGAGGGGCGGTGATTTTTGTATTCTTACTCCGTCATCGCACGGATACACATAACATATACATATAACATGGACGTCTAACGCCAGCTCAAAAATGCCCTCAAAAACAATTGTTCAATTGTGCCAAGATGGGCAGAACATAGCGCTTTTCTTAACACCGCGCATAATTATTGCGGCGCAACATATTTGACACTTTTGACAGATACTTATTGAATGTACCCTATTTTTAAATGGCGGTTTATGTTTTTATAGTTGACATTGAAATTCATTACCGTGTCGCATGGCAGGGGGGGGGGTGACATTTGTCATTAAAATTCAGGACCGATTTTGAGAGGCATTTTAGTATGGCGTGCGGCTTCCACGTTTTATTTGTTCGAAGTATTCGCGAAATTCGCGGCAACTACAATGTGATAAATAGGTGTACTATTTTTTTCCTCACTTTTCCTGTGTGTACTATTTTTTTTTTGACATTTTCACAAAAATACTATTTTGGTTTTCGCCTTGTGCGATTCGAACTCCCAGACGCTAATATATAATAAAAAACCGGCCAAGAACATGTCGGGCCATGCTTAGTGTAGGGTTCCGTAGTAGTTCAAAAATACGCTGAAACTTAAAAGTAAAAAATAATTTTGGTTCCTACCACTCAAGATTTTCAACCCAAACCTTTAAACCTTTTACCCTATTCATTGAAATAAAATATTATTGCTAGGTACCCTACTGATCTCTTTGAAGTCGGTGCCAAGCCAAATACATACGTCCAAAGGCTACATCACACACTTATTTTAGAGTTAGTTATTATTTTAGGGTTAGTAAATACCCATTAAAATATTATTAAGTCGTGGAGTGACCGGCTTGCGAATAGTCCCCCACCATATCATCCCGCGGTTGCAGTAAGAGCCTGCTAAGGGAATAATACCAATATTGCCCAGTGGTGTCCGATGGGACATAAGAGACTTAAATAGTATTAATACTTACGCAATGCACTGTGATAGTAGGTTAACCCTTTAACGCTCAACTTTTTTTTTCTTTTTCTTACGGTTTTAGGCACTTAAATGTGTTCCTAGGGGTATTGTGAAGTACTGAAAAATAGAAAAAAAAATCTTTTTTTTCTTATTTATTAAAAAACATAGGCTAAGAGTAACTTGACATTGCTCAACTTCCATCATATGACCCAGTAGCCACCATGTCAAGTATACTTGACACTGCGCAGGGTGGAGACGTGATGAATAAACAAAAAAACAATAAGTTTTATAGAAAAGTTTTTATTGCGCTACATGAAAAGTGTAAAAACGGTTCCTTTTTGCAACAAGGCACAATCGTAATTTACATTTAGAACACTCCATATTAGTGTTGCCTTTTTTGCCGTACCTACATCTTCCGTATGAAGTGTACACTGGCAAGTGGCCTGTGTTGTCAAACTGCACTGCGGGTGGAGGCCTTGGAAGTGACACTGCCTTTCTGACGTTGGATGGACCAGCTGTTTTTTTAAGAAGCTCCATTGCAACTTATAGTCTAAATTTCTTTATTGGCATAGTCTTGGCTGTACTGGCTCGTCGTCGATACAGTAACCAGCCATTGTTCACACATATGTCCAGCATCTGCGAAAATATAGCCATATACCAGCGTTTCGTTTTAAGATTTGACCGGTACAAGGCAACCAACATATCCACTAAATCAACGCCTCCCATATGTGCGTTGTACTCCTTGATAATCTGAGGGCAGTCTACGTCAACTCGGGCTTTCACAACTCTTGAGTATCTTCCTTCTTTCACTTCCACACTTCCCGGGGTGGAGAGTAGTAAACAAACAAGACCAAGACGAACAAACAACGGAATACTACCCGACTGAGACTGAGTGGGAGACAGCGAAACGCATAACAGAACTTAACAAAACAATATGGGCTGTGAATAGTTTTGAAAGCTATAAGTCGCTAGGCACCACAGACGGAATCTTCCCAGCACTACTAAAATGGGGTGGCCTAAAACTAATGGAACATGTATCAAATATACTCTGCAGTTGCATAGCATTTAGATACATACCACACAAATGGAGGGAAGTAAAAGTAATCTTCCTACCAAAACCCGGCAAGACTGACTATTCGGACCCCAAGTCATTCAGGCCAATAAGCCTCACATACTTCTTACTAAAAACTCTAGAAAGATTGTGCGACAGAGAACTGAAGGATACGGCTCTTAAGAACATAACTATACATCCAAACCAACACGCCTATAGTCAAGGCAAATCAACAGACTCAGCCCTTCATGCTGTAGTGAGCAATATAGAAAACGCACTGGAGAGGAAAAACTCTTGCCTCGGCACCTTTGTCGATATAGAAGGGGCCTATGACAAAACCAACTTTAGCAGCATTCAGTTAGCGCTACAAAGACACGGAACAGACCACAATATAACAGAATGGGTCACAAACATGCTCAAACAGAGAGTAGTAATACTGTCTGACAACAAAGATCACCAGGCACTCGTTATGAGAGGATACCCCCAGGGAGGAGTACTATCACCACTACTCTGGAACCTGGTAGTGAACGATCTAGTAATGGAACTAAATAACAGACACTTTATGACTATAGCATACGCTGATGACCTAGTGATACTAGTCAGCGGCTTGATAATAAGCACATTATGTGACCTGACACAATCCGCACTAAGGATAGTGGAGAAATGGTGCATGGAGAATGACCTATCGGTAAACCCAAAAAAGACAGATGCAATGCTCTTCACACACAGAAGAAAGTTGGGTAGCTACGAAATGCCAACTCTCTTCGGAACGAAACTAACGCTTTCAAAGGAAGTTAAATACCTAGGAATAACCCTAGACGACAAACTCAACTGGGGCAAACATTTGGACAATAAACTGAACAGAGCTACAGTAACCTTTTGGCAATGCCGAAGGATGGTGGGCAAGAGATGGGGCCTAGCACCTCACATAATACTGTGGCTATACAAAATGGTCATATTGCCAATGATCAGCTATGGCTCGGTTGTGTGGTGGCCTCGCACACAGCAAACCACCACAATAAATAAACTAAGCAAGATACAAAGACTAGCATGTGTGGCAACTACAGGCTGCATGAGAATCACTTCGACTGCAGCGCTGAAAATAATGCTAGGACTGCTACCGCTACATATGCACATACAGAAAGAAGCGGCCGCCACAGCGCTTCGGCTTAAAAACCTAAACTTATGGTCAAACCTCAGCTCGGCACACAAAAAGATCTATGACAAGATGATCTCAATTTGAATTTGAATTTGAATTTGAATCTCTAGTATGCCAATACTGGAAGCACCTATTGACAAAGTACCAAAGACGATGATCTTCTGGAAAGATTATGCCATATCGTTAACAGAGGATCAGAAGGAAGGACTGAATCAAACACACCTTAGAATATTTACAGATGGCTCAAAAACAAATGAAGGTACCGGATGTGGAGTCTTCTTAGAAGACCTTAACATGCACATTTCGGAACCTCTAGGAGAACATAGCACAGTGTTCCAGACGGAATGTGTGGGAATAATAGAAGCCTGCAAGGCACTGAGGAGACGAAAAACCAAAAATGAAAATATACTAATACTGTCAGACAGTAAATCAGTGCTGCAAGCGCTACAAAGTAACAAATTCACCTCAGAACTTATATTAGAATGTCACAGCTACCTCATGGAGGAAAGCAAGGAAGGGAACAAAGTGACTATACAATGGATAAAAGGACACAGTGGCTCAAGAGGAAACGATGCGGCGGATGAACTGGCGAGAAAAGGATCAGAGACACCGACGTACGGACCGGAACCCATCATACCACTACCTTTATCATACATACGAAACCAACTCGGTCTATATCACCGACACATCCACAATAAATGCTGGAACGATCTGGTTTCCTGCAGACAGACCAAAGAAGTACTACCCGAATTGAACTGTAAATTCACAAAAACCCTACTACGAACGCCCAGACACAAACTGAGGAAAATAGTAGGATTGATCACGGGACACAACACATTAAACAAACATCTGCACAATATGGGCAAAATAGACCCTATGTGCAGGGCCTGCATGGAAGAGGAGGAAACAGCAAAACATATTCTTCTAAATTGTAAACAGGTAGAGGTATAATACGGGAGTAGGTACTTGGGGACTCCACATACACTAAAGGAGGCATTTAGCAACCTGAAACATACACTGAGTTTCGTGGATGAGCTTGGATGGTTGGAATAGGGCTACACCTCGCTATCACGCAAAAAAGGCACAATGGTTGTCGAGTTGCGGAAAAAGCCCAGGAAAACTCCTTACTCTTGAGTATCGTCTTAAGGACTCCATCGGGTTTGAATCTACGAATGAACTCGCTAATGATACCACCTTATTATCCACCCACTTCACAACGACTAGTTTGTTTTTGTTGCATACTAGCTGCTTGCTCGTGCCTCTATCTTTTTTCAACAGCTGTTTGTCAGTAGGAAATTTTTCTTGGCATCCTCTAAGCCGGTTATTTCTTATGGTGCCTAAGCTAAATATGCCCTGTTCGTAACGCAAATGACGAATTAGCTTCATTGACGTGAAAATGTTGTCGAAATATACGACGGATGGTTTAGCCTTAAATGGGCTATGGAGTACGTCCCTGAGTCTGTTGAAGCCGCTAAACTGATCTCTAAGGTCAATTGGAATGCGGTTCAAATTTAATAAACAAATTTCAACTGGAATACACTGTATAGCATAGATGATGCCAACGCAGCATGCGACTTATTTTGTATGACAATCAGTCAATGTATTAATAACAATAAACAAATTATACGTACTTCCAATTCCAAGGTCACGAAAAAGGACTGGATATCGCCTGGACTGCTAAAATGTATTCGCAAAAGGAGTAGACTGGTGCTACAGGCAATAAAAAACCCTAATGACCGAGAAATGCAGAGCAAATACAAAAAGTACCGTAACACCTGTTCAGACTTACTGAAATCCGTGAAGCGGAAATATCAACAATACCAGCTCACGGCATCACGGCTCGATGCAAGAAAAACTTGGAAAACTGTGAAGTCTATCTGCAACATCACTTCCACCCGAAATCAAGCAACAGAGCTGCTTCAGCTTGGCACAGATGTGTACAAACCTTGAATAAAGCTAATACCTTTTTCGCAACTGTAGGTAGGAACCTGGCTGAAGTAGCACTTGCAAGAGGGAGGAAAAGTGCAGAGGTCTTGATTGGAAGCAGCCAAGCTTCTCAGCCTTCCCCAGTATCGTCTTTCTTTTTTAGGCCTACCGACGTTTACGAGATTACTTCGCTCATAAAGAAATTAAAGGCAGGGAGTGCAGCTGGCTTGGATGGCATTACACCGGACCTATTAAAAAATTGCGTGGGCCATTTAGCAGAACCAATCGCGTATCTATGCAACATTAGTATGTCATCAGGAGTGTTTCCCGAAATCCTTAAAACGGTCGTTGTCACGCCAGTTTAAAAATCTGGAAGTACGAAGGAAATAACAAACTATAGGCCCATCTCTCTTCTAAGCGTCGTGGGGAAGCTTATTGAGAAAGTTATTAATAGCCAACTACTCAACTACTTGGAGAAAAATAATATTTTATCACCAAACCAATTTGGGTTTAGACAGAACCGCTCCACAGAACAAGCAATTGAGGTTCTTGTTAACAACGTTGTGGACTGCCTTGACATAGGCAACAGGTGCATAGGAGTATTTCTGGACCTCACAAAGGCCTTCGACACTGTCTCCATTCCTATCCTTCTAAATAAACTCGAGGGACTTGGAATACGGGGAACAGTGTCTGACTGGTTCAGGACTTACCTCCAGGGTCGCAGGTAATGCGTTCGTGTGGTTGAATTCTGCAGTGAATTCTCTGATATTGAGTACGGTGTACCTCAAGGAAGTGTGTTGGGGCCCACACTGTTCCTAGTATATATTAATGGCCTCTGCAATCTCAGCCTACATAATACCACGATATTGACCTTCGCCGATGACACTGCAATTGTAGTTAAAGGAAAAGACTGGTTGGAAGCTCAGCGTCAGGCCGAGTGTAACATGGCAGTGATATCTGACTGGCTTGATGCGAATTTACTGACACTAAACGTTGTTAAAACCAAGTATTTGTGTTTTGCGATTGACTCCAGAGGTCAGCCAAGTGGAGATTTTTCTTTACGAGTGAACTGCCGGACCGGTGACAATATGACTAATAGTAGTACCCTTGATCGCACGAACGTCATCAAATACCTTGGCGTGATGCTTGACAACCACCTAACATGGCGCCAACATATCGGATGCTTGAAAACTCGTGTCCGCAAACTCATGTTTGTATTTCAGTTGCTGCGAAACGCTACCGTCCTCCCTCCAAATATACTTTAAGCAAATGGCTCATACAGCATTCCTATCAAGAAACTGAAAGTCTTTTAATTGTAACTCAGTAGATCATCTTTAAATAAATTGGAAATCACAAATATTAAGATATTTATTTACTTTATGTATTTATCTTCTTTATACAGGGTGTTTTTTTATATCATTAGCCATATTACAATATGTGTTGGGTAAAGGCGTAAAAAAATATTTGGTAAAACAAAAATAATCCATTTTTCATTATTCTTTTTGTTATAGATTTTTTTTAAATCCCATTATCTAACGAATGTTTGGTCACTATGATCACTTGCTTACTTTGCGTACTGCCCCACCTAGTATGCGCTCATAACTGCCAAATCAGATTGGAAAGGGTGTTTGAGTTTGCAACTTTAATTAACCCGCATAAGGTAACTAATTCAATACGTAACAAGTTTCTTACGCGTGGTGGGGAATGGAGGTGGAGCTTAACTTGCAGGTAAAACCCACGAGACAGCATTATCAGTCTATCGCATACAGTACTAATAATGAGGGTATTTTGAGTTGCGCGCCGATCTGAGGGTAGTTTGACTCGAGCGTGTTCACGCAAGCGCACTCCTTCTTTGTTTACAGAGTGCTGTACAAATGGCACATGGCATCTTGCGATCAGCCGAGCCAGCATAATTTGACCTCAAGAACGGAGTAACTTAAATGTTCCGTCATACAAACGCGTACTGGTTTACCTCAGATATCGATTCTAATGCACTCTCTAAGCAAATTAAATTTTTGATGACAACGAGCAGGTACAGGTAGGTATGCGCTTGGGCAGTTTTAATCAAATAACAATCGTGTGTGCATGTAGTTAGGACATTTTATTCATTGTTTAGTGCCGATGGTGGGGTGAGTGACGTCGGCTGATCGGTGCTTGTGATGAACTGCTGATTGGCTAAGACTTGACTACTCAAACCTGCTACCCTTTTGTCTGCCATCGAATCGCACGGATTGAAACAAACTTGCCTAGTGACCACAAATTATATTTTTGCCGGATAAAAAACGGGAAAAAAAACTAAAAAAAAGTGTCACTTTTTTTTCAAAAATGTTATGTACTGGTGATCGCGAATGTCATATCCAAATTTGGCTAACGACATAACAAACACCCTGTATATTTATGTCTCATATATTAATTTTACCACTACTAATACAATTACTGCTCAAACCATACCCAAACTGGCGATTACCTTATAGCAGTCATCTTCTATTAACTGTATTATTCTTTAGTGTACCACTAGTTATAACTTATATTATAAGTAATAAATTCTAAGTTTCCTTTGTAGGTACGAAATACTGCTAAATTAAATTATTACTTCTTTGGGTCCTGTAACACAGGGATTCCTAGCTCAGGACCCATATGCATTGTAATATTAATGTTGCTCTTTGAATAAATATATTTCATATTTCATAGTTTGGCAGAGCGCGATGACAACTTTTGCCCCGAGACTCAAACTTTCCTTGTGATCTGTGAAGTTGTGAAGGCGAAAAGTGTCATCGCAGCCGTATGGCAAAAAGTCGTATTAGACAAGTCCAGAAACCCCAGCACGTACAAATAATTTAAACCCTCATTTCTTGGGTTTTTTTGGAAGGTATTGGCGTCGACTACCTGCTCTGATCCTGTACCTGATCTAATGACATCGCTACTATTGCAAGATTTACAAGTGTAATATAAAACATTAGGTAGGGTAGGGTTGTAACAAACAATCGGAAATTTGTCAACCAGGGTCGCGGTTAATAAAGTTACAATTTACGATTTTGCTGTTTGCCTCTCTTTCTAGCCAATAAGTGCGTGCGTTAGAGAGGCAAACAGCGAAATTGTATAATTGTGGTGTATCTACATGTTTGCGTCCCGCACGCACACAGGCGCGGCTACCTGTATTGTCCAACTAGTAATAAACGAGCATCTATCAAAGCCGGTTGTTTCACTTAAGTACCTACATATAGCTCAATAATGTAACTTTATAAAACGCGACCCTCTATTCCGTATTCAAATTCAATAGGTATTATGAAATATTCAGTTATTGCCAGAAATATCTATTTATAAATTTTAAATAAAGTGCTAAATTAGCTATTTCGTTTGCCAGCAGGGAGGCCTTTGTTCAGCAGTGGACGTCTTACGGCTGGGATGATGATGATTTTTAATGCCTTGCTACATTTATGACAACCCTATGCAGATGTAAAGATATCTTTTGTTTAAGAAAGGTTTACTACTAGGGTGTTCGGGAAGAAAATCACTCGTTTGTATTTCGACTTGTCACCTTTTGAAATTAAAATGCCAATGTAAAAAAAATTATGACTTGGCTCTTACACCTTTGGACAGGCTATAACTGATTTGAATGACAATAAATAAAATAAATTACTACGGTACTTACATTTGGCTATGATGTGATAAACTGACATGACGAATCTATGATGGTTCCGTTTTTTCCATTTTGGTAACGGAACTCTTAATAATACGCATGTATCGCCTTAAGCAGATAAACATGCAGTAAGCGCTTATAGTTGCCGATTTCGAAGAATTAACTTTTGACAGTTAATCCTTATTAATATGAGGGTAAGACTCATTTTATAGAGGCACACATAAGGCTCATTTCTCAACTGTGAAATGTTCATTCTTAGAAATCGGCAACTATAAGTAGACATAGCATAAAGTTAAAGTTCAATCATAAGAACTGAAAAATGTTGTTATTTTTCCTGCAGAATGTACACCGAACGGAACGTCAGAATCATGGTCTTCCTGTTGTGGGCGCTGCCGGTAGTGATCCTGGCGCTGACGTGGTTCGAGGTGTGGGGCCGCTTCGAGCTGGACAGCAGCATCGGCTCCTGTTCCATCGTGCCAGATGACAACGGCATGCCGTCAAAGTACATACTGTTTGTGGTCGGCATAGTTCCCTGCTTAATTGTATTTATTCGTTTTTGTTTAATCATTGTCATAGTAGTTGAGACCTCACGAGACGCACATCGGCTCACGGATAGAGACCGAATGTTTATAATAATATCATTAGTTACTATTGGCGCCCATTGGGCGTGTCACATATCTCTTATCATAATTAAGTCAAACCCACAATGGGGTTTAAATCCCTTAGCTGACGTGGCGGGGAAAATACTCTTTTACTCGGCACCATGCCTCAACCCAATTGTTTACGTCCTCCTCCCAACAGACTACCGTTCAGCGGTAGTAAATTTGCTACACCGAATACGGTGTGAAAGTAATGATCAGGGCCCGTAATTTTCAGGGTGATCCTAATTAGTTTTAATGATAATTATTAATCATTAGTCATCAATCATTTGAATCATTTACAAATATCTTCAAAAGTAGTATATTTACACGTGAAATAAATAATACCTACTTGATATGCTTGATATTCCAAATTCCAACGTTTCGAACACTTTTGTTCGAAACGTCGGAATGAAGTGGCATTTACTACTATAAAAACCCTATTTTCCCTAAATAAAGGTTCAGTATTTAACCGACTACGTTGGTATTATTTACTCCACCTACACCGCACAATTCAAAGATTAAATAAATAAATAAATTATCATTACTTTTGAATCACCCCTCATATGTACGTCCGTGTAGCAAATTTACTATCGTCGAACGGTAGTCTATTCAGACTTCGGAGGAGGACGTAAACAATTGGGTTCATGCATGATGCCGAGTATAGTTCGTGAAATATAAATTGGTAACTTTCTACCTACATTATATTAAGAATAAACATTGAATTTATAATTCTCGGACTATAAACGAGTACCCCGCCACATTAGCTAAGGGTAGTTTTGTACTTATATTTCTAATGTACTCGTAGATGGAGGTAGATTTATCAAATTTCCTCCATTATCAGTCATCCGCAGACCACGAACCCTGTAAAGTGTTCGAAACGTCGGAATGAAGTTAAAATTAGTTAATATACGCCAGTTTATCCGTTTTCAGTTTTATTTCATTTTTTCTCTTGTTTTTTTTTACTTATATTAAGAAATAGTTGCAACTAAAAAATCGCAGTCCTTTGAAATTGGTAACACTTCATATCGTTCACCCTGTAATTATGGTAAGAGGTTTGTAACACGCCAATATTACCTAATGATATTATTATAAATTTCGTTGCTACACTCACTTCTTAAGTCCAAGGCCCGAGTAGACGCTCGACTCGAGCGGCTCCACGCGCATACGATTGCATTTATTTTGTTTAACATGGACGCCACCGCCCGAGCGTCTACTCGATATGTAATAACATATAAATAATATTAACCCACGTATTCACAAACATCTCCTTGCTTAGCAAACCAATGAAAATCGTTTGTCGCTTTCCGTCTTATGGAAACAATTGATGAGTCGGAAAGGATATCGGCTTGCTAAGTTAGGTGTGGATAAAGGGCATAGTTTTTATGTTATGATGTGAAACGCCGCGCCGCTGATGTGTTTCTCGTGTGGCCTTACTTATTACACATTAGTACATCATGTATGTGAAAGTAAAGCCCAAGCCGACGGCGCGGGCTTTACTTCACACGAGTTCATAATTCTTGTACCGCCCGTGGCACACACAATGTTTTTCATCACACCTGTAAGGCTTTTGCTTAAAGTAAACAAAACTATATATTTTCACAAAACTACTCTAAAATGGTTTAAATCATTTCTCAAAATCAGGGATGACTTAAATTCATCATGTTCATAAAAGGAATCTCGGCGCCCGCGCCGCGCTAGTGCGACGTAATGTCATATGAAAATCCATTATTGCCCATGGGCATAATACAGCTCATTACGTTCAAGTATGCCTGCGTGTAATAACACTTTTTACGAGCAGGTGTGATGAAAACTTACTTAATGCCTAAAAGCGTATCCACGTAATGTACAAATTAAGTATTTATATGTTATGTACCAACTACCAAGTGATGAAACGGGAATAATACTGTTACGTTCGTGGGGTGGGTTTTTTAACACTTCACAAACTCGCCGTAGATTTGCAGTCTTCGCTCTTGATGTTAGCTATTCGCTGTCTCGATAGAAACTACTCTTCGGCCGGGTCATGCTGGGCTTTTAATACAAGCCACTCAAATCTACAAAGTTCGAGATAATTCGACTCTAGAAAGTTCCCGAGTTAGGTCGGTCGGTGGGGCCTGTGCGCGAACATTCTAGAGTATCGCTGTCTCTTTCTACAGGTTTCTCTTTCACACCCGTTCAGAATGTTCTCTCTATAGCTGTCTCGTTCACATCCTTCCAGAAGATTCTCTCGTGCTCTCTATCTAATAGTGCTTTCTCTTTCACTCCTATGGGAAATTTAGCTATATACCGATTTGTACTTGAGAGGCCCGGAAGGGGTCCTGAAAACGCCTGAAAACGGGTTTTCAGGTTATTGCGCCACCCGATAGAGGGTATCCTGAAACGGCCTGAAAACATGTTTCAGGCGCCTGAAAACGACGGTATCTGGGGTGAATATTTGATTTTGTAGTATGTGAAAGAGGACCTTCTGAAACGGCCTGAAAACGCATTACAGCCTGCTGAAAACGCTTCTAACGTGTCTAAAATCACATTTGTAGTTTTTATCATGCCACCGGCGTAACAATACATTATGCCCAACATGAAGGGACCACGCCATTTGCCTGTTTATCAAACTACTTAAATAGTTATTTGTTATAAAAGGGTGCAAAGTTCTATTTATTCCGCGAGCGAGAATATCACGAGCAAGCTAAAGGATTCTATAGTTGAACTACGAGTAGAGCGAGAAGTTCCAAAATAGAATCCTGAGCGAAGCGAGTGTTTTAATCACAGGAGAATTAAAATAACTTTGCACTCGTGTGTAACACAAAACTTTTCTCATCACTATAGCGAGAAAACACAAAAAAGGTAATTAGTAGGCATGTTGTTGTCGGAGTCGGTCGGAGTGACATTTCTGCGTTTTGTGACTGCGTCTTGACTAAAGAACATTATCATCGTTCACTAAAACAAAGGTCACATGGAATTTTAAGGCGTATGAATTGAAATGAGCAAATTAAAAAAGTTTTGTGTTTTTTACAAAATTCTTAAACAAATAATTTAGTTATAATTAATGTGGAAATTGTGGAACGACTCATTTATGACCATTTTACATTTTGTTATCTGTCAAACTAATGCTGAATTCGCGCTACGCTCCAAGGTCACTTAACTCACTAGTGATTAAAATGCGTGCATTACTCGTTCGTATTAAAGAATAAAAAAAACCGGCCAAGTGCGAGTTGGACTCGCGCGCGAAGGGTTCCGTACCATTATCAATTTATTATTAAAAAAATACAGTTAAATCAACCTACCTCAAAAACTATAAGAGATAATTTAATCAAACCAAAAATCGATGATAGAGTTTATTAATGTGCATAACATATATTTTTTTAGAATTTTATATCGCTTAGTTTCAAAAATAGAGGGGGGGGGACAGATTTTCAGACTTTGAGAGCTGATATCTCGAAAACGATTTGCTTAAATAAAAATAAGATTTATAAACCTTCATATCATTTTCAAAGATCTTTCTATTAATACTCCACACGCTTATATACAACTAAAAAAAAAAAATCTATCCCTCACTTACATGTATGGAGGGCCCCCACCCAAATGTTTTTTTTACAATTTGGTATCATAATTCTGTAGCGGTTCATACAATACATATCCTTACCAAATTTCGTTACTGTAGCATTTATAGTTTCCGAGTAAATCGGCTGTGACAGACGGACAGACGGACAGACGGACAGACGGACATGACGAATCTTTAAGGGTTCCGTTTTTGCCATTTTGGCTACGGAACCCTAACGAGCGCCTTATGAGCTTGTGTCACAGAATATAAAAAGTACAGAAGCTTCTCTGCTTTGATGTTCACAAATGCCGGCTTTTTATGTGCCTACACATAAGTAGTATTACCAAAAAACCACCGCGCGAGCAGCTGAAATGGGCCATATTGCCTCGCGGAAAGATTGTTATTATCCGCATTATAATATAAGCCGCACGCCGTCGAAAATAGGGTTGTCAACGAATGAAAACGAATAACGAACGGCGCTATGAGGCGTCTGACAAATACATTACTGCAATGACATCTACGGCGTTAAATTGCTGTCCCTTAATCGTCTCGATAGGTAATTCAAAAATTTAGTTCATGCGTGAATATATTATTTAGGCTTTATCTACGCATTTCACACGTGATTTGTACTATTATTTATATTCTGTGACGTGGTTCAAAAATATTTTTCTCAATCAAGACGCACATGTATAAAATAATTCTAATATTTTGCAAGTGATATATCGCGATACGTGATGAGCCAGCGTTGTAAAACATGCGTTCCGAGACAGCGCGCGCTAACCATTGAATAGACCGCGGAGACGCGGCGCTCTGCATGTACTTGTAGCGCGCGACGGAATCGCGGAGTGGCACCCCTTGCTAGTGTGGGGAAAACTCTTTGATAACTATTAACTATGTGCGATACGTAAAAACAAGTTTGACGACTACGTTATCATTTGGAAATACATACTATTCATAATAATTACTATCCTTAAATTATAAATAATAGATGTCATATAATAATAATAATAAGGCCGCAGGGCAGCGTGTGGCGAGCTGTTGGGGAGTAACGACCCCACGGACCCGAGTGCTCCCGAGAGTCGGTCAGGGTCCCCGCCTCCGGCGTGTCTTCGTCGGTCGGAGTGGAACCCCAAGGGGACCCGTAGGACTCTCAGCTCTGGCTTGCCTTAACTGGCCGTCCAGAGAGGAGTCTATTGATTTAAACTTTCACGATTATCACTCATATTTTAAAGACAAACGGGTCTTAATCGCGTAAACTTACGTTTAATTATATCCTGACGTTTCGGGCATGACGTTACACCCGTGGTCGCAGGCAGACTGGCGAGAGAATGTCCTGTGTGAATTTTTTGCCTTATGTCAGGGGTGTAACGGACAAAATAGGTACGCTTTTGAATAAGTATTCCATACCTACCGTTTATATGCCGTTATCAAAGGTGGCAGGGCATCTAAGGTCGCCTAAGGATGTTTTACCTTATCACACACCGGGCGTTTATAAGATTGATTGTAGCTGTGGTAGTTCCTATATTGGGGAAACCAAACGCACCATAGCGGAAAGGGTCAAGGAACATATCACGGCTGTTAAAAAGCGTCAAACTAATAAGTCTGCTGTGGCCGAGCATTTGTTGGAGTCCGGACCTAACCACTGGATTGAGCTCCATAACCCGAAAGTCCTCTCAACCGAGCGTATACATCATAGCCGAAAAGTACGTGAAGCTATAGAAATTAAAAAACATCGGAATTTTAATCAAAATGAGGGGCAAGGAATCTCGTCCGCGTGGAATCCCGTGATTTACAAATGTAAGCGTGGTGAAACATCCATTTTAAAGCCTTTGGATGTTGTGAGTGTTCTGTGTAGACCTAGTGACAACTCTAGCCTAGAAGTGAATAATCAAGATCAAGTGCGGGTAGTTCGAAAAACCCGCGCAGCTCGAAGGTGTTGATACATTCTCTCGCCAGTCTGCCTGCGACCACGGGTGTAACGTCATGCCCGAAACGTCAGGATATAATTAAACGTAAGTTTACGCGATTAAGACCCGTTTGTCTTTAAAATATCAGAGAGGAGTCGTCAGAGCTATATGCTCCAGAGGTGGAAGTTTAAATTTGCGTAAGTCGCGAGTTGGTGCAGCGGCTGTCAAGCCACTGCGCAGAAAGCGGTGTACACCTATCTACACTCCTGAGCCGCCTACACCGGTTTTGCCCCTGGCTGTCTCTTGTGACGGCATTTACGGGAGCCCATCTAGTCGGCGGCGAGTCACCGCCTGCCTCGATAGCAAAGATAAATCATTGTTATGGCAGGTGTCCGGACTCCGGACCTCTTTTCTATAGTTCCATTTCTGATCCATCCATCCTCCATCACCATAGCCCATTAGTCTTTTCGATTACTTCTCAATTATTGTCTCTCTACGCCTGTTGGGACCGGTTTACGGATATCTATTGATGTGCCCGTGAATGGGTTGCAGCAGGTGTACAACACAGCAAATTTCTCCAAAGGGACTCTACGTGTTGGATCTGAAAACCGGGATTTGTAAGCCCGTGATTCCCAACGAGATACAAATTAATAATAAAGCCTTTTATTTCCTTATAAGATAGGTACTGTGCAATAGTACATTACTACCGAGGCCGGGAAGTGACTGGTTGCCGGCCGAATATATGTAGACGGCCGAGCGAAGCAAGGCCGGATAGTATTCGGACGGCAACCCGTCACTTCATGGCCGAGGTATGTATAATGCTTTTCTCAAACATGCAATGAAATGAAACAAAAAAATGTATCTTCTTTCTAAGAAATTATAAGTCAACTAAACCACTAATTGGAGTTCGAGGCCAAAGAATCTACGAAAATATTGCCACAACAATGAAATGTTCTTACAATAGTAAATCCTTATTTTCTAAAAACAGACGTTGAGGTATCTTATTTATTGGTAATTTTAATTCTTTAATTTAAAGAAACAATATTATTTACTTATTTTCACGTAAATATGAGATATTTTAATAAAAACTTAATTATCCGCAATTATTAGTAACAAATTTGGTATTGCGCTGGTATCACCTCAGGTGTTAATAACATTTGGTACAGCAATTTAACTACACATAAATTAAAACCCTATTTCTGCATACGTTTAGAAAATTGCAGAATAATATATTGTAGCGTGCTTTATGTTCACATTTCGTATTCGTAAAATTCCTTTGACCTACAAATTTCTTTGGCAGTGCTATAAATCTCCATTTAAATTTTCATACAGATCTAACGTTTTGTTTTCTTCCATAGGTTGTTAACTTGGTTCAGCCATGTTTAGGCTTTTATGGGAGTGTATTCGATTTTTACCCAGGACTCAGGAGGATAAGTAATGAAGAAAACAAATAAAAAATAAAATACCAAAAATGCTTTACCAAAAAACAAAATGGCGTACAAACATTACGGAGGTATATAATGTTTTTACTAGGAATTATTTCAAATAAATTAATTAAATAACAAAAAGGTTGTGGATACCTGAAAATTTTATTTGACAATGACATAAGAGACATTGACAGATTTGACAATAACGCATCTGTCGTAGTTTCGTTGGCCTCGAACTCCAATTACTGGTATACATAACTAAGTCTTTGAAACACAGGAAAAGTCAAATATGACACCGACACATCTTTTTTTTTAAGATTGACCTGTTTGAAAGTTGCAAATTTTACTTTTAAAAAGCGGTATTAGACGACGCGGTCGGTTGGATCCAATTAATCGCATGCGGTGATCGGGGCCGACGGATCGCGCAGTTGTAGGATAATTCTTTGAATATAACAACTGTCATACATTTTCGAGATCTATTCAAGTGTTTGCTTAGTAGTTATGACATGTTGGTTAGCGGTTAGTGATTCTTTAAATAATATAGGCATGCTAAGGATGTTACCTATAATCTTTGAAATTATTCATACCTGCTGATGATACAATGTACATATATCTCCTTGATAATGGGATAATTCTTTGAAAATTCAAGTTATCCAGTTCAGATTTTCTGGCCTGTTACAGTGCAGTACATTCTAATTATAAGTATTTAGAGCATACTAAATAACAATTTTACACTACTAAAAAGCAAAAAATAAAATATTTTAAAATAAAAATAAAACCGCCTTCAAAAATTCGCCCGAACTAAAAAGTAAAAAATAATTTTAGTTCCTACTTCTTAGGATTTCCTACCCAAACCTTTAAACCTTTTACCCTATTCATTGATATAAAATATTATGGCTAGGTATCTTACAGATTTCTTAGAAGTCGGTGCCAAGCCAAATATGTTCACTTCGGGAGTATATGACTGTATTTGATAGAGCTTTGTAACTTACTGTCACTCCGGTTATGCTTTCATCAAAATGACTAAGGTAAATCATTCTGTTGATAAAAACATAATCGGAGTGACAGTAAGTTACAAAGCTCTATCTAATATATACCTACCAATGAACGTATTTGGCTTGGCACCGACTTCTAAGAAATCTGTAAGATACCTAGCCATAATATTTTATATCAATGAATAGGGTAAAAGGTTTAAAGGTTTGGGTAGGAAATCCTAAGAAGTAGGAACTAAAATTATTTTTTACTTTTTAGTTCGGGCGAATTTTTGAAGGCGGTTTTATTTTTATTTTAAAATATTTTATTTTTGATACTATAATTGCTACAAAACTTAGAAAGAATATTAAATTTGAAAGGATTAAGCTACGTCGCATTACCGTAAGTTATATAAATTTTGAGATACGACATTTCAAAAAGTGCCCTTCATTAAGTTAAAAAAAAGCCTGTTTTGAATCCTCGTATACCTCCAGCTATAGGACTTACAGTAATTGTTATCGGCCCAACTTGTTCCAAATTTAATGTAGTTATTATTTACATTTTTTTTTCTTAGCGCGAACGTTTTGTCAATATTTAGTGAATAACTTTAACGTAACCTAAAATTTGGTGATAAACGGGCACTTTTTGGAATGTCGTATCTCAAAATATATAGGGTGTAATCGTTAAGTGTGGCCAGACCATAATTCGGTAAATATGACAGATATCAGAAAACTTCCAACTAATATCGAAAGTACGTTACCCAACGAATAAAATTACACTAATAACTTTTTGAAATAAAATCAGAAATATCTCAAATATTAACTTCAAACCCTTCCATACATTTAGTACGTA
>JALPQI010000721.1:0-12080 GCA_025490895.1 Thaumatotibia leucotreta | reverse complement strand
GACTTTCCTTAAAAATAAAATATGCCGGTCTTATCCCCACTGACCTTAATAATATTTTGAGGGCCAAGAAGAACTAAAAGCATCGTGTGCTGACCACTAACCACGCCAGCATTGAATAAACTTGACATCGCGGACTCAAATTAATTATAATGTACATAAAAATGCTCAAAAGTATGTCCCAGCGCACTTTAATTCTGTGCAATAAGAACGTGGTATTATATTTCCACTTGCCCAGCGTGGTGAACTGATTATGGGCATTTACCTCCTAATGCGTCTATACGCATGGTTAATAGGAGAGGCCTACGTCCAGCAGTGGACTAACATAGGCTGATGATGATTATATTTACAAGAGTATTCTTTTGATACATACTTTTGCACTTGGCTGTAAGTAGATGACGTCTAGTGCGTAAGCCTCAACGTTCTAGAAAGATCTAACGATGTATCCTCTTCAATATTACTTTGTTTACGAACTCCGCTTCAGGACCGAATAAAGTACCAAATGACAAAAACAATTTTTCCTAAGCGCCAAGTTGACAATAAAGGGAAAACTTCCGAAGAGGAAGTTATTATAGCCGCCTGCAGAGTGAGTGATGAAATACGATTAAATAAATCACATACATTTTCACTTTTCAATATGACGTTCCAAAATTTTATCGTAAATGTTTGACTGCCTTTATATATGTATTAAATGAACAGTAGGTGAATTCAGAATATTAAGAAACAACATTTTAGTACAGATGGTGCCTTTTTTAGGCTCTAGTGCGAGAAGTGTGTCATTTTACGTCAGGTCCAAAACTTCGGAGGGCCATCTGCACTAAAAAACGTCGTACGTCGTTGTCGTACGTAAAATATACAGTTAAATCAAACCTATCTTAAAACACACAATTAAATAAAAAATAAAAATACATACAGTTTATCATAAAATTGATTATGTATTAATTTTGACACCACGCCCGTTTAGTTATTTATAACTGAAGCATAATACAAAACTTTTAAGTTAGTGTTTGGCAAGCGATGATAATAGCGCAAACTATTGAGAAACTATGTTTTTGTAGAACTACCTTGTAACGAAGAAACTTTAAGCTGCGATTTATCATATCATGTTGTTTTTGTACAAAAAAAATGTTACAATAATCATCGACGTACCTACCTAATTTAACTATAATGAAATATAACGGCGTTAATGTCTGAAGATACTAATGACCTTTTTGTAAAGAATTTTAAATTATCAATTGATCAATAAGCACAAGAAATTAATTGCGCCTACATTTTTTAATCCTGTCTCCTTATTGTCACTGACGAAAGACGATAGAAGGTTAAATAAAATATCAAAAACGTGCGTGTTTTATGTATTTCATTTATTAGTCAGCCTCCGTAGCCTAGTTGGTAGTGACCCTGCCTACGAAGCTGGAGGTTCCGGGTTCGAATCCTGGCCAGGGCATTATTTGTGTATTTATTTATCACTAATACTTGTTCCTTGGTCATGGCCATCTATGTATTTAAGTATCTATTATATATATCTTCGCCTGGTACCCCACATCACAAGCCTTAATTGTGCTTACCGTGGGCCTAGGTCGATTTGTGTAAGATGTTCCAATATATTTATTAATTAATTTATTATGTCTCAAGGATTTTATATCATGGTAGGTATGAATTTATATTTATTTTATTTAGATTTTACACAATTTTAATAATTTTGCAATACTACTAGTAAAATGCTAACTACCAACGTAAAGAAGGTACCTACGCAACGTTGGTACCTTCTTGTAAGCAACATTTATATTCTTGTGACAAAAGACCCCACTGTTCGTGAAAATGAAGGCATAACCCAATATGTACATACAAGTAACTAAAACTAAATACTAACCCCCTTTTTCATAAACGTCCCAACTTAGCCAAGTGTAAAAGTATTATTTGTCCCTTTCGGTCTTATCAATATTATGTCTTTAAGAGCAAAAGGGACAAACAATACTGGCTGGAGGTGAGCTGGAGGTTCCGGGTTTGAATCCCGGCGAGGGCATTATTTGTGTATTTATTTATCACAAATATTTATTCCTTGGTCATGGCTGTCTATGTACATAAGTATCTATATGTATCTGTCTATTATATATATCGACGCCTGGTACCTACATCACAAGCCTTGATTGAGCTTACCGTCGGACTAGGTCGATTTGTGTAAGATGTCCCAGATATTTATTATTTATTTATTTACATTCACAGCCAGTCACAAGAAACCCTGTAAAGTGTTCGAAACGTCGGGATAAAGTTAAATTCAATTAATATACGCGAGTTTATCTGTTTTCCATAGTTTTATGTCATGTGTAATCCTCGCGGTAACCGAAGAAAATGTTAGACAATCACAACTCCACCAAATGCTAGTATTAAAAAAAATACATTTACTGTCGCATCACAAATAAAAATACTGGAAAAGACAATAGGTACAAAAAGTAGGGAAATAGAAAATACAATAACATATACATATTATAATATTATATTACACGACAATAGGCTCGGAATCAGCATCTGCTGCGAGCTTGGTCGGCGGCACAACACAACGCTGTTTTTCAGTCCGCACCCATTTCACAGCATACCTATATCTACAATTCTTAATAGCTAGCTATGGGGGAAACAACATCGTAAGTAATGGCTTTCAATACTTATATTTATTATTGAGCGTTACATAATAAAGTAACATTATTACTCGTATTAATAATATTTACATATTCAAGTTCGCATCACCGGCAGCTTTAGGTCCAACTCCGATTTGATCCTACGTTTTGGGGTTTGACGACCGAAGTTTGTCGCTAGGACTTCGCGAACTTTGAATTGCACCGCAGCGGAATGCGCTTTGGCCGTAAACGTTATCGTTCTATGTAGTTTAGCTTCTGTGCATCCAGTGAGTATACTGGCGTGTTTGGATGGGTAAGGAAAGATGATTATTTAATGTAACAGTACAAAGTTGGGTACTTACCTTTCTTCTCTCTGATACATATCCTATACAATCAGTACCTACCAATCGTCCGTAGTATAAAAAAAAACCTAAAAACTTGCATTATACCATAACCACGGTCTTAACATAGCACAATTTTGGTTTTATTACAAACTTAAAATCTTAAACCTTCAGTTCACATACATTGATATTAACGTAATAAGCTAAATACCGTTTAAAAATAAAAATATATCTGTTAACGTGTTTTAGGACATATCGCACACATAGATCAAAAAGTATTAACTCAAAGGTAGAATCTAAAAAAAAATATTAACAATTAATATGGCTAACTTTAAAATAGCATTTGATGTCTTTGATATATCTTTTTACAAAGTAAGTAGATCTCAAATATACCCTTAACTAAAAAATATATATATATATCTGCTATTATATTTAGACTCCCTTCGCATTGTAGAAAATCTTCAAATACGAGTAACAGACAAAGAAATATTTTTTGCACTTTTCCCTATATTCTAAGCTTCTTGCGTTCTTCCTTTTCCTTAAAAAACGCTCCGTGTAAATTAAACTCTCCCAATTCCATACAATTTTTTCCGACCTTCAAACCTAATGCTCTTTTCCCGAAAGGAAATTATAAACTGAAAGACCCTTTTCATGTTTCTACAAGTCAACGACCTTCAAAAGGAAATTGCCTTAATAGGGACTACTAAAAGCTGAATATTAATGACTTTATTGTTTAGATTATGTTGTAACAATATGAATTTAACTAAGAACAGTCAAGGTCTTATACGAACATAGTGTAGCAAACATAGTGGATACGGTTAAGAAGAAACGATACCAAGTTGTAAGGTTTTAGAAAAATACCTTGGGTCATCTTACAGAAATCGATTTAGTCCCACGATAAGCTCAATTAAGGCTTGTGATGTGGGTACCAAGTGAGGATATACAGAATAACTGCATATAGATAAATTATAAATATTGGATGTCATCACAGATGTCATATATACCATAGATCAAGCAAACGTATCTACTTAGCGTGTCAAATGAACTCAGTAAAATCTACTGAGTTGTCCGTCTTTAATCGCAGTTTGCAGCTTTCGGGCGTCAAATTTTGTAAGTTGAAGTGAACAAAAACATTAATAATGCCTCCTTAAGTAATATTAATTGCAACAACACAAAAAATAAGAATACTGAAATACTCAAGGGCCTGAGACATATTTAAAATCATAAGCAAGTAACAACTTCAGTACAAAATCTGACACGCTCGGCCGCCATACAAATGAATGAACTTGTTTCTTCTATCCAAATCTAATTCTGTGGATGTCATATACCAAAGAAAAAACGTGGGGATCGAACCCACGTGCTCAGCTTTCGCGGCTGATGCCTGCATCGCTCGGCCACTCGGTCTTAAAGCACAAGACAATATTTATAATTTATATAACTAATATTAAGTAGTGTGACTACTGGGGAAAAAATAATAGCACAAATCAAAATAGTTAATAAATAATTTGATTTGTGTTTTCACAATACGTCCTACATATAGAACTTAAATACATAGACAGCGTTCGTTACAAACCTCATTAAAATTAAGGTTTTTTTTTTTTAATTTCATTGGGACACCCAAATGCGAAAAAGTAATCTAGTATTTACGATGCGATATACATATACAATTCTTTACTTCAAAGGACAGCCTTTACAAAGTTACGCCTATCCAAACAGTTTTAAAGCTGACTTAGACGTCGAGAAATGGGATTTCTAGAAAGGGCGACCATTTTGCCCTAAGACTTGTAGCCGTACCGTTACTTGGATGCTTAGCCAAGTTGCCAATCGCTAACGCTTAGTAGCGTATCGTAGTTTTCCTTCTCTGTCACTCTTGCATATTAGTGCGACAAAGACAGCAAGCTGCCTTTCGTTTACGATTGACGATTAAGCGTTAGCGATTGGCAACTTGGCTAAGCACCCTGTAGCCGTACTATGAGTTGGATAGTGAAGGATATGTTAGGTTTTACTCGATACGTAATGCATTGTATCTCGCTCGCACTGACATATTGGAGTGAGCGTGATGGGTTGCTTTACGCATCGAGTAAAACCTAACGTTACCGATACTTGCAAGGTCATGTATGGCTATTGAGACTTACTTGTGAGAAATTTTAAGAAACATTGTTGAACAGTGTACCTGATACATATGTTTCTGGTGAGTGCTGTGTAGAATCGACTTCATTTAAAGGTGCATGCAGACCAAAAGAGCATTCGCTGTTCTATCCCACACTCCACGAAATTAACGAATCACGTTTCGTGTAACGATCGAATTTCGTAGTGTAGAAAGAACAGCGAATTCTCTTTTGGTTTGCATGCACCTTTAGAAAGTGGTACGTTTTAGAATTGTTTAAATTCTACGAAAATAGCATTTTCATAAGTCAAACGTGTAAGTTAATAGATTTAATGACAAATATTAGACGGTTTATATACCGCGTTCGACTTTTACGATTTTCGCTCATATTTTAACACGTAACGGCACTGAACTATTAACTAACCAATTTAGATGTTTTTTTTTATTTGCTTACCGTTTGGTCGCATTTTAATTTGGTCCCAGTTCTGTCAATAACATTCATGAGAAAATCATATAGGTACGACTAAGTCATAAATTTACACGATAAATTGACGAATAACTCAATATCACGCCAACCGATTTGTTTTTTTTAACCAACTTCAAAACAAAGTGAGATAGATGGTCCCGTTGGCACCAAGTCAGAGTGTGATGAAATATTAGAGAAAATGGTTGAAGTCGGTTTTTTTTCATTTTTACCGGACGTCATATCATATTGATTCGACGTTCCATACGTAGAAATACTCCTCCACAGTACGACATTACTTGACATTAGTTTTTATTCCCTCGAGACAACTTCATGTATCGGACTGTTTTGAGCGTTACTGCCGCGCTGGGGGTTCTTTTACAAATATCAGCGAAGATTTTAGTGGAAAGAAAGTTTTATTGTAGCTGTTTGTATTTGTTGGCTGAAAATTGGATACCTATTTTTACTATTTTGTCTCAATGCTTGCGTAGACACGTTGGCACTGTCACATGCTCAACGAACTAGGTACACTCAAACGATTGAAGCTAGGACCATTTAATTTTTATTTTCTTTATTGGAGAAATAACAGAAGTAATAAGTGACACAGCAGTATTTTACATTTTGAGACATAAATATACAAGAATACACAAATTTTCTTAATTTTTCCCACTAATAAGTACATAAGTTACAGGAAACGGACTTGTATGTAAATAAACATTTCTAGCATAGCACAGTATTTATTAATAAGGAGAATTATAAGAGTAAGAGTAACAATGACTACTTAACAACATTAATAATCGACTAACAATGTAAGTAAAGTTGGCTAGAGTAGAACCACATGGTATTATGGTCTTCTAATGGTAATTTAGGAACCATGTCGCAGAAACGCTAAAAATCAAATTGTGAAAAACTCCTTACCACTTGTTTTTTGACAAGGTTCTATATTGGTCTAGGGTCCTAATTGGTTGAGCGTACATTTGAAACGGCTGCGGTAGCAGGAAATATTTTCAAAACGTAATAATTGTAATACATGTAAGGAGTAGATAAACTAAGGACATTTTGTACAGTATGGTAATGTAAGATATATTGTTGAGTAGGTATACCTGTCAACATTTTTTTAGTTTTTTTTTTATGATAAATGTACTATTTTTGAAAATATTCAAATGTTAAAGTAAACTATCCCTCCCCTCTTTGAACCATAAGTAAAAAAAATATAAAAAAGACCCTGAAAAGTAAAGCTATATAAAGAGCTAAAGACTTTCTAAAATAGTAAATTACGACACAAGCGCGAAAAACATAAAATTCGAAACGAGTGACGATGTGTTTGAAAACATCACGACCGAAGGGAATGTTTTAAATCGACACAAGTTACGAATTTCCTTTTTACACACGTGTACACTCGTACGACGTTTTTTAGTACGGGTGGAACTCCGAAGTTTTGGAGCTGACGTAAAATGAGCCAATTCTCGCACTAGCGCGTAAAAAAGGCACCATATGTACCAAAAAAATATTTGACCTTGATGGGTTGAACAATTTTTCGGGAATTTCAGTCACTGAGAGAGAAGCCCGACTCACGTTTTATCAGTTTTTTAGACAAAGGTTTAGACTTCGTCAATAGGTATTCTTTTGCTGAGTGTACAAGTTAGACGTACGTAAGGTTCCCTTTACGATCGACCCGCGTTAAAATCGGACGTTTTGCTAGTTTTACGATAACTAACATCCCTTAGGTACGCACGTTACAAATAGTTATTTTTACGACCCGTTAAAACTTGTTGAAGCTATGGCTATTTTCAGGTACATATTAGTTTTTACCATGAAATTGCCGATTTTTCAGAGGTATACGAGTAAGTATTTGGAAGATAAAATTATCTTATTTTTTAAAGTTAAGGTTTTATTCGACAAATACTGTTAACTGAGGGTTGAAAAATCAACCAATAATGTTTAGAATTCCGATCTCGAAGTTCGGTTATATCTTGTACAGTGTATCACCATCAAACAGAGGTTTATTAAAACCGAGCAATGTGACTCACGAACCTTATATAAAAAGTGCACGGTAAGCTCATTTGAAGCTTGTATTGTGGTACTAGGCGACGATATATATAATAGATATAATAAAGAAAGAAACCATGACCATCAACAAATATTTGTGACTGACAAACACGCAAATAAATGCCCTCCCCGGGATTTGAATCCAAAACCTCCAGCTTCGTAGTACGGAGGCTGATATAACACATTAAACATTAACGTATGCCCAGCTGTGGGCGTTACTGAAAGTGACGGATCCTGCAAATTGTATTATCCCTTTAGCGAATCCGGGACGTGTTTACGTTGACAATTTCCTTGAAGGCCCGTGTGGTGCAAGGTATAGGCGGCCAGAGTGCTTGTCATGAGCTGTTGTCGCCACGTTATTAACGCGGTCTTACTTTCTGTCCATCACACTTGTATTCGCGTGTTACGAGCCGGGTAGAAAGTAAGTGATATATATTAATATTTTAGCCTATATAATGTCCCACTGCTGGGCACAGGCCTCCTCTCATATATGAGAGGGATTGGGCTATAGTCCCCACGCTGGCCCTAAGCGGGTTGGGAACTTCACATACACCTTTGAATTTCTTCGCGGATGTATGCAGATTTCCTCACGATGTTTTCCTTCACCGAAAGCTAATGGTAAATGTCATCTGATATTCCGTACATAAGTTTCGAAAAAACTCATTGGTACGAGCCAGGATTTGAACCCGCGACCTCCGGATTGAAAGTCAAACGTCTAAGCCACTGAGCCACCACCGAGAAAGTAAGTAAGGTAAGTATATTTTTTCAAAATCGAAAAAGGTATATACGATTTAAATATTATGTCATCAACATTTTCTATACATATCACAATGGGCAATAGTTAGGAACCAAATCAGCATAAGCAATGGGTTGAAAAATAAACGCTCTGTAATATATAAATATTAAGTCTTTTAATTTTTTTTAACCGACTTCAAACAAGGAGTAATATGTATAAATATTAAATCCTATAGTATTTTTACCTGACTTCAAAAAACGACTTCTCAATTCGACACATTTTTTTCTAAATATGTCAAGTCGTATGACGTTTCTGGCACTGCAATGGGGCACCCTAAGTATGTCAGTGTTAAGCGTAGAGCGGCGCGACCGACAGGGTGGATAGCAGCGCGTCAAGTTTCCAAGAGATTCGAACGACGTGCACTCGGGCCACGCGCATACGTTTGCATTTGTTTTAAGGTGCACAGACCAAAAGAGCATTCGCTGTTCTATCCCCCTACTCTAAAATTCGATCGTTACACGAAACGTGATTTGTTGATTTCGTAGAGTAGGGGATAGAACGCCCCGCTCACGCGTTTACTCAGGCCTAAGTGGTCTAACGGCCCGGCCACGACATTGGTCTAAGGCGACCAGCGGCGAGCGAATCCATGAGTTGGAGCGGTATGCCAATATCGGTACGAGAGGGAGCACCGCCGGGGTTTTCCGCTAAGCCGGTCGCATTAGACCAATGTCGTGGCCGCGGCGTTAGACTTACATTACCTGCTTAAACTTACAAAATATATCTCCCATGCCTTGAGCCATCCGTCAAACAGATCCGCTCCATCGCCAGTGACAGCCGGCCGCCACGAGTTGTCATATCTCGAAAGAATATGTACAATTTCCTTCCCATCTTATAACGTCGCCGGTCAAGCGCGAAGTCGATATCGAGATATTTATACGAAATTGTAACCCTTGGATATTGGGTGATAGTAAACTGATGGCTTTATTGCTCATAGCGTTTCATAGATGTTGCTAATTTGGCTCATGTGTTTAAGCAATAAAATTAGGTATTACCGACAAAATTGAATCCAGATGCAACCAAATTTGAACGAGTGTGTCGAATCGCATTAGATTGTGAATTATTTTGTATGGATTTTTTTTTATTATTTTTGATTGACTTCACCAAGGGAGGAGGTTTTTCATTCGATAATTTTTTTTGTATGTACTTGTGTTATTCATTATCGAACGGGTATAAATCCGAAATCGTCCCTTGGACGCTAAGTCGGGGCCTGATAATGCGATCTTAAAGAAATCGGTTTTGATTTTTTTATTTGATTACAAATCAAGGTTACTTTTTTATTTATTTATCCGGCAAAGAGGTGTACAATATCGATCATATATTAGCGAATCATTAGTTACATTATAGCTAATGATTCGCCAAACTGAAAGCCAGTTTGTTAGCTGGATAGCGCTCATGCAATCAGAGTGTAGCTACATACACCTAGATTTAATATCTATAACTAATCCTTATCTTAAACAAGCATCAAGCTATTTAAAGCTGTATACATAAATGTAAGAGCTTCGCCCGTATGATTATTAGTACCTAATCACGCAAAAAAGGCACGATGGTTGTCGAGTTGCGGAAAAAGCCCAGTAAAACTAACTAACTAGTATACTCCATTTCAA
This sequence comes from Thaumatotibia leucotreta, assembly GCA_025490895.1. Classification (NCBI taxonomy): domain Eukaryota; kingdom Metazoa; phylum Arthropoda; class Insecta; order Lepidoptera; family Tortricidae; genus Thaumatotibia; species Thaumatotibia leucotreta. The sequence continues at coordinate 2,111 of JALPQI010000721.1, read as the reverse complement.
ATACCATGCCACATAAAACTTTTTAAGTGGCATCGGGCCATGGTATTTGAAATGAAGTCCTATTCGCCTCGGTTAGGTACACTCCGTATAAGAGACAAGTATCACAAAACGGCCATTCTTATCCGATGGCTAAACAAGGAAAGGGTAGACTAAATACATTTGTATCGCGCTCACACGGGATTCCGGGCCCATTATATCGGGATAAAAGTATCCCTCGTCACTCAGCTGTTGGCCGTTTAAATTATTCAGAGAAAAGTGGACGTTAATTCGTCACTCCGGTACAGAAGGACAAACCTAGCGATATATATTTTGCTGTAGAAGCTTCAAAGTTTTTAATTAAGGCTGCTTTTCCACCAGAGATGTGCGAGGATGTATTTCCATATAAATAACACCTCGCTCAAGTCATTACAAAAATTCGAAATACAAAAGAGGACTTAATGCCATAAGGCATTCTCTACCAGTCAACCTTAAGGAAAAGCAGAGAGTTTGTGGGCGGTGCAACATAAATAATAAAATTCCAAAAAGAAGCACTTATGCCCAAATTAAGACACATATTATATTCCTTATATAACTACATTACATATATATACTTCATATAAACACTACAAACATAAAATATATACATATGTTTTAAGAATTGAAACATATTTGTCCAGTATTTTACCAGTAAAATATAACACAAATATTTATAAAACTTCTGAATTTTCCCATTGATTTCCTGCCAGTATGAAATCTGTATGTATATATTCTAATACAGTTATGGGTTCCCCTCACAAACAGGCTGAATAAATCATATTTCATATGCGTCCCATTTGACTAAGTGCATGGGTATTTGGGCAAAAGTCCTTTCCTGTTTTACTGACCTAAAATGGTCGACTTATTTTTAGAAATACTTCACCTATTTAAAAAGGCTCAAAGACTTTTGTCGTTCGTAGAAAATGTTTCAAGTTAATTAAAATTCTGTTATTGTTCCGTACAAAACTCGGTATTTCGTTTGATCCTTTGGTGACGAAAAATTACAAAGTAAATTTATAAATTCAGAACCAATTGGCGTCAAATTGAGAGATAGACTATTTAATAGATATGTAATGTAGCGAGATCAAAGAATAATAACGAGTCCAAAAAGTAAAACCCGGAGCAAAGGGTAAAAATGGGACCAAAGGGTTAAAATTGGGACCAAAGAGTAAAATACGGTCCAAAGTGTAAAAACGGGACTAAATCAATAAGACTACCTACTGTCCATCTGGCCTCTGTTTTACCAGGGTGACAGGTGCGACAATTGTCAATTGCCATAGGCTACGGTTACCGCTTGATATCAGACGGGCCGTGCCTTTGCTTGCGACCTCTTATCACGAGGGAATAATCACAAAACAGAACATGTTCTTTTTCTGAGTAATTTACTTTGCTTTGTGTTTTGTTTAAAAAAAAAAAGAGTTTCAGTCAGTACCATTATTGCCGCTAGACGTTTTACTTAAGCAGGGATTTACAACGATGAATTCATGCAAAAGTCGCCTTTCCTTCACTCTGAATACGGGTCGTTTTTTCGTCAAGTAAATGTTGAAAATACGAGGATGAGTGAAGTACCTATATCAGCGATATTGTTGGCAGTTGTAAACTTTAAAAAATACTTAAGGGTAATGTTTCAAGATAAATGTAGAATTTCAGTACAATGGCGTTTAGGACCTTTCTTAAAATGAGTTGTCGATAATACGTCAATTTGCGTATGTTATTACGTACTGTTCTAGAGTGCGTTACTACTTGTTCTCGCCTTATGAATGGTATATCAATCAATTCAATAATATTTTCGAAAAAAATATGCGTGGAACAAACGTGAGTGTTGAAAATAAAATAATCAATAAAGAAATACGTATTTTTTTATTTGTAAGAACATTTAACTGCGTAGTACTGAATATTACTAATGAACTTGAATGTATGAATATTTACTAGTACCTGCGGATTCAAATTAAAATATTTTGTTACAAATCCATACCGAGAAAATATATGACCTCCACGGGATTGGAACCCGGGACCGCCAGCTTCATCAGCAGAGTCATTAGTCACTACCAACTAGGCTACGGAGGATGATAAACTAAATTATACCTAGTTAAATA
>JALPQI010000720.1:0-245320 GCA_025490895.1 Thaumatotibia leucotreta | reverse complement strand
TATTTCATATAAAATTCCATAGTGGTGATCGTTTTGACAGTTCGAAAAAAGATGCTGATTTTACTTGCCAGTCATCATGCTTATTGTAATTAGTGTGAGCACAGGGTGACGAGGAAACCTTCAAAAAGTCGGCCAAGAGCATGTCGGGCCATGCTCAGTGTAGGGTTTCATAGTTATTCAAAAACTGGACCGATTATGTTCGAAATAGTTCAATTTTAAAGTACTAAGCGGCTGAATAGGCGAAACTATAAGGGTTCCGTTTTATTTTAAAAAAGGAGGAGGTTCTCAATTCGAGTGTATGTTTCCTTTTTTTCCGTCATAGGTGTGATGAAAAACATTGAATGTGCCACGGGCAGTACAAGAATGATGAACTATATGCTTCACACTTTAACCCCCTTATTCATAAACGTCTGCTAACTTAACAAGCCGCTAATAATTATTTGCCCCTTCTGCTCTTATGGACACATTGTTAAGACCGAAAGGGACAAACGATTATTAGCGGCTTGTTAAGTTAGCAGACGTTTATGAACATACCTGGGATAACTCGGGGCATTTATACAAAAGTGATGAAGCAATATATTTTATCGACTAAAAATATATCGATGTTACTGTGAATGACAACATCAAAATGTTATTCGCCATAAATAAATAATAGTTATATTAGCGAGGGCGGGCCTGTTTCTTCGGCGGCATGATTATTTTCGATTTTGGAACAAACGTAATGAAATATTACCACGTATATTCTTCTAAGGGCTCATGCATAAATCATGTGATCTTTTTTTGGCTACTTTTTGACCCCCCCCCCTTCCCCATGGTGATGTTTGGTGAGTTTCTTGGCTAGCCCCCCCCCCCCCCCCCCTCTAGCAGTCTCACGTGTATTTTTTTCATTCAACTTTTCACGTTCGCTAGCCGAAATTGACAATATTTCTTAGTTTGTTCATCGTAAAAAAATACACGTGAGGTCTCCTTGTACCCCCCCCTCCCCTACCGTGATCTTTCGTGATGTTTTTTGGACCCCCTCCCCCCCTATAGGACCTCGCGTGATTTATGCACAAGCCCTAAGACATGAATCGTAGTGACAGTAAATTGTCATATTGATCAAAATGACATCTGCATACTTTTACTACCTGAAGAGGCCCGATATCAGATATGACATCGAACCTCTGTAATGTAATGAACATTCTCGTTCAATGACCACATCTTTTATTATAATTATATCGACATCTTTTTAATCGATATCAAATCCTTATAACTTGCCCCCAGTTATCGCAGGTCTGTTTATGAATAAGGAGGTAAAAGAAGAACCCTTCGCTACCTGCAGCCGGATCTTGAACTCGATGGTGGAGCCCAGTTTGCGCAGCTTGGACTTGTTGTCGGCGCACCACTGCAGCACGCGAGCTGTGCGACGGTTGCGGAGCTCCGCTTCACCTCTGCTGCGCAGTAAATGTCTACAAGAACCCTTCGCTACCTGCAGCCGGATCTTGAACTCGATGGTGTTTAGTTTAGTTTAGTTGCAGCACGCGAGCTGTGCGACGGTTGCGGAGCTCCGCTTCACCTCTGCTGCGCAGTAAATGTCTACAAGAACCCTTCGCTACCTGCAGCCGGATCTTGAACTCGATGGTGTTTAGTTTAGTTTAGTTGCAGCACGCGAGCTGTGCGACGGTTGCGGAGCTCCGCTTCACCTCTGCTGCGCAGTAAATGTCTACAAGAACCCTTCGCTACCTGCAGCCGGATCTTGTACTCGATGGTGTTTAGTTTAGTTGCTGCACGCGAGCTGTGCGACGGTTGCGGAGCTCCGCTTCACCTCTGCTGCGCAGTAAATGTCTACAAGAACCCTTCGCTACCTGCAGCCGGATCTTGTACTCGATGGTGTTTAGTTTAGTTGCTGCACGCGAGCTGTGCGACGGTTGCGGAGCTCCGCTTCACCTCTGCTGCGCAGTAAATGTCTACAAGAACCCTTCGCTACCTGCAGCCGGATCTTGAACTCGATGGTGTTTAGTTTAGTTTAGTTGCAGCACGCGAGCTGTGCGACGGTTGCGGAGCTCCGCTTCACCTCTGCTGCCGCGCAGTAAATGTCTACAAGAACCCTTCGCTACCTGCAGCCGGATCTTGAACTCGATGGTGTTTAGTTTAGTTTAGTTTAGTTGCCAGCCTCCGTAGCCTAGTTGGTAGTGACCCTGCCTACGAAGCTGGAGGTTCCGGGTTCGAATCCCGGCGAGGGCATTCTTTGTGTATTTATTTATCACAAATGTTTGTTCCTTGGTCATGGCTGTCTATGTATATAAGTATCTATATGTATCTATCTATTATATATATCGTCGCCTGGTACCCACATCACAAGCCTTAATTGAGCTTACCGTGGGACTAGGTCGATTTGTGTAAGATGTCCCGAGATATTTATTTATTTATTTATTTATTTATTTATTTAGTTGCTGCACGCGAGCTGTGCGACGGTTGCGGAGCTCCGCTTCACCTCTGCTGCCGCGCAGTAAATGTCTACAAGAACCCTTCGCTACCTGCAGCCGGATCTTGAACTCAATGGTGTTTAGTTTAGTTTAGTTGCTGCACGCGAGCTGTGCGACGGTTGCGGAGCTCCGCTTCACCTCTGCTGCCGCGCAGTAAATGTCTACAAGAACCCTTCGCTACCTGCAGCCGGATCTTGAACTCAATGGTGTTTAGTTTAGTTTAGTTGCTGCACGCGAGCTGTGCGACGGTTGCGGAGCTCCGCTTCACCTCTGCTGCGCAGTAAATGTCTACAAGAACCCTTCGCTACCTGCAGCCGGATCTTGAACTCGATGGTGTTTAGTTTAGTTTAGTTGCTGCACGCGAGCTGTGCGACGGTTGCGGAGCTCCGCTTCACCTCTGCTGCGCAGTAAATGTCTACAAGAACCCTTCGCTACCTGCAGCCGGATCTTGAACTCGATGGTGTTTAGTTTAGTTTAGTTTAGTTGCTGCACGCGAGCTGTGCGACGGTTGCGGAGCTCCGCTTCACCTCTGCCGCGCAGTAAATGTCTACAAGAACCCTTCGCTACCTGCAGCCGGATCTTGAACTCGATGGTGTTTAGTTTAGTTTAGTTGCAGCACGCGAGCTGTGCGACGGTTGCGGAGCTCCGCTTCACCTCTGCTGCGCAGTAAATGTCTACAAGAACCCTTCGCTACCTGCAGCCGGATCTTGAACTCGATGGTGTTTAGTTTAGTTTAGTTGCAGCACGCGAGCTGTGCGACGGTTGCGGAGCTCCGCTTCACCTCTGCTGCCGCGCAGTAAATGTCTACAAGAACCCTTCGCTACCTGCAGCCGGATCTTGAACTCGATAGTGGAGCCCAGTTTGCGCAGCTTGGACTTGTTGTCGGCGCACCACTGCAGCACGCGAGCTGTGCGACGGTTGCGGAGCTCCGCTTCAACTTCTGCTGCCGCGCAGTAAATGTCTAAAAAAAAATAGATGTTTTCTAATCATGAATTCATTACAGCGCCCTCTATAGCAAATTCAACGCAACGGAGACTTTTATTTATTTATTTAATACATCTACAACTAACAGCTGACAAGCCAAAGTGTTACAGATGGTAAGATAAAATACACTAAGCAATAATAAATTGATTAGTTATGATCAGCTTATGTTAAAAATAACATACATACATAATTATCACATTTATGTTACTGTTTCACAAAAACGCAAGAATTCATTTTTAAGTTTGTCAAGGTTGTCCGCGAACAAATCGGAGCCTGGTGCAAAAAATAAAAATGTATTAAGTAGAATATACGGGAGCGGACAAGTTATCAAGTTTGCGGACGATTGTGGTAGACACACGTCTTTGATTGGCTTAAGGTTCTAGTATCTTCGAAACATTAAGTACAGATGTCGCTAGTGATTAGCTTCACAATACCATTGACTAAATTCGCTGTGATTCACGGAAGGTCGTCTGGTGTAATTGGAAGCACGTTGGACCGGCAATCCATAGGAAGCGGGTTCGAATCCCGTGACTACTAGTCTTTCGCAGTTGATTTTTTCTATGGTAAGCACATCTGTTACGACATTGTGGGTCTAGAATCAAGTTAATTAATAACAAAATTGAAGGAAACTATACAAGTTGAAACGTATAGAGAGCCGAAGGAGAAGGCAGAGAATAGAATAGAATGGAAATTACTCCACCGACAAGAGCCAACTTGGCTCAGCCAAGCTCTTAAGTAAATGATGATGAATAAGTTTATGTGTAAGGCAAAAGGAGCGGGCCGTCTGGCGGGCCGTCCATGTTAAACAAATGCTAACGTATGCCTGTGGCCTGAGTGCACGCCGTCCACATCCATTGGACGCTCGCTGGATGCGTCGCTCGTCGTCGCTGTGACAGCGCTGCGGCAGCGTCGAGCCTAAAAATGGTATTCACTAGATGTACTTTAAACGACACTAGTGCTCGACGACGAATGCGGCGTGAGCTGGAACTACACTGCGTCGAGAGTTTGACGTTTAATGTATGAACTTAGTATTCTCTAACGAAAAACAGCGACGAACTCGCCCGCAACCTCACTCACAGCCTCGATTCCTAATGTCAAATAAGACAGCTAGGATTTTAGACAAGGCTGTCCCGACATCGAGCTCGTTGACGAACGCAGCGTCGAATGTGTGAATAAGAGAATAGCATAGCAGGTGTTAGGCTGCGGCTCCATCACAGAATTAGATTTGGATAGAAGAAACAAGTTCATTCATTTTTATGGCCGAGCGTGTCAGATTTTGTACTGAAGTTGTTACTTGCCTATGATCTTAAATATGTCTCAGGCCCTTGAGTAGGTATTCATATTTTTTTGTGTTGTTGCAATTAATATTACTTAAGGAGGCATTATTAATGCTTTTGTTCACTTCAACTTACAAAATTTGACGCCCGAAAGCTGCAAGCTGCGATTAAAGACGGACAACTCAGTAGATTTTACTGAGTTCATTTGACACGCTAAGTAGATACGTTTGCTTGATCTATGGTATATATGACATCTGTGGGCTCCATTGAGGCGGAGAGGAGCGGAGATTGCAAAATTGGCCAATGAGACCGCATCACAGTGTTTCGAATTTTGAATTTGAAGAATCATCATCAGCCTATAATAGTCCACTGCTGGACGTAGGTCTCTTCTATTAACTATGCGTATAGACGCATTAGGAGGTAAATGCCCATAATCGCCACGCTGGGCAAGCGGGTTGGCGATCGCAGTAATGTGTCCAGTATGATGACGCTGCTGCCCATCATCATTTTTTTTTTTATCAAATAATGGTGTGGTGACGGCAGTAAGAATACATTTGTCACCACCCCAACTCCTCCTGCGGGTGTCGTAAGAGTCGACTAAAGGATTGAAGTGTCACTGACCATATTTGATTAAAGATTGATGATGGGCAGCAGCGTCATCCTAGTGGACACATTACTGCGATCGCCAATCCGCTTGCCCAGCGTGGCGATTATGGGCATTTACCTCCCAATGCGTCTATACGCATAGTTAACAGGAGAGGCCTACGTCCAGCAGTGGACTATCATAGGCTGATGATGATGATGATGATGAGACCATTCAAAAGAGTTTATTGCTATTCCAATTTGAATAAAGAATCATTTGACTTGACTTGACTAAGGAATTTGGGCGGCATGCACCTAGTATTAAATCCCGATTTGTTCCAAACAGCTTGTTTTTTCCGGATTTTTTTCGAAAAAATGAATGAAAGTTAACACTATAATTTTCAACTCTAAACCAATGCGAATTAAATCAAATTTTCACTTTTACCAGGATAACGTGATGTCATCGAAGAAAAGTCAATTGAAATAGATGGCAAGGAGTGACAGCGACAGTGAAATTGATTATTTCTGTAAAAACCCGAAAAAAAAATTTTTTTTTTTCATATATTCTTCGCTACGTGCACCCAAGGGCTCATGCATAAATCACGCGAGGTTTTTACGGCTACTTTTTGAGCGACAAACAATACTTAGCGGCTTGCTAAGTTAGGAGACGTATATGAATAAGAGGATAAGATATGTAAGACCTTAAAGGTATCGTTTGCTGTCAAAGAAATAAAGTAGTGATGGCAGAAAGGGGAACTAACCTTATGATTTGCAGATGGTAATAAAACATAGCATAAAATAATAGCGCCTATTTAAGGTGCATGCAGACCAAAATACCATTCGCTGTTCTATCCCCCTACTCTACGAAATTCGATCGTTACACGAAACGTGATTCGTTGATTTCGTAGAGCGGGGGACAGAACATCGAATGCTGTTTTGGTCTGCAACTCTGCATGCACCTTTAGATCGTACAATTTTGAAGAAAAGGAAAAAAGACAAAGACTCTATGTTATCTAGCTACAAATTAGTGAGGCCACTGCGGAGCCACTATGAGATCACTGACCGACATTAGTGAGATCGCGCAAGTCTCGCGTCAGCTATCTTGGCCGCATCACAGTAGCCACTACGGAGACAGTAGAGCATGCTCTAACAACCAGTATACAGTGCACTATGAGATCACTGACCGACATTAGTGAGATCGCGCAAGTATCGCGTCAGCTAGCTTGCCCGCGTCATAGTAGCCACTACGCAGACAGTACAGCATGCTCTAACAACCTGTATACAGTGCACTATGAGATCACTGACCGACATTAGTGATATCGCGCAAGTATCGCGTCAGCTAGCTTGGCCGCGTCATAGTAGCCACTACGGAGACAGTACAGCATGCTCTAACAACCAGTATACAGTGCACTATGAGATCACTGACCGACATTAGTGAGATCGCGCAAGTATCGCGTCAGCTAGCTTTGCCGCGTCATAGTAGCCACTACGGAGACAGTACAGCATGCGCTAACAACCAGTATACAGCGCACTATGAGATCACTGACCGACATTAGTGAGATCGCGCAAGTAGCGCGTCAGCTATCTTGGCCGCGTCATAGTAGCCACTACGGAGACAGTACAGTATGCTCTAACAACCAGTATACAGTGCACTATGAGATCACTGACCGACATTAGTGAGATCACGCAAGTATCGCGCCAGCTAGCTTGGCCGCGTCATAGTAGCCACTACGGAGACAGTACAGCATGCTCTAACAACCAGTATACAGTGCACTATGAGATCACTAACCGACATTAGTGAGATCGCACAAGTCTCGCACGTCAGCTATCTTGGCCGCGTCATAGTAGCCACTACGGAGACAGTACAGCATGCTCTAACAACCAGTATACAGTGCACTATGAGATCACTAACCGACATTAGTGAGATCGCACAAGTCTCGCACGTCAGCTATCTTGGCCGCGTCATAGTAGCCACTACGGAGACAGTACAGCATGCTCTAACAACCAGTATACAGTGCACTATGAGATCACTGACCGACATTAGTGAGATCGCGCAAGTCTCGCGTCAGCTAACTTGGCTGCGTCATAGTAGCCACTACGGAGACAGTACAGCATGCTCTAACAACCAGTATACAGTGCACTATGAGATCACTGACCGACATTAGTGAGATCGCGCAAGTATCGCGTCAGCTAGCTGGGCCGCGTCATAGTAGCCACTACGGAGACAGTACAGCATGCTCTAACAACCAGTATACAGTGCACTATGAGATCACTGACCGACATTAGTGAGATCACGCAAGTCTCGCGTCAGCTAACTTTGCTGCGTCATAGTAGCCACTACGCAGACAGTACAGCATGCTCTAACAACCAGTATACAGTGCACTATGAGATCACTGACCGACATTAGTGAGATCGCGCAAGTCTCGCGTCAGCTAACTTTGCCGCGTCATAGTAGCCACTACGGAGACAGTACAGCATGCTCTAACAACCAGTATACAGTGCACTATGAGATCACTGACCGACATTAGTGAGATCGTGCAAGTTTTGCGTCAGCTAGCTTAGCCGCGTTATAGTAGCCACTACGGAGACAGTACAGCATGCTCTAACAACCAGTATACAGTGCACTATGAGATCACTGACCGACATTAGTGAGATTGCGCAAGTCTCATGCGTCAGCTATCTTGGCGGCCGCGTCATAGTAGCCACTACGGAGACAGTACAGCATGCTCTAACAAACAGTACACAGTGCACTATGAGATCACTGACCGACATTAGTGAGATCGCGCAAGTCTCGCGCGTCAGCTATCTTGGCGGCCGCGTCATAGTAGCCACTACGGAGACAGTAGTCCACCAGCATGCGTTCTAAACGCGTACGGCGCCATTGGTTTACTGTCGTCTGAAACAATGAATAATGTTTATAACATACATGTCACAAATATGTATGCAATTGTGACCTTTATTTCAATATAATGAATTAAAAAAATCTTATTAATGAATTCAATATACTCCAATAATAAATAAATACCTCCATAGGACCAAATATTTATGATTCTTTCTCTGATCATGTGAGTGAGACAGTCTACTATTCTATATATAACTATTTACCTTCCGCAGTTGTACGCTTTTACCTACGAAGCCAGTTTTAAGAATGAGAATTGATTTGTGTGATGAGCTCATTAACTCATTACGAATTGCTGGTCAAAGTAAATGCGCATTCACTCACACTTGCGGCGAGCAGGGCCAGTTGAGAGAGACAGCCTATGTTTGAAGCCTCACACTACCCATTTGCTGAAAATATCTCCTGTGCCCATAAAAAGTAAATTATGTGTACTCACTCGCACTTGTGGTGTACTGGGCTCATTGAGCGAGACAGCCTGCTCTTTGATATGCTCCAGCCGCTTCTTGCAGACCATTGCCACCTGTAATTCCTCACTGATGGCTTCTGAGGCCTTTCGCTTCATTGCTGTGAGTTTCTCCACCTGAAATAGGCATAGTGGTCAGCCTCCATGGCTTTTTGGTAGTGACTATGGTGAGGGCATATGTTTCTTTGTGTGCCTGCTATATGGCCACATCTCAAAATAGAATTGTGTGGTAAAAGGGACCATATTTTCCTCCTATACGGCCACATGTTCTATAAAATTCGATTTTGAAATGTGGCTGTATAGCAGGCACACAATGATTTGTGTGTTAATCACAATCTGATTATATATTATACTAGCGACCCGCCCCGGCTTTGCACGGGTACTATACCTACATAAAAACCTTCCTCTTGAATTACTCTACCTATTAAAAAAAAATCATCTAAATCCGTTGCGTAGTTTTAAAGATTTAAGCGTACAAAGGGACGTAGGGACAGAAAAAGTAACTTTATTTTATACTATGTAGTGATTGTCGCCTAGTATTCACAACACAACCCTTAATTGAATTAATATAAAATTGGTGGTATTGCATGCAGCTGTTTGATTACAAATTTTACTTCCAATAAAGTAAAGTTTGTCAATTAATTACAGTAGGCCAGTTTTGATAAATGTATTTCAAACATTTATAATGCTGTATATCAAAACAATAATTATAATGTAGTTCATTATATATTTAATCAAATCATAATGAACTCTTAATAGGCAATAACTTGTAATATTTGTTTTTTAATAACACCAAACACTCTTCAACAAAAACCATCACCAAGTTTTATTTTGGTTTCTTTCAATCATTAAAGAAGAAGAAAGAAGAAAATTTACTTTATTAGCACACTACAACTTATAATAGGTAAATAACAACATAATATAAAAAAAAAAACAGATTGCGCTAAATGGGCTGCACTCAGCTTTTGTGTCACGAAATGAGCCACAGGGCACATTTCGCGACGCTGATTTTCAGTGAAACCCAATACGTGGACTAGGTGGCGCTAATACAAACTATACATAGGTACAATTAAAACAATCATACACTTTATAGCTTAACACTAAAGTATAACTGAAAACATAGAGATCTACCTTATCAATATAATTATGTGCGTGCATGTAGGTATGTGATGTGTATGTGGTGTGTGTGCGAGAAATAGATTTAGATTTTGCGGGAAGGGAGAGGGGGGGGGGGGTGCATGCGCACGGCTGCCTAGGACGCGTATTTCTGCTTAGCCAATAAATATTTCTTTAGGCTTATTTTAAAACTCGATACAGTCCTACAATTACGTACTGGTGGAGGCAGATCGTTCCAGCACTTCGTGGCAGCGAAACGGAAGCTGCCACGAAAGGCAACCGTGCGGTGAGGGGGGAAGGCGAGTCGAGTTGCGTGTCTTACTGCGCGCTGAGAGAAGTTAAGTTTGTCATACAAATACTCGGGCCTTTCATTCTTTATGACTCCAAACAACAAAGTTGCAAAATGTAGGTGTCTACGTGAGCTCATGTTCATGAGATCATATTGGTTCAGGAACGGGGTAATGACAGAATAACAGAATGAGTCACTTCATTTTGAAAATCATTGTTGACATGCTTGGCTTGCCATTTAAAAGAAATGTTTGATGGATTTTCTTGTATAAAATTGTATGAACTTTGTGCAGATATACATTAGCTTATAGAAAAGAATCCTGTAGTCAGGGGCGTAGCTACTGCCGTATCTGCCGTATCAATTATACGGGGCCCCCGGGCCACGGGGGCCCCCAAAGTGTGGAAGGAAAAAGAATAAAAACTTTCTAATTTATATTACCTCCATATAAGGGCCTCCAAAAAAATTTTATACGGGGCCCCGACAAGGCACGCCACTGCCTGCAGTTTCAAGGGTTTCTAATAAACTTTAATACTTTTTATTCACTTTTTATCTAGATATGCTAGCATCACAGTTATTGTAATTTTTTAATATGCATAGCACACAGTTATCGTAATTTTTTTAGGGTTTTCTTTGCTACTAGGCTACCACCTTATCAAATTTCTCAAAGTCACTATGAATTTGTAAAACCTTAAGTTATGACTAATTTAAAACAGACATTTACTTGACATATTTAAAACAGAACTATACAGACCTATATAAACATACTCAAAAGCTTAAGGCAATATTTATTTAATGAATTAATGATATTGCCTATGTCATAGCCTGAACATATTGTGTAGCTTTCTGTAAAATTTTCACACAAATATAAAAAAATAAACTAACCATGCCTCCAAGCAGTACATTAATTTCTCCAGCTGTGCTTGGTGCTTTGGCAGCAGTCTCCAGCTCCCCGGCAGCAGCCCCAACCTGTCTCGCTTCAACATCCAGAACCCTCTGGGCATTGCGGTATCGCTTGTTGAACACTTCATATGGCACCTAGAATAGTTATTTCTTAAATTAGTCCTGCAATTTCACATTCCCATGTACCTACATACTAAGCCATTGTTCAAAATGCATTATTTTGTATATGTAGTCTCCGTGATTTCTTATGTACCATCGGATCAGTTGGGATATCACAGGCCTAGTGATCATTTTGAAATACGTGTGCAAACAGATTGCTGAATTTTCAGAGCACAAAGCACCACTTTACTTACCTTTAATGTAGCATGCTCCAAGGACTTTAATTCGTTCATCATGTTCTTAATTATATTACTGGGCTCTGATAATAATAAAGACTTCTGTTGAGGTTTCCCAGGGCTTCCTTTCGAAACTGCTGTAAAGGAAAACAAAACTCAGCTGATTGAAAGATGCTTATTACCAGACGAGTAAATATGACAAGTCACTTACGGAAAAGCTTTATAAATATTAAGATGTGGAACTCTGTAATATCAAAGCTGATACGCAAAATTACTTATATTTTTCGAATCTGCGCCGTAATTAGGGCAAAAAAGTGAATTTTATGCAAATGAAAAGCTATATTCTATGGGTAGAAGGTTTTTTTTAGTTTTATTGACGTAGACTATAGATGAACAGCCAACATGAAATCTTTAGTTTGTTTCATCTTAATTCTTAATAAGATGTATTAAATACAATTTTGGTCAAAAGTAAAATTTGATAAACGATTGTCATTAAAAAGATAAAAATTGTAAACTTATTTTTATACATCTTATTACATCTTTAGCAATATTGACTTTATATTTATTTTTGTCATAAAAAAAGAGATTCAAACATATTTTCAGAAAAAAAATATTTCATATCAAACAGTAGAAAATTAAACCAAACAAAATGTACATTTTATGGAATCCTAAAACATTATGTTGCCTGAAAATAATCAATAAACTGGCATCACCAGAAACGTTCTATGCGTGAATTGGACAAGAGCGACTTCGTTTCATAGCGCCGACGCGCGTCACTTTCGTTACGCAAATCCGCCATTTTGTACGTCGCTGGCGGTGGTTGAGGGTTTATTTTCTCTGTTAAGTGTTTATTGCTACGAAAAACTATAAAACTTTGTTAAATATTATTTTGCATTGACACCACCGACTTAAAAAACTATATTGTGTGATAGAATTACATCTATTGTAAGTGCTATCGTGATTTGTGTGTGCCCTATAATTGGAGCGCGTGGCTGGTGACTCTTTGTTGTTGGATTCGGCGTATTTACGGTAAGTTTTCGATAAAATTTGTATTAAAAAGGGAGTTTTCGTGATTATGATTAGTTATGTTAAGTATTTGTCCAGTTATATGTGATAGTTTTAGTGTAAATCGTGAAGTAAATGTGGTAGCGTCATCGACGCGGTGCGAGGTTTGGCGCGGCGCGGACTCCGAGATTGATGGTGTTCGGCCCCGGCAGGCGGCCGACATTGTGCCCGCCTGCGACTGCGACGCCGCCGCGTCACAACCTCGCGCGCGTATCAAACGTGTCGCTCGTGAATTGAGTTTATCGAGACGTCGCTTGGCGTCGAGCACGCGGTCGCGATCGGCTCATAATTGTTACGCTGACCTAGTCCCTCATTAAACTTCGTGTAGTGAATTGAAGTACATAAGTTAATGTTGATTGAAATAGTGTATTACCGTAGAACATTGTTAGCAGATAAGTTAGTGTGTTTATTTTAAATATGCATTTGGATTCCTTCAACGATTTTTAGATTAAAGGTAAGTCATTTTGGAGCTCTGTGAAATAAAAAAGTTGGGTTGAGATAATTTATTCCGTTAAAACTTCAAAGTTGCGGTTGAATCAATTTTCTCAAGTGAACTCAAGGCTTATATAAATTCTTGCAAGAAGTTCAGAATGCATAACTGTCATTTTGCTATCTTTCAACCAACTTGCTTATACAGTTGTATTTTACTGAATAGGTAGGTTAAGTTTGGTACTTTCTTATTAAAATCCCTTTTCAGGCACTTGGATTAAATTGATACAAAAAACTATCTAACAAGCCTTGTGTTGTTGTAAGATACGCTAACTTGCTCATCTTAATATCTATAATAAAAAAATATCTTGTACAAGTATATGCCATGTTATTAGAAATGAAAAATATAGAACATGTAAGTAATGGACCAAATCATCTATTGAATACACTATTTACTGAAAAGATTTAGCTTCAAGATGGTCAGTATTTATGTTATATTTTAGCAAGTGCATTATTGTCATTGGTAAATGCTTGCACACATGCAAACATGAGATCATTGTTTTGTACTTGATTCATATAAGTTTACATTCTAACAGGACAAAGGTCAATTCCTCCATTGTGCTATCCCCTCATTTAGTGCTGACTTCTCAACCAACTTTGAATTAGGCAAAAACTTTCCATGGATTTCATTTGAAGTTTTCCTTTCATTATTACCTGTTTGTTTTACTGTTGTTGAAATTCTTCAGAAGTTTCTTTAATTTGTTCTGCAGAGTTTCTTATAACGGTGGTTGTATTCAAAGGCTCTAATCGGCTGAAAAGGCAAAGTTATGATAAAATGTAAATTAAATTTCTCAATGTTGAAGAATTAGAATTATTAAGGTTTCTCAAGAGCTTTATATCATTTAGGAATACTTTTATGCAGCAATAAAATGAAATTACAGTCAAAATTTGTAATAATAATGATTGTTCTTATAATAGATACATATAACTTTTCCAAACAATAGACAACTCCATTAAAACAGGCTTTCAGTAGTATATGTATAGTTGTTTTGTTACTTTAACAAAAATTCAGTGTAGATATAGTCATTTTGCAGTTTTATTATTTCCTGAGACTGCTATAATTATATGCAAGTATCACAGGCATATAAGTAGCCCCTACACAGATAATGCAACTCTTTACAATAGCATTTCATAAGAGTGAATGACTGGAATTTCTTTGTACATGTTTATTGAACAATTGATTTATTCATACCAAGTTATTTGCCTTAAACTTCTGCATGCAAATTGTATAGAGAAGTCTAAGGTATCTTGGTTGATTGTACAATATTAATTCATTACAACTATTGAACTAAAAAAATGATAATTTATGATAGGTAAACTACCTTTATAAATAAAATAATGTATAAATATGTATAATCTTTTAATGGTTGATGCATTCGTTTTTATTACTTTCTCCATACTTATATGAAATGAAAAAAATATGTCATGTGGAATTCAATGTAATAATAAGGTAAATTGTCACTGTACAGTGTACAGTCACCATCAATAATGTTCACAATGAAGGTCAACTACCTAAACTTAATTTGACAGCCAAGAGTGTGTAATGTGTAATATATTTTGCAGCTATTATTGTAGTAGTAAAGCTATTATTCCTGATGATGATGACTACATAGCATTTATCATGCATACATAGTTAAGCGGTTTAAAAGGCTACTCAAGTTTATCTTGTACAAACAAACATAAGAACACCTACTTTGTAAAACTAACTTTGTCGTTGTTTTTTCAGACATGACGTAATTTAAAGTTAATAAAAATTATTTGAATATGGCCTTATTGCGCGATTATAAAAATAGTAATCGCAAATAGACGAGCACGTCGTGACAATAAATTATTCATAAGGTTGGCCAGATGGTCTAGACTACTTGTCATCCTCAAGTTGTTAATATTAACACACACTATTATAAATATTAGATGTCCTATACCAATAGGTACCAAAGAATAATATTTCTAGTTCACCAACGAGGTGGGGCTCGAACCCTCAGCTTTCGCGTCTGATGCCTATATCACTCGGTTTTCGCAACCTTCGTACCTATATTACACAATCTCTTATAACTTACCCCTTATCAATACGTCTGTAAGAGTGAAAGGGACAAACAATACAGCGGCTTGGTAAGTTAAGAGACGTTTATGAATAAGGGGGTTACAAGGTGTCTTTAAAGACCCCCTGTTTGTTTGTTGGTAAACTAGGTTTGCATTCTTTGGTATATCACATCTAATATTTATACTATACACGGTGTTTCATGAGTCACATTTAACCACGCACACATCGTATATATCTACACCTAAGTCATATTGAACAACTTTTAGTATGGGAGCAAACCCGAAATGCGAAAAAATAATCACTTTCCCATGTAAAATGTCTAGATCACGTAACCAGTATCTATGAGAAAGTCTTTTTCTCGCGATTTCCTGTTTGGTCCCATACCTACTATAAGTTAGGGCTCCCGGTATCCGTGTTACCCGCGGACACGTGTACACGTGTCCTTAGCACCGGCGGTACTAAGAACCCGAACGACACGAAACGCCAAGAAACGTTTCCAACTTAGAAACGTTTCCAAGCGCGGGTCCGCGGATCCACTTAGAAACTTTTCCAAGCTTGAGTCTTGCGGATCCATTGTAATTGAATATTCGAAAAACCTATGTTTTTATTAGTATAAAGTGTGAAACAAAACAATACCTAACGAAAAATTCGCAGTTTTTTACGAATTACGCAGCTAGAGATTTTCTTTGTTGCAGGTTAAATGCGGTTCAATACTTTGTTCAAATATAAAATCGTACCTATATTTTAGATTGCCACTGCCACTACACATTGAGGGCGGACCAGACACAGGTACTCGGGTATCCGTGTCTTAATTACACGGTTCCTAATTAAACGTTCCCAACGGGTAAGAAACCCGTTTCCCGGTAGCAAAGAAACGGGTACACGAAACCCGGACACGACCGAGAGCCCTACTATAAGTTGCCCAGTGTGACTTTTTTATATACGGTGTTTGTGAGGTTATTAGTGACTCATGAAACACCGCGTATAGTAACGAGATTACTTTAAAAAAACCACAACTAATAAAAAAATATTGAATGATAATTTGATTTGTTCCACAGAAACATGCTATTTAGTTCAACAACGTTATAAAATTAGCCTTTCCAACAATTTTTAATCATGGCAAAACTCGAGAACAATCCGCAAATTTCGTCCTGAATATTCATGACATGTCCATCATCCGAGTTTCCGAGAGTTATCCCAAAACCTCAATATTCCATATGGACGCCATTCTTATCATTTTCGTCACGAAATTCTGTCTGACATTGTTAGAATTCGAATTTACGCAAGATCTAGGGTTGTCAGTGTAAGCTCTGGTCAAAGCTGTTTCCAATTAGCGACAAAAAGTGGGTCGAAGACTTTCATTTTGACGAACATTGCCAAATTAAGGGTTAACAAGCAAATATTATGTGATTAACTGGAATAACTGGATTAATATAATCATACGCTCAGAATATCACTAAGTTAAAATATATATTGCTAAAATAATTCCTAGTAAGTTGCACTACAAATGCGCAATCGTTTCTACCTTTATAACGGACTCTTCAAGTATTGTATCTATGAAAAAAAAATGGAGACCATAGTAAAACCTTCTCAGTTTCTTTCAAGCCATAGTTAAATAAGAAATGTGATTAGCAACTGCTGTATAATATTCTCCACCTTTCTACCGACCTTAAAAATCTCAACAGTTAAGCTTTAATACTACTAATTATCTTAATATTTCAATCCTACTGAATTCCGTACAAAATAATTTGATATTTCTTATAATAATATAGTTTGACAGACGTGTCACGACCATGTATTCAGTATTCAGTATATTTATTGCTTTCACAGGTATACATGATGATACATTTTATTTGTTCAGCTATGAAACCCTGTAGGGCACTGCAACACAATACATTACAATTAATAAACTAAGTTACTTACATTAAATAGCTATGTATTTTTTTACATGTAACATATAATTCAAACTTATATCTATCTCTATATTAAATACTGTAAAATACACTAATTATCTAAAAACTCCTGCAATGAATAACAGCTATCCACTAAATATTTTGTAAGTTTTGTATTAAACAGGGTGTTCGTCTGTTCATCTCTGATGTTCTTTGGTAGTTTATTATAAACCTTTATACACATTACATGTGGACTAGAAGCATGCATTTTCAACTTTGATGAAGGATGTTCGAAATTAAAGGGTTTCCGGAAGTCAACATTTTCATACTAATTTGTGAAGTAGCTAGCCCCTGCGACAAGCTTTCAGTTCATATAGAAAATTAAGTTTACGTAGCGCTAACTTTCTGTACAAAGCTGTGACATTTCACATATATGAGAAATACCTAATTAAACGCCACAAATTACTGACGTGTAAGGAAAAATCCAAACGTCGGCAACCCTAGCGCCACAGCACATTTTGCCAACTAAGAGGAAGCGTATAACTACGTATACGTATATACAGTAAGTGTAAGTGTACGCGCATAGCTATGTGTGTAAGATAGCGCGAGTGTGTCGTAAACAAAGACGACTTGCGCTTCGGTTCGCCTCGACCTGTCTTGCTATGTGTGTATGAAGCAGACTTGCACGCTAGACGAAGCATTTCTTTTTGTCGCGAAGTCATGGTCGTTTGGCACTGCAACGCACATAAACGCTTGCTTTGCTGGAAGGCCAGTATGCTTAGCAAATGATTGGTATGTCAGTATGTCGCCGCGAGATAGATTTTCCATCTTTTCCTACCTATATGAATTAAATAGGGATGGATAGGCTATTTTGCGGCGACATATTGTCGCACTAATCCTGTGCTGAGCCTACAGGAAGCTAATACCATATTTAAGCAAGAATCTTCTCCTTAGTAATAAACTAGCGATAGTAAATGTTATTATTTTACATTAAACCTTCCTCATCAATGACTGTGTATTAAAAAGAAAGCCTTTATTTTTAAAGATCAGACACATTAGGGACATTATGACAACAGGAAAGACTTTGTATTATACTATGTAGTGATAATCTACGTTTTATCTTTATTGAAAAACAGCGAACTCTCCTTTTACCAAGCAATTTGAGGCAAGACTGACCTTTTCGTTTTATTTGCGTTTAAGTTGCTCAGAAAACGCGGATTTGACACGCCCTTGACCAAAACTGAAACAGCACACGTATAATAAGATTAATAAGCATACGGTGCGCGTATATGGATTTCAGTGGTAGATCTATACGTGGGTAATCTATGATACGAAGTCGAGAAGTATAGGAACTCGCAGATATAGGTATACAGTGGCGTAACTTGGACGGAGTTGCGTCGTACGAACTATTCACAACGTGGCACAGACTAACGACCAGTGACACTAATCTTTGACTGTTGATGTCAGTTCTTAGATTGCCTGTGTCTCTCAATGTGGTACATTGTTTTGTAGCTGGGAAAACAATAGGTATACAGTTTTATGGTCTATAATATACACGGTGCTCGCGAGCATTGCGAAAAATTTTAACTATGCATTCTAGACATCAAAATAAACAAAAAATATTATGAGACCTAATGTCAAATGCCACAAACAAAAAATCTTTTTTTTTAGACTTTTGAATCCTATAACATTTTCAATATATTACTCGTCTTATTGATTGTCAGGCAAAAGGTGTGGTAATATTAGAACAAATTGCGGCATAATAAAGCAAATTATGACGAGTTATGTCGAAAAACTTATTTCGAAAAAAGGGTAATTATCTCTGGAACCAAGCCGAATCCAGGAAATTATTATTTTTATAACATTAAATACTCTAAATATGCTCAGGAATTGAGCATTAAAATCTTTCGGAATGCTCACGAGCATCGTGTATATTTGGTATGCGCACACTCACAGTATAGGAAAATGGTTTGCGAATGAAAAGACAGGATGTATGCTCGTAATACCGTCATGGCCACCATTAACCACACTCGACAGACTGGTCAACGTTAGTCGGCAGAATACTATGTAACTTTCCATGCTATTAAATTTCGCTATCGTCAAATAACGGCGATAGAGATATGTCGTTGCCAGGTTCCTAATTTTACATACATTTCGTCGCTATACTTATGTAGTCAATCTCGAATCTAAAGCATTTATGGAAATGTCACCTTTCTTTCACTGTGAATACGGGTGTTTTTTCCTTCAAGAGCGTGTGTGAATCGAGCCAATATTAGCCACATAACATAACATGTTTTTGCACTTGACTGTACTAAGACATTTAGTACTTGCACATACATGCACACATTATTGAGAAAAATAAAACTAAATATTAAGTAACAATCTATAACTACATACTTAAAATTTATAAAATATCCCTGCAAAGTTTAATAAAAAAAAGGCTTTAATAATAAAAAAATCTAAATATGCTCGTTTAGGCTTTGTGCCAAAAACAATTAATAGACCTTACGCTCCAGACCTATGTAAAAAAGTGAATAAATATTTTTGCCCTTGACTGTACTTTGCTACGTGAGAGTGCCCTAAAAATAAGGCCAAAACTTCCTAGTACAAGTTAAGATACGAGACTCGTCGGTACTGTTTTATTAGAATGATGATGTAACCTTTAATCTCGTTTACTCAGACTTGACGTTGCTATTTAACTTATTTAATGACGTGTGTCGAATTTATGCATTTATTAATGCAAGATGCAATTGTTCCACGCGATGCACGGTAATTTGGTGTACATTACTAGCTATGATCGGAACTAAGGGTGCTTTCAGGGATGACATAACGCTGCTATACTTACTTACCAGTATTTAGAGTGAAAGAAAAGTAATATTTTCATTGCCAATTGCTGTATCAGAGTTTACTAAGTATATCAACGATTTAGGAAAAATACGATTTTTTTCAGTTTCATTTAGAACTTAATATTTAGGCGCGTGTGGAAGACGTGTGAAGTGGCGAGTGTGGATATTGGTTATTTTATGGTTGTGCACTTCTTCAATTTTTGTCCTCAACTCCCCATGACATACCTAGTTTCGATCACTCTGTATAGTATAAGTAGTATAACTATAATCAGTATAATCTATTCTATAACATCGATGGCTTGACAAAGTATATCACTAGAAAAAGATGTATCGAAGTTTATAAATGCCAACCCTGTCCTTTCTTGAAGTAACTTTTGAATGATGCCAAAATAAAATCATTGACCTACGCAATATTTTCAGCGACATAGGTAACATAAAAGGTATTCTTCCTACTCTACACTAGACTACCTAGTCTTAGTAGAGGAACTACCTACTCATATTTCTTCAGAATTTTTTGAAGTGTTGAAACTCCTAGAAGCAATTTCCTAAAGCTGAACGAAGTTTTAATGTAAGTATTAATTATGATTTTACGGCTCATTATGTGGTCTTGGGTCCTGTAATTACTGGGAGAGTCCATAAAAAAATCCTAGTATCAGTCTATTTTAATTTAACTTGAGTGGTTATTACGTTGCGAATCTTTCTCAATAAATAGTCGTACGTAAGTACGTATCCCGCCACATCCGTTTGTGTGATTGTGTGCGTGTCTACACACACGTAAACAGTGGTACAACCGGCTCGGCCGCTTGATCGGCTATCGATTGCGTTCCTTTTAAATACCCGCCTACAATCAACGCCACTCACACATGCATAACCGCGTATATTCTTAGTGCCCAAGCAGAGAATAAATAAGAGCAGAAGTGTCACTCTAGGCTAAATGCATTGTTGCGTGTCGTGCAACTCTGCGGGGCCAATGTAATAGTGATAATTAATCAGAATTCAGATAAAATGTTGATGCGATATTTAGGCATAATTTATGAAAGTTTGTAAAGTAAAGAAAAGCACGAGCATGTGTCCTTTCGAAGCACTGCGATTTCGGTCAACGCGGCATGTACTTGTAGCGGCGCGACCGAAACCCGAAGTAACACTGATATGACAATCCCTTGACCCAAGTAAAATGGGCGACTCTAATGCCCTGAGCATTAAAGGTTGCTACCGCGAACACCAAACTTCGTAAATTTCGGGAATTTGCGGATTTCGTCGTTCGCGGTTGGGCCGTATGATCCACCAGGGTTTCAACGTCTAGCAACCTTTTCGGTCACACATGCGTGTCACTGGCATAGGAGTAGGCCTGCTCCCGCGAACACCGAAGTTCGTAAATTTCGGGGATTTGTCTCTGTCACCCCAACGACAGCGTCATTAGAGCGACAGAGAAAAATTCCGAACTTCGGTGATCTGGGTAGCAGGCCAGATTGATCGCCGACGTTGTGTTAATGCCATTAATTTCGATCGGCATAGTATTAGCACTTAGTTCCGACTTCAACAATACCCGGGGCGAACGTGTTGCGGTTTACTAAGCGCATTTGAATAAAGGAACTAGTTTAATTCCGACAATTCCTATCTTTAAGGCTCAAGTTATAATGGATTTAGCTGTCAAGATGAAACTAGTTGCGAACAAAAGTTATCACCACATTGATATGATGCTTTTATTGCCGTACTTTGTCATCTCTCTTTTAAATTATGAAGCGAACTTGATGTGGATTTAGTTTTATTATATTCATTGACGCCTCCTCTGTGTAACTATGTAGTCATGTTTATGACGAGCTATACGACACGAAAGTTTAAAGCACGAAGTGCAGGGAAATTAAAAACTTTTCACTGGTATCCCTATATACCCCTGACAACACCAAGCGCTCATGTCAGCCATTATGTTTTTTCGTGCTGATACGAAAGATTGTCAACATAATTTGTAAAACAATTTACAGTGATTAGGAATGAATAAAAAGCTGAAAAAACTGTTAAAAATGCTAGAGGACTCAGACGAAGGTAATTATATAGATAACAAGTATTTATGCAGGTTTCCTGATAAAAGCCGACCGGCAGGGCCGCCATTGTTGATGTACATTTGTGCTACGCAATAATAAATTAAAACGCAATGTTTTTTCTCTAATTAGAGAATTATTCTATTTCAATATTGCGATATTCACAAAATATAGACTGCTTGCGGTATCACGAGCGGATACACGAGCAAAATTAACTTCTTTTACCAACTGATTTACCAAAGAAGACTGAATAACATATTTTTCTGTTTACATTTGATTCTGCATACGAAACAACAGTGCAATGCACAATCTCGCGGTACCACGGGCGGGTACACGAGATGTGTAACTAATTTTTCTTTGATTAGAGTCAGTATATCATAAGCAAAATGGTATCTTGCGGTGCAACTGGGCGAGTACACGAGATACAGTGCTTACTTGATACGGGAGATACATATTATCCAACTATGCAGTTATTGAATTAACATGAAAATATAATATTCTCGCGGTGCTACGAGCGAGCACACGAGTTTAGACACTTCTTTTGTTTTTTGGTGAAAGTTTTTTCACTAGACCAGTGTACCTATGCTCATTTTTATTATATTGTTATATACATAAAACTATGTTCCCACAGAGCCTCGAAAAAATACAATATTAAGTTCTAGTGAAGATGACGAGGAACCCCCAAGGGCCCCAAAAAAGAGAAGGCGTATCCTGCCTATAGAGGACACGGATGAGGAGGAACATGAAGATGAAGAAAAAGAAAATTATTTACATCTGCTAGGTGTGGACTCTTCAAAAAAGAACACTATAACAATAAATCAAAAACTAGCTGATTTATTGCAAGACATACTGCGGAAGGGCCTTGATAAAGAAGTGAAAAAGAATATAGAAGAAAAGATTCCATTAATTGAAAACTGTATCCTTCAGGCACCAAAATTAAATGATGAAATAGAGATCTCATTAAGCAAAAGTGCAAAAACTAGGGATGAAAAACTCTGTGAAAAACAGAATATAATTGGACTAGTAATTGCAAATCTAAATAAAATTTTAAAAGATGTAATTGGTAACAACAATAAAGAATATATAGAACCACTTGGGGATTCAATAAGATTATTGGCCAATCTTTATTTCCTGGAATCGGAGACAAGAAAAGCTGTCATTCTACCAGGCCTAAGTAAATCTTTGAAAGACACTTTAGAGAAAACAAACACCTCTACATTACTTTTCGGTACAGACATAAATAAAATAATTAAAAAATCGAAAGATCTTGAGAAATCTATAAAAGATATTCAGAAAAATTAAAATTTAAACTCGTGGAGCCCGGCCTTCTTCAACCAAGGACAGGGCGGGCCAAAGAAAAATTACTTAAACAAAATCAGGAATACTCAAAGGCAGTACTACCGGAATACTGCAGCAGCAGCTGCTCAACCATACCGGAGAGCTCCAAGGCAGTGGTCACCTCGTCGTCCAGCTCGAGGGAGACGTCCTCACCCACACCACAACAAGAAGTAGAGGAGGTATGTGTGGCTGGACGACTTACATATTTTTATGATAAGTGGGCTAAACTTGTTAACAACAAGAGTGTTTTAGAGTGGATCCGTTATGGCTATGAAATACCTTTAATATCAACACCTTACCAAGAATATATACCAAAAAACGATAATTTCTCTCACAAAGAGAAACAAATAATTCATGAATCTATTAAAAAATTATTAGCAATAGGGGCAGTGAAATATTGTAAACCAGTAAAAGATCAATATTTATCTAAAATATTTTTTGTACCAAAACCAGACGGAACTGCTAGATTTATTTTAAATCTTAAATTATTTAATAAATATGTACTCACCCAACATTTCAAAATGGAAGACATAAGAACTGCCATTAAATTGATTAATAGGGAATCTTATCTTGCTTCTTTGGATCTTCAAGATGCTTACTTTAGTTTAAGAATACATCCTAACTCTAAAAAATATTTAAGATTTCATTTTGATGGAAAACTTTATGAATTTCAAGTTCTTCCATTTGGTCTGTCTTCTGCCCCATATGTCTTTACAAAATTAATTAAACCTATTAGTTTCCTTCTAAGGAAACAAGGTCTACTTTCAGTTAATTATTTGGATGATTTTTTATTTATCGGTAATTCAGAAAAGGAATGTTCCAATAATGTCCGTACTAGCCAAAATTTATTAGAGTTGTTGGGTTTCATTATTAATAAGGAAAAGAGTAACTTGTATCCCTCAAAGAAATGTAAATTTTTAGGATTTGTTTTAGATTGTTCTAAATATGTTGTGTCAATACCAAATGAAAAACGCATCATTATACATAATAAAATAGATACATACTTACACCTCAAATCTACAACTATTAGATCATTTGCATCTTTAATTGGTACTTTAATATCTATTTGTCCTGCTGTTCCATATGGACTGATGTACACAAAACGCTTGGAACGACAAAAATTTTTATATCTTAAAAAATATAATAATAATTTTGAAACAAAATTGGAACTCAATCATGAAGTCAAAAAGGATTTAAGTTGGTGGAAAGAACAAGTTTGTTGTGCTAGTAATCCTATTAGAGAAGGTACTCATAAAATAGAGATATTTACTGACGCATCCCGTACTGGCTGGGGTATAGTATGTGGTGCTAAAAAATTGCATGGTTTTTGGAATAAGCAAGATAAAAAAGCACATATAAATTATTTAGAATTAAAAGCCGTATACTTTGGTCTTTCATGCTTTGCCAAAAATTTGAGAAATTGTGAAATTTTATTACGCTGTGATAACACGACTGCAATATCATATGTCAATCGTTATGGAGGTATTCAATTTAAACATTTAAATGATCTTGCCCGTCAAATATGGCAGTTTTGTGAATCAAGGAAACTATTTATATTTGCATCTTATGTAGCATCTAGAGATAATTATGTAGCAGATAAAGAGTCAAGAAATATTAACGAAGAAACAGAATGGCAACTTTGTGATAATGCTTTTAAACAAATCAGATTAAAATTTGGCTGTCCAGCTGTTGATTTATTTGCCTCAAGAGAAAATGCAAAGTGTAAAAAATTCGTGTCTTGGCATATTGAACCTAACTGCTGGGCGGTTGATGCTTTTACCATATCATGGGAAAATTTGAAATTTTATGCATTCCCGCCATTTTCTCTAATTTTAAAATGTTTAAAAAAGATTGAAATTGACGAAGCAGAAGGAATAATGGTGGTTCCCTTATGGCCGTCGCAAGCTTGGTTTCCTGTTTTCATGTCATTAAGAAAATCACCAATATTAAAATTTTATCCAAATCGGTCACTACTATCATCTCCTTTCAGAGATCATCATCCACTACATCAACGCCTTACACTGATTGCCGCAATATTATCAGCGAAGTCTACTTAAGAAAAGGCTTGAACCGTGAAAGTGTCAACATAATGTTAAATTCGTTATCAGATAATACGGTAAAACAGTATAACACATGTTTAAAACAATGGTGGGAATTTTGTAGTATGGAAAAAATTGACCCTTTTTACAAGCTTTTATTTAGTTTCACCTGTCCCGTTGTCTGTCGTTCTGTAATCAAAACTTGCAACTTAAATTTGATCCACTTCCCGGTTTCCGATTGAGCTGAAATTTAGAATGCATATATAAATCGGATGACAATGCAATGTTATTGTGACATAGAGCTGATCTGATGATGGAGCTGGAAGGTGGCCATAGGAACTCCGTAATTAAATGATGCAACCCTATCGAGTTTGAGCTCATTAGATTCGTCTTGACAAGTACTTTGATACTATATGGTAACCAGGGTCTGATGATGGAGCCGGAAGGTGGCCATAAGAACTCCGTCCGTAATTAAACGATGCAACCCTATCGAGTTTGAGCTCATTGGATTAGTCTTGACGAGTACTTTGATACTATATGGTAACCAGGGTCTGATGTTGGAGTTGGAAGGTGGCCATAGGAACTCCGTAATTAAATGACGCATCCCCATCGAGTTTGGGCTCATTGGATTAGTCTTGACGAGTACTTTGATACTATATGGTAACCAGGGTCTGATGATGGAGCCGGAGGGTGGCCATAGGAACGCCGTAATTAAACGATGCAACCCTATCGAGTTTGAGCTCATTGGATTCGTCTTGACAAGTACTTTGATACTATATGGTAACCAGGGTCTGATAATGGAGCCGGAAGGTGGCCATAGGAACTCCGTAATTAAACGATGCAACCCTATCGAGTTTGAGCTCATTGGATTCGTCTTGACGAGTATATACTTTGATACTATATGGTAACCAGGGTCTGATGTTGGAGCCGGAAAGTGGCCATAGGAACTCCGTAATTAAACGATGCAACCCTATCGAGTTTGAGCTCATTGGATTCGTCTTGACAAGTACTTTGATACTATATGGTAACCAGGGTCTGATAATGGAGCCGGAAGGTGGCCATAGGAACTCCGTAATTAAACGATGCAACCCTATCGAGTTTGAGCTCATTGGATTCGTCTTGACGAGTACTTTGATACTATATGGTAACCAGGGTCTGATGTTGGAGCCGGAAAGTGACCATAGGAACTCCGTAATTAAACGATGCAACCCTATCGAGTTTGAGCTCATTGGATTCGTCTTGACGAGTACTTTGATACTATATGGTAACCAGGGTCTGATGATGGAGCCGGAAAGTGGCCATAGGAACTCCGTAATTAAACGATGCAACCCTATCGAGTTTGAGCTCATTGGATTAGTCTTGACGAGTACTTTGATACTATATGGTAACCAGGGTCTGATGTTGGAGTTGGAAGGTGGCCATAGGAACTCCGTAATTAAACGACGCAACCCCATCGAGTTTAGGCTCATTGGATTAGTCTTGACGAGTACTTTGATACTATATGGTAACTAGGGTCTGATGTTGGAGTTGGAAAGTCGCCATAGGAACTCCGTAATTAAACGATGCAACCCTATCGAGTTTGAGCTCATTGGATTAGTCTTGACAAGTACTTTGATACTATATGGTAACCAGGGTCTAATGTTGGAGCCGGAAGGTGGCCATAGGAACTCCGTAATTAAACGACGCAACCCCATCGAGTTTAGGCTCATTGGATTAGTCTTGACGAGTACTTTAATACTATACGGTAACCAGGGTCTGATGTTGGAGCCGGAAAGTGGCAATAGGAACTCCGTAATTAAACGATGCAACCCTATCGAGTTTGAGCTCATTGGATTCGTCTTGACAAGTACTTTGATACTATATGGTAACCAGGGTCTGATGATGGAGCCGGAGGGTGGCCATAGGAACGCCGTAATTAAACGATGCAACCCTATCGAGTTTCAGCTCATTGGATTAGTCTTGACGAGTACTTTGATACTATATGGTAACCAGGGTCTGATGATGGAGCCGGAAGGTGGCCATAAGAACTCCGTAATTAAACGATGCAACCCTATCGAGTTTGAGCTCATAGGATTAGTCTTGACGAGTACTTTGATACTATATGGTAACCAGGGTCTGATGTTGGAGTTGGAAGGTGGCCATAGGAACTCCGTAATTAAACGACGCAACCCCATCGAGTTTGGTCTCGTTTGATTCGTCTTGAGGAGTCTCCGAATAAAAAAGCTCTACGTATTTACCCAACGAATCAGCAGGTCAATAAATATAATTCAGCCGTTCTCGAACATTTTACGAAGAAGAATACACAAATGTTTAAAATAATAGCACAAGATCAATTAATTGATGGATCAAAAAAGAATGATCAGATTGATATTAATAAAATAATACACACGGACATTAACAAAACAGGAGGTCTTCCAAAAGAACTAGAAATATTTGTTGGTGCAAAAGTTATGTTGAGGTCTAACGTTGACGTTGCTAAGGGACTTGTGAATGGAGCAATAGGTCACATCACTGAAATCATATGGCCGTATTACAGACGTGCTCAACTAAACGATAGCGATGTACCATCGGTTCGCGTAGACTTTGGTAACGATGGCATTCACATAATACACCCTAAATCAGTTCAATTTCCTGCTAAATTTAATCACGGCACAGCTGAAAGAAGAATGCTCCCGATTGTCTTGTCATGGGCTTCAACTGTGCATAAAATGCAGGGAGCTCCTCTAGATCATGCTGTTATTTATCTAGGCTCCAAATTGTTCGCTGCTGGTCAAGCGTATGTAGCTTTAAGCCGAGTTAGGTATTTAGCAGGTCTTCAAATCGAAGAACTTGACTGCTCCAAGTTGACGTCGAAGAAACCTTGTAATGTTGATGCATTAAAAGAAATGGACAGAATGAGAAACGTTACAAATAACTAACAAGTGATTACATAATTTCAACTTTATTGATATTTAAATCAGTACATATTACATATCATGTGAACGAACTACGGACTTCATAACGGAATAACGCTGCTACGCGCTGCGAACTACGTCGTAGTAAATCTCGAATTAAAAATAGAGGTACTAAAAAGTTAAAAATAAAATTAAAGAAAAAAAAACCTTTTTAACAACAAGCTTTTATTATTTGTTTATAAAATGAACTAAAAAGTTAAAAATAAATTAACTCTAAAAATAAATATAATACTTTGTAACTTGATTGTAACCTTTAACGACAAATAAGCGTCTTCGTCTAGGACAAAATAATTCGATATTGTACAAATTTATTTAATTTTAACACTAAAACTTTTCACCATACATAATTATTCAATCTCGTCCCCCCTCTTTATCATAGTCCCCATTTATAAATGAAAGCGTGTTACATTGTTATAGCTTGAGGAAAATGTTGTGTTGTATTAAATGTAACACGCTTTCCTTTATAAATGGGGACTATGATAAAGAGGGGGGACGAGATTGAATAATTATGTATGGTGAAAAGTTTTAGTGTTAAAATTAAATAAATTTGTACAATATCG
Organism: Thaumatotibia leucotreta; assembly: GCA_025490895.1. Lineage (NCBI taxonomy): Eukaryota > Metazoa > Arthropoda > Insecta > Lepidoptera > Tortricidae > Thaumatotibia > Thaumatotibia leucotreta. Next base: position 216,747 of record JALPQI010000720.1, on the reverse strand, counting down.
AATTATTTTGTCCTAGACGAAGACGCTTATTTGTCGTTAAAGGTTACAATCAAGTTACAAAGTATTATATTTATTTTTAGAGTTAATTTATTTTTAACTTTTTAGTTCATTTTATAAACAAATAATAAAAGCTTGTTGTTAAAAAGGTTTTTTTTTCTTTAATTTTATTTAATGTCAGTTCCTAGAATACTTAGTTTTCTGTCTCAAAAGTTTAATAATGGATCTGCCTATGGTACTCTTAACTCTATTAGATCAGCATTGTCACTTCTTATGGATTGTGATTTAGGCACACACAGAGACATTAAAAGATTCTTTACTGGTATTTACAAAATGAGACCAAACAATCCAAAATATAACGAAACCTGGAACCCAGCCTTGGTTTTAAATTATGTATCAAAGTTATATCCTAATACTGACCTTACATTAGACAAGTTGTCTCAAAAAATAACTATTCTTTTAGCCCTGGTTACTGCTCATAGATTACAAACCCTGTCATTGATTAAGTTAACAAATATGAATATTACCAATGAAAATATAAAAATTAAAATCCCCGACCAAATTAAGACGTCTGGAAGAAATAAAATACAACCATTATTAGTAATCCCATTTTACAAAGATAATATTAGTATTTGTCCAGCTACAACCTTAAAAGATTACATAGATATGACAAAATCAGTGAGAAAATCAAATCAACTATTTTTAATTACAAGAAAGCCTCATTCACCAGCTACTACCCAAACATTAGCAAGATGGATTAAAAATATTTTGGCTGAGTCTGGTATAGATACTTCTATGTTCAGTGCCCATAGTACGAGACATGCATCGACCAGTCACGCATATAGAAATGGGGTAAATATAGATTATATTATGAAAACAGCTGGGTGGACTGATTCATCCAGGTGTTTCGCTGATTTTTATAATAGACCCTTGATAGATAATAATGTTTTCTCGTCAAGCATTTTAAACAGTTACACTGATGGTGTTTGATTTACATGTAGATTGTAATTTAATTGTATGTGTATTCTATAAATAAATAATTAAAATGTAATAATCATGTCTTTAAACATCTACATAGTTACACAGAGGAGGCGTCAATGAATATAATTGATTGATCAAAGTAACTTACCTGTAAGTGACCTTCGATCAAAATTATATGAAGTTGACGCCTCCTCTGTGCAGACCCTACCCTTAAAATTTAGTGTTACCCCACCCCAGGATGATTGCTTACTTTTTAATTATTGTTAATACTTTAAACTATAATGGCTGACATGAGCGCTTGGTGTTGTCAGGGGTATATAGGGATACCAGTGAAAAGTTTTTAATTTCCCTGCACTTCGTGCTTTAAACTTTCGTGTCGTATAGCTCGTCATAAACATGACTACATAGTTACACAGAGGAGGCGTCAACTTCATATAATTTTGATCGAAGGTCACTTACAGGTAAGTTACTTTGATCAATCAATTATTCTTTTTGATGTGTTCGCTGCGTGGAATGCTGTATCAGCGTGGCATTTAACATTCCTCCATTTTGTTTTATAATCGGCTTGATATTTATTACGGATAATATTTCTACACTAAAATGCAATAACGAGGGATATTTCAATGAAATATGTATAATTAAATAAAATATGATTGATTACTATGCAGTATGTATAACTAGGTATTACTTGTAAGCTTCAATAGCTCCTACTATACATAAAGTATATTTTACTGTTTATAAAATGACTCACGGTGTCAACGAATTTTTTGTAAAACCATGAGTAGTGAGTGCCATGACTCATGGATTCAAGTGCCATATCTGTTCCAACATTTGTTTCATTTAACTATCATAAAATCTGGCCTACTCCCGCGAACTTCGAAATTAGTAAATTTCGATATTTTTCTCTGTCACTCCAACGAAGGCGTCTTTAGAGTGAGAGAGACAACACCTGATTACGATGTTCGCGGTAGTACCGCTGATTCTGTAGGGAAATCACAGTTTGGTGATCCTTGGCCTTTTCCATAAGACCAATGCTCATTTTTGTTTATATTCTGACGATCGATAGAAACGCTGTCTTTCCAAACTTTCCATAATTTAAGCGCCGCTCTACCCACTCACCGGTGACTTGACTATCACAGTTTTAAATAACCGACGATAAAAATTATCAACCATTACCAAATAATTATTCCATATTAGTCATCGAAATCTAACATTAGCACAAATCAACGATTAATCCGCGCTCGATATTCCTCCGCGAAAACTGTCACACGCAAACTCTAAATTAGCATGGAAATGTCGTTAGTATGCATAAATGGCGCGAGGCTAGTCATTTTTGCTTATAATTATCGTGTACAGTGTCAATGACGCGATCGATGATCATTTTTCATATTCGCTAATTGCAAGTGGCAGGAAAAATCTGACTTAAATGGCTAGACGAAACGTTTTGAAATTGGAACGTACTTTCAAAACTTACTGTCTCAAAATTTTGTTATAATTAAATCACATTTAATGAAATAAAACTATGAAAACGAAACTACATTATAAACTACATTTAGTTTAGAATATTGTACTCCCGTGTATATTGTTCATTATAAAAATCTAAATCTTCTATAAATATCGTTTTCCCTGAGCTTATCTAGAACATCAATTGTCTTCGTAAAATTTTGCAGTTTTTTTAATTATACTTGAATTTAAACTATCGTGATGGGGCGTTCAAGTAAAAAATTAAAGAAAAAAAAACCTTTTTAACAACAAGCTTTTATTATTTGTTTATAAAATGAACTAAAAAGTTAAAAATAAATTAACTCTAAAAATAAATATAATACTTTGTAACTTGATTGTAACCTTTAACGACAAATAAGCGTCTTCGTCTAGGACAAAATAATTCGATATTGTACAAATTTATTTAATTTTAACACTAAAACTTTTCACCATACATAATTATTCAATCTCGTCCCCCCTCTTTATCATAGTCCCCATTTATAAAGGAAAGCGTGTTACATTTAATACAACACAACATTTTCCTCAAGCTATAACAATGTAACACGCTTTCATTTATAAATGGGGACTATGATAAAGAGGGGGGACGAGATTGAATAATTATGTATGGTGAAAAGTTTTAGTGTTAAAATTAAATAAATTTGTACAATATCGAATTATTTTGTCCTAGACGAAGACGCTTATTTGTCGTTAAAGGTTACAATCAAGTTACAAAGTATTATATTTATTTTTAGAGTTAATTTATTTTTAACTTTTTAGTTCATTTTATAAACAAATAATAAAAGCTTGTTGTTAAAAAGGTTTTTTTTTCTTTAATTTTATTTTTAACTTTTTAGTACCTCTATTTTTAATTCGAGATTTACTACGACGTAGTTCGCAGCGCGTAGCAGCGTTATTCCGTTATGAAGTCCGTAGTTCGTTCACATGATATGTAATATGTACTGATTTAAATATCAATAAAGTTGAAATTATGTAATCACTTGTTAGTTATTTGTAACGTTTCTCATTCTGTCCATTTCTTTTAATGCATCAACATTACAAGGTTTCTTCGACGTCAACTTGGAGCAGTCAAGTTCTTCGATTTGAAGACCTGCTAAATACCTAACTCGGCTTAAAGCTACATACGCTTGACCAGCAGCGAACAATTTGGAGCCTAGATAAATAACAGCATGATCTAGAGGAGCTCCCTGCATTTTATGCACAGTTGAAGCCCATGACAAGACAATCGGGAGCATTCTTCTTTCAGCTGTGCCGTGATTAAATTTAGCAGGAAATTGAACTGATTTAGGGTGTATTATGTGAATGCCATCGTTACCAAAGTCTACGCGAACCGATGGTACATCGCTATCGTTTAGTTGAGCACGTCTGTAATACGGCCATATGATTTCAGTGATGTGACCTATTGCTCCATTCACAAGTCCCTTAGCAACGTCAACGTTAGACCTCAACATAACTTTTGCACCAACAAATATTTCTAGTTCTTTTGGAAGACCTCCTGTTTTGTTAATGTCCGTGTGTATTATTTTATTAATATCAATCTGATCATTCTTTTTTGATCCATCAATTAATTGATCTTGTGCTATTATTTTAAACATTTGTGTATTCTTCTTCGTAAAATGTTCGAGAACGGCTGAATTATATTTATTGACCTGCTGATTCGTTGGGTAAATACGTAGAGCTTTTTTATTCGGAGACTCCTCAAGACGAATCAAACGAGACCAAACTCGATGGGGTTGCGTCGTTTAATTACGGAGTTCCTATGGCCACCTTCCAACTCCAACATCAGACCCTGGTTACCATATAGTATCAAAGTACTCGTCAAGACTAATCCTATGAGCTCAAACTCGATAGGGTTGCATCGTTTAATTACGGAGTTCTTATGGCCACCTTCCGGCTCCATCATCAGACCCTGGTTACCATATAGTATCAAAGTACTCGTCAAGACTAATCCAATGAGCTGAAACTCGATAGGGTTGCATCGTTTAATTACGGCGTTCCTATGGCCACCCTCCGGCTCCATCATCAGACCCTGGTTACCATATAGTATCAAAGTACTTGTCAAGACGAATCCAATGAGCTCAAACTCGATAGGGTTGCATCGTTTAATTACGGAGTTCCTATTGCCACTTTCCGGCTCCAACATCAGACCCTGGTTACCGTATAGTATTAAAGTACTCGTCAAGACTAATCCAATGAGCCTAAACTCGATGGGGTTGCGTCGTTTAATTACGGAGTTCCTATGGCCACCTTCCGGCTCCAACATTAGACCCTGGTTACCATATAGTATCAAAGTACTTGTCAAGACTAATCCAATGAGCTCAAACTCGATAGGGTTGCATCGTTTAATTACGGAGTTCCTATGGCGACTTTCCAACTCCAACATCAGACCCTAGTTACCATATAGTATCAAAGTACTCGTCAAGACTAATCCAATGAGCCTAAACTCGATGGGGTTGCGTCGTTTAATTACGGAGTTCCTATGGCCACCTTCCAACTCCAACATCAGACCCTGGTTACCATATAGTATCAAAGTACTCGTCAAGACTAATCCAATGAGCTCAAACTCGATAGGGTTGCATCGTTTAATTACGGAGTTCCTATGGCCACTTTCCGGCTCCATCATCAGACCCTGGTTACCATATAGTATCAAAGTACTCGTCAAGACGAATCCAATGAGCTCAAACTCGATAGGGTTGCATCGTTTAATTACGGAGTTCCTATGGTCACTTTCCGGCTCCAACATCAGACCCTGGTTACCATATAGTATCAAAGTACTCGTCAAGACGAATCCAATGAGCTCAAACTCGATAGGGTTGCATCGTTTAATTACGGAGTTCCTATGGCCACCTTCCGGCTCCATTATCAGACCCTGGTTACCATATAGTATCAAAGTACTTGTCAAGACGAATCCAATGAGCTCAAACTCGATAGGGTTGCATCGTTTAATTACGGAGTTCCTATGGCCACTTTCCGGCTCCAACATCAGACCCTGGTTACCATATAGTATCAAAGTATATACTCGTCAAGACGAATCCAATGAGCTCAAACTCGATAGGGTTGCATCGTTTAATTACGGAGTTCCTATGGCCACCTTCCGGCTCCATTATCAGACCCTGGTTACCATATAGTATCAAAGTACTTGTCAAGACGAATCCAATGAGCTCAAACTCGATAGGGTTGCATCGTTTAATTACGGAGTTCCTATGGTCACTTTCCGGCTCCAACATCAGACCCTGGTTACCATATAGTATCAAAGTACTCGTCAAGACTAATCCAATGAGCCCAAACTCGATGGGGATGCGTCATTTAATTACGGAGTTCCTATGGCCACCTTCCAACTCCAACATCAGACCCTGGTTACCATATAGTATCAAAGTACTCGTCAAGACTAATCCAATGAGCTCAAACTCGATAGGGTTGCATCGTTTAATTACGGACGGAGTTCTTATGGCCACCTTCCGGCTCCATCATCAGACCCTGGTTACCATATAGTATCAAAGTACTTGTCAAGACGAATCTAATGAGCTCAAACTCGATAGGGTTGCATCATTTAATTACGGAGTTCCTATGGCCACCTTCCAGCTCCATCATCAGATCAGCTCTATGTCACAATAACATTGCATTGTCATCCGATTTATATATGCATTCTAAATTTCAGCTCAATCGGAAACCGGGAAGTGGATCAAATTTAAGTTGCAAGTTTTGATTACAGAACGACAGACAACGGGACAGGTGAAACTAAATAAAAGCTTGTAAAAAGTAACGCAATTTTGGGGGGAGGGGTGCCTCGTAAAACGTTACACATACGATACGTTACAGGGGCGGGAGGGTGGGTGTCTTTCTTACAACACGATACGTAACATTGTTTTTTTTTAAGTAAAAGCCTAGGGAATCAAAACTCCCAAATTAGCAACCCTTTTTATTTACGTTTCACGGGGAATCCCTCGATTGTATTAGTCTGATTGATCGTCATTTTTAATTTGTTATTGCAAGCTGGCAACCTATACAACTTTTGCTACTTAAGGGTAAAATGGTCATTTGAGTTTTACGTAACCCTTAGAGAGGGGAGGGTACAGAAGAACGTTACGGTGCGTTACAAGGGGTTGAGGGGGGGGGGGGGTCAAAAATCTACAAAAAATGCGTTACGTAATACTTGAACGCTCCTAACGTAATGCTTGAGACATGTCAACATCAAAGGCCAAACCACGCACACACAACGCGCACGCCATGCACACGCGCACATGCATCTGGTGTGGCTCGGCCTTAAGATCACACAAGACATATCGATGGCCTCAGTGCTTGATAAAGGAGATATAGCTGCTCGCTCTGAATCATGTAGCGCGTAGTGACAAAAAAACGTGACTTCTACCAATCTCAATATTGAAATTGTAGTACCATTTCTAAATCCGTCAGCATTGTCAGTTAATATATCTACGTCTACGACAAACTAATGACGCAAAAGCCAATCTACGTGAAACACGAATCGCCAATCCACGCATCTATCGCCATTAGATTCGATTAAACCGACGCTGTCACGTCAGCTGTTTTTTACTGTCCACGTATTCCCAACGCTGTTTAATTCAAGCAAGTTTCCAACCAGTGTAAGATATATTTGCAACAATTGTCAAAGTTGGTAAATTATGAAAAAAAAAGTCAACAGTTACTTTCTCCTACCGCACCGCTCGTCACCAGTAGAGCAACCGCGAACTTCGTTTTCGAACATTTGTCTCAGCCACTACAAGGCCACCCATATTGGTGAGACAGGGACAAATGCTCGAATGTTTCAAACTTCGAAGTTCGCGGTAGACCTACTGGCAAGCAGGAAGCACATCACCTTTGATCGCTATTTGAGAGGCTCCCGCGAACGATTCCACTGAATCTGACCTTTCACGAACGCAGTGTTGCCTCTTTCTCGCACTCGTGAATTTGTACATAAGTGTGACAGGGAGGCAACACTTCGTTCGTGGTTCGTGGTAGGGCCTCAGCTCCCTGCTGAGATACTCTTAAAGGCCTCAAAGCAGTGTGTAGGTTTCTAATGTTGGCAGCGTGTAAGACCATGATCGACGTGTTGCATCCCGGTCACACTTACGTACGAATTCGCAAGTTCAACAGAGAGGTAAGTCGTTGGTCGAAGTTTGTAGGCCTAATGGAGTTGCCAACGCGTGGCAGGATGTACACTCCGTTTGAACTTAGAAAACCCTTCGGAACACACGAAGGTAATACTGCTGTCCTCCTTTATCGTGTGTCGCCGTTGTAGCCCGAGCCTTCACCTTCTTGGATCCGAAGGGTTTTCTAAGTTCAAACGGAGTATGCTTTTTCGCGTGTTTAAAAAGTTACTAGTGCTCTGCAAGCGATGGCAGTGGTACACTCGTCCCCGCCTCGCAGGCACGCTCCGCCTCGTAAAGGCAGCGCTGACTGCGCTGGATTTCTGCAGATACCGCAACAACGCTTTATTGGATTTCTAGTTTAAGTTTTAGGAAGTTGAATCATGCCGCATATTTGCGGTTACGCGTTTAATTGAGTTTGGCCGCTGTATTTGTTCACGTTTGTGTGCTGATGACACGTTTATGTTACCAAATAGCACTTTAATCCGGTACTAACTGATAATTATGTAAGAGATGTTACGCTTCAACAGCATAATCCATTTAGATTACATTTGGAAGAAATGCGGTAATTAACCTTACTGGCGTTGTAAATGTAATAGAATAATATCTATTTTACGATACAGATGCCGCGTAAAAAAGTCTAAATGAGTGGCGATAAATTAAAACACGACCGAAAGAAGGGAGGACGACACGAGTTACGAAGCAATGAAATACTTTTCGCACTAGTGCGTAAAAAAGCACCATCACCTGTTAGGTACTGGAACTTATATTTTACGTTCAAACCATTTTATTCGATCAAACCTCGAAAGCGCAATAATTTCTAAAAATCACCAAAGACGCCGTCGGTGCTATAATGGAAATTTACGATCAGGAGTGACATTTCTATAAAAGCAGCCAGACCACTTCGGAAAACAATTCCGTGGAACTGGATCGAACTAGTTCAGTTTGCGTCAGCGGGAAATTGTTGGCGAGTGTACGTAGGTAGTACTTAAATATCTAAGTCAGCAAGCCATGCGTAGGAGATATCACGAGAGCGATCGATCAAATCGGAGATTCTAGAAAGTGAGGTTAAGACTAAGACCTCTAAGAAACGCTTCTTGAGAACATTACAAGTGCAATAAAAGACCGGGGTCGCGTTTTATAAAGTTACAATTTTGCTGTTTGCCTTTCTTTCTAGTCAATATGTGCGTGCGTTAGAGCAAACAGCGAAATTGTAAAATGTAACTATTTAGTACAGACGGTGGCTTTTTTAGGCTCTAATGCGAGAATTGTGTCATTTTACGTCAGGTCCAAAACTTCGGAGGGCCATCTGCACTAAAAAACGTCGTACGAGACACGTGCAAAAACGAAATTCGTAACTCGTGTCGATTTAAAACATCGCCACTCGTTTCGAATTTCATGTTTATCGCACTTGTGTCGTAATGCACTATTATAAAACGCGACCCAGGCCTACTACCGCGAACACCGAAGTTTGTAAAATTCGGGGTTTTGTCTCTGTCACTCGCAACGAAGGCGTCATTAGGGTGACAAAAAATCCCCGAATTTTAACTAATTTCGTTGTTCGCGGTAGGGCCGGTGTATTATGTTTGGTGGAGTATTAAATGAAATTTTTGAATCTTGTGTTTTTGTATCAGGAATTTAAAAGGATGCCTATCAGCTAACCCCCTTATCCATAAACGTTTGTTAACTTAACAAGCCGCTAATAATTGTTTGTCTCTTTGGGTCTTAACAATGTGTCCATAAGAGCAAAAGGGACAAACCATTATTAGCTGCCTGTTAAGTTAACAAACGTTTATGAATAAGGGGATAAGTCACGATTAAAAACCCGTTTTTGCATACATGTTTGATAGTTTTTTTACACACTCTAAAATGTTACATGCACAAATCAATTAATTCAGGAAAATTCAAATATGATCTGATGTTACAAAGGTTTCTACTTATCATCTAAATATTTTAAAAATCGTTTTTGAAACCAGCCCGATTGAATTATTTTCTATGGAAACTGAAAACACCTGACCCCTATTATTTGACCGCGAGTGAATGTAATATTCCATTGAGTATATTACCTAAAAAACTTAATTATTGAACCCAAACACTGTCCATCCATTAACACAGTTATTTATTTAGCGAAATAATTATGTATTATCAATTTATCAGTAATTTTTATAGCGGTTAGTTAATTATGCGGCAATTTAATTGCAGCGCATATCTCGGACACAATTGATACGCTACACGAGTTTACAACCCCAAGACAAACGTGCTTTGATAGTGGTTTAATGAATAACTTATATCAGTTATATGAATATTTTTGTAAAACTGCCTACACTGAATATCGTATCCGTTATTTATTTTTCTCTGAGATAACCTGGTGACCCAAAATGCCTGCCAATTCCAGTATAATCGTATTTGTTTTTCTTTAATGATATTAGTCATCCATCAATAACAATACGGCATTGAACACTTCAATAATGAAGTAATATCAAATTTTATTTAAAGTAAAAGTACCTAACACTTGTGTTCCCAACTGGGTATTATGTTTGTCTACATCACTATGAAGGTAGACATACGGTTTTCATTTATTTACTAACTACAAGTTGTAGTTTGTAGTTAATCGAAACCCTATTGTAAGATTAATTAACTTATTATGCAAGTCTTGCTATGAATACTTAATATTAACCTATTTATAGTATTCATCAAAATCAGCTCAGTTAATTATGATACCTACTACGAAACAAAGTAAGAAGACAAACATGCGTACATTACATAATACAGTATATATATTCATATATGGCTACTCGGTATTACAATATTTTAACTTTACCATAGGTCGTGCGTTTCAGTTTTTTTACATAACGTTTCTAGAAAGAATGCCCCGGAATTCAAAGATAAAGGAGGTATGTTTGCGTAACCCCCTGTTATTTGACAAAGTCTGCGAGATAATAAAACGGCACAAAACGCGAATTATTCTTTTGAAACTTGTAAAAACCACAGCGGAAGTAGTAGTTGTTTAACACGATAAAAAGAGTTTGAAACAGTTACGGGTCTCTGTCGAGCCATGAGTAACTTCTTGACTAAGTAATTGCCTTTTATAGTTCGCTGCGAAATTCCCCGTTGTATTGAATCATTCTTGTCCGAGTTTTTGTACTGTTTTTTGTATTCATAAAAACGTTGCATTTCTCGCAAATTGAGCAAAGAAGCTATTAATCTGTAATGTTAACTAATAATAATAATAGTATGTGTGTATACCTATTCCATTAAGGCTGCGTGTTCCGATATTAACAGATTTTATTGCTGTTTTTTCCTCTTGACCAATTACACATTATTAATATTATAAATGCGAAGTCTGTAACCTTATCGCTATTATTTTCTAGTATTTCTTACAAACAAACTACAAAGGCAAACTTATTAAATATTATAATAGACAATTCTGCGCATAATGCAAATACCAGAATACTACACGCCCTCACGATTCATAAACTTTATAAGAACACGATAAACTGTTCTAATTGCATTCTTTAAAGAAAAACAAAAGCCATCAGTTGCAGCCCCGAAGCCCGCATAAAACATCTTTAGCCTATTCAAACAAGGTTTAAAAGCCTAGCTTGGCCACTGCAGATGACACGACGCAAAAACATACCTCCATAATGCTTACAATAGGTGGCGGACTGGCGGAGCTGGCCCCCCCCTCCTACCTCCCTCGACACTTATGTGACTCAGCCCGCCTTTAGATCAAATTCGACGCGCGACTTTGGTAGCTTGTTTTCCTTGTAATGGCCGTTTTTTTGCGCAAAATGGCGCCGTTTGCGATGCTAACGGTTAGATAGGCTATAGAATAAATTACTCCAATTGATTTTGCGTTTGAGTCTGATAAAACTATTCACTGAATCAAATCTACATAATGTAACCTTTATGGCTATAAAATGAAAACCCTTTCTGATTCGTTAATTATGTAAATATACGTTGTTAAACTAGCTAGAAAGCTTGAAAAGAAAAACAAGAATCACACATGGTAGACTGAATAATAAAATCGAACAAACACAAAGGCTTCGATAAAAATATCTCTAACGTAATACTTGAAAGGTGAATAACGTGCTGTCGGAAACACAGGACCGTTATCTCTATCACTTGAAAAACAATCGCCTCACATCCAGTAAAGTGTGATCTGTTGTTACGTAGTCGATTTCGAGGTCGAGTCGAGTCTGTCTCTGTCACACTTACGTACGCATCTAAAGTGGGAAAAAGACAAGACAACACGTAAAATGTAGGCCCGCTGTATACAGTTTGGTCAAACTCGGGAATAGCGAAAACGCGGGAGAGCCGACGGTTTCCGATACAAAACGGAATCCAATTAGCCATTCCATCTCTCCGGCTTTCATTAACCGACCGAATAGGCGGAAATCGTAAAAAAAAAGCAAGCGGGAGCTTGCAAAAACTCGGCATAAGCCGATTTTACAGTACGCGCAGTAACCAGTAATTACGTGGTAGGGCTTGTTGAGCGATAAACTGCGGGAAGCGATAACGACTGATGAATTATGTTACGAATTAATATGCACCACGTCAAATCGATGAATTTTAATAAAGTATTCATAGAACCGAGAGTTTGATAGTCATATGTAAATCTGATGCCGGGATTGCCGGGTATAAGTAACTGGTCTTCAGATTACATCAGTTGGAAATTAGTTGAGCAAACTTAACTAAATAAGTACAACACAACAGTACTGAAAAAGTAGATATATCTCATGCGCTAGATAATGCATGACAATGTGCAATAATCAAATATCGACACGTGTTTTCGAAAGATTGACACGACTAATTAAACCGTTGATTACACACGAGTAAAGAATGAAGCGCCCAACTGACTGCACATCGCCAACCTGCATACTTTATTATTTACATAGCGGTACACATGCACGCCCACACGTGATTTTTCTGGCCACTAACGACCCATCAAAACAAGCTTGCATTCCTAAATCAGAATTATGCACAATAACAATAGATGGCCTACCGAATATGCGATAATTGGGTCATTAAGCTGCATAAACTAGCTTCATTTGACAGCGATAGCATTACCGTATAAGCACACTGAATTGTATGCAATGCGAAACGTGAATGCACACATTAATTAATTTCGAGAGTTGGCGTAAATAAATAGTAATTAAAAACGTCGCGTTCCATATTTAACGCGAAATTACGTCACGGCTGCTCAAATCGGAGCGAATGTGGCAAAAAATCCGCTTGTAGATTTGCGGCGTAACATGTATTTTTAGACAACCTTACATTGCGCCAGTTCACGCCCCCACAGTGATTGCTGCATGAAAATACTGCTCTATTTTCATTTGCAACACTTAAGTGCCTTTTATGAGCGGCAAAAACTCTTTTCACAATTAATAGTTAATACCGGGCGATACCTGTGTATTTTTGTGCTCGGGAGATTTAAAATTTCTCAAAATAAATTTGAAATTGGAGTTTAAAATTTGGAAGAAAGACTCACGACTATGTATCGTAATGTTTTCTAATACGGAAAAATATTGAAAACAATTTTCTCGTTACAATTATTTTTCAGTCATTCTATATCACTGAAGGTGCATTTAGACCAAACGAGCATTCGCTCATTCTATCCCCCACTCTACGAAATTCGTTCGTTACACAAAACGTGATCCGTCGAAATTCGTTGATTTCGTAGATTGGGGGATAGAATGAGCGAATGCTCGTTTGGTCTAAATACACCTTAATATTGATTTGCGAATATAATAAAGACAATCAACAAATGTTAGTTATTTGTAATACGGTTTTTTTATTAAAAGCACAGATTTTCATATTTTTCGTGGTTTGTCCAAAAAGTTCAATCCTAATGAGCGGCACATCCCTCTTTCTCATGTATGGGACCATAAACATGTCTCTTTCGAGTGGGCGTGGTTTATGGGAGCGCAAGTATCGTCTTAATGTTTTTACAAGGGAGCAAAGTTGTTGTTTACTTCTGTAATGGCGCGTCGAGATCCGAGGAAAAGAAACTAGTTTCTTTCGGAGAAACTATTTTCCCGAAAAATTAACTTAGCTGTATTGATATTAGCCTGTATAAATATAGATAGTTAGAATTACTTACGGCTGTGGAGTTCTATGAATGATTGAACTACTCAGCAAGTAAACATACTATAAACAAGTTACCCCACTTGACTTGTCACCATATCGCTTGAAAACAGAATTGGGATTTCTTTACAAACTAAATCAAGCACACCGAGTCCTTGATAAGTGAATCCAGAGGGGACCGAACAAGGTCATATCTCGAATCTCGGTTATTGTCGGTATGTGCTATGAAACCGGAGGGACTACGGGGCAAGACAGCCCTAGTCCTCGGGCGCCCTTTGTGCCGAAATCACATTAGCTATTGTTCAAAGATGCTTTGTGTACCTATGTACGGAATATAGCTTGTGATTGGGAGGCAATGTATGTTTCTGTTGGCGATATTATAGTGTGAGGTTACCAATCAAACAACGAGATTGTAATATTCATTTAGTTTACGTTATCCGGCGTCTTAAAAAGTAAAAATTAATACGAAATGCCAGTCAGCTTCCCTTAAACAATTTATCAAGAAATATCCGTAATTACATTTCATACAAAACGAGTAATTGGTGTGCCCGAGCCTCGGAAAATCGATAAACATTAATTTGAACAATAATACACAAAGCTGGTTGGTAATTACAATTTTAATAGGTCGGTCAGTGGTGGGGCGTCCCCCACCTAATAGGGTGGGGTGGGGAGAACCGGAATGAAGTACAATAGACGTTTTCGTAACTCAAATTATATTGCTTTGGGAAACCTTTTCAAAGTTTTTATTAGAGTGAAAATCTTCGGCAAATCGTTTTTTGTCATCGACTTCAAGCGACGTTTAAAATCAACAAATATGAAAAATAATTCCTCAAAAGAAGTGATAAAACTATACATAAATCCCAGCCGATTTGAACCCGAGACAAACAGCGTAGGAAACCAACCAACAGTACCAACTACTGAGTTGAAGCCTTCATGCAAATTAGTCTCGTTGGTACCGCGCATTCAGGCAAGATTTATAGCACCCAAGGCAGGTTGTATAGCTGGGTACATAGTAACGTAGTGGAAACTGTTTTATACCGGAATAGTATACTTGTCATTTGCCGCAGCCGAATCTATTGTATCTCTTTTGTGAGAAATACGAAATGCTTTTGAGTTTGACAGCTACCTAAAATCGAGTCCACATAGTTGAAGATAATTGTCACCTTGTACCCTGTACCCCGGCAGACCACCAGCCCGATGGTCCGATGACATAAAAGACATAGCAGGGTCAGTTTGGAAGAGGGAAACAGACAACCGCTCTGTGTGGAAGCAAATTCGAGAGGCGTATGCCGTATGCCCAACGCCCAAAAATATTGGAATCGTTACCAATACTTCATGATTATAGATGACACTACACACTAATCTAATGACATTTACATAAGCTGCAACGCGCAAGCCACCCACACGCATCTGCTGCACAGGCATTCGGCGTGGCTTGGCTTTAAGTTACGGCAGACGACAGGAGTTTAAACTTCTGGTTAGAGTATACTGTTACAACTCTAATAGTTAAATATAACTAGCAGCAGGAGATGTCAAATGCAACGAATATTGCATTTCTACAACGCTGCGAATGCCATGTTATCTCGCGCGTCACAGATACGTAGCTCCAATGGAACTTTCTAGTTATTTTATGCAAAACGTGGCCTTGATTTCTTAAAACACAGGTTTATTTGAGCATTAACATACAATTGTGAATACAACGTGTTATTAAGTATTGATAGTTTCTTGAGATTTTGCAACTGAACATCGATGGCTATTGGTTTACTATTTAGATAAGGATGAACTACAGTATGAATATAGCAATTTGTTTATAAGATCAAACCGATTTTTTTTGCAGAAAGACCTTATAAACATGTAACAATTAAACAATTATTCGAGAGCTAAATGATATGAGAGTTTTCAATAATCGTTGACATTAGCAGAAACTCTACCATGTGACTAACGCCAAATTCTATTGGTAACTTACTTTCTACCCAATACACTCGCACGGCATTGGTACGAGTGAGATGGATAGAAAATTAGTAAAGTAAATGTCAAATCCAAGCGGTCCCATGAGTTGACAGACAGACAGTATCACTTAACCTACTGTTACTGTCGGAATATCGTGCAATTCGACACAAATACGTCACTGAAACGTTACTTCTGGAAATAGGAACTCTAGTGAAAACGTCCATAGATAAACGTAGAATCCAACAAGCAAGTCTTATAAGATTTATTCAAACCTGCAGAGGCCCTACCGCGAACTACTAACGAAGTGTTGCTCTGTCACGCTTACGTACGAATTCACAAGTGCGAGAGACCGGCAACAATTCGTTCGCGGTTTGCGGTAGGGCCACTATAGAATTATAGATACAAGATCTCCAAAACAACCAGTTTTCATTGGTCGCGAACGTAACTTCCCTTTAGTCTGCAATGGCGTTTTGGTAAACTTGTTCCGCGACAAACGCCAGGTGCCTGCCAACAGTGTCAACGATCTACGCCGTCTCGCGGTTACAAAAAACAGCTGACGTAGCTTTGGAGTGTAGCCTGAGTTGGCAAGTAACGTTTATGTTAGCGTTTACTGGATAAGCAATGTAGTCTATCACATTCACTAATACAGCCTCTGTAGCCTAGTTGGTAGTGACCCTGCCTACGAAGCTGGAGGTTCCGGGTTCGAATCCCGGCGAGGGCATTCTTTGTGTATTTATTTATCACAAATGTTTGTTCCTTGGTCATGGCTGTGTATGTATCTAAGTATCTATACGTATCTATCTATTATATATATCGTCGCCTGGTACCCACAACACAAGCCTTCATTGAGCTTACAGTGGGACTAGGTTGATTTGTGTAAGATGTCCCCAAGATATTTATTTATTTATTTATTTACATCAGTAACCGCACCAGGAAAGTAAAGGATGGATACCTTCGGTTTTACTCGATACGTAATGCATTCTATTGCGATCGCACTGATATATTGGAGTGAGCGCGATAGCCTGCTTTACGTATCGAGCAAAACCTAACGTTACCGATACTTGCAAATTCATGGTACGACTAACTTCGGTTTTTCTCCTTTAAATTTATTATTACGTTATTTACTGTTTTAAGTAAAACAACTGCACTACAAACACGCAAAAAATACGAAATGCCTGAATTCGGAACTTTGTTACAAGATTTACAAGTCCCCGATATACGTGAAATTTACTTTACGCGATTTTCGTAAGTATGTAATGTATTCAATTTCAATAAGCAAAACGTTTTTATATCGAATTTAGAGCTGATTCTGTTACGGTAACACCGAACTCAGGAGAAACACCGAAGTTTTCCAACGCCGGAGGTGGGGTTTGAACCCACATCCTCAGTTTTCGCGGCTGATGCCTTATTGTTAGAAGGTAGAATGAAATCCTAGATTCCTAGGTGACTCGATGTGCCGCGTGCAAGAAAATAACCAATCAGATATCAATTTAGTTACTAATGGCGTCAATTTAAAAACCGCGTTATACGGGGTCGCGTAAAGCGGGGTATTACTGTATTTAATATCTTTACAAAACTGGCTGAGATTTATTTTTATGACAGCTCCGGTAATTGGGTACACATTTTTCTGAAATACCCATTAAAATATGTAGGTATGTATATGAGTACCTTATTGCTCTTATTCAGACCTACATTTCTTAGTCTCGTAAAACGCCCCCATTGTAGCTAAACATAAGGGCGGAATTAGATTGAATATTTATATGCATTATCTGTCTATGCGTCTTTATGGTTATTACAGATTTTGTCCGTGTTATTGCGTTCTTCTATTTTATCCATTGATGTATCATATTATTATTCTATCCCATACTCTGTTAAACCTGAGCATTGGTAAGTAGAGTACTTTTGACATTAATTCCGCCCGTTGTATCTAAGTAATCGTTTACGGTTGCAATCAATTTTAAATACATATATAAATATTATATTGGATACAGGCGACATTAAGTAAGCGTAACTTTAGATCACGTTTATTACTTTATATCGCTTTCATTTCGTTCCGAATTATGACGACGTACAATTTACGCGTGTATGATTTTATGACATTTTCTCTATGACGTAGTATACACGAAGTGCATATAATGCAGTGAGTCATGCCTCCGACATTTGCATGACAAGTGCTTCTATGATTCAAATAGGTTATGAACGTGATCGTGTTGCATCTATGGCTTGTTATAAAACACGATGCAGCGAAATTATATGCAACAATACATATTTATTATGATTTAATTACCTACATGATAAATGCATGTAGTTGCGTTTTCATGCTTTGAAAGTAAATCAAGCTTCAATTCTTATCATACATACTAGATTTGGGTTTCAATGACTAATAAGATAATTATTTTTGTTTCAGGTAAATATTAACTACTTCATCTCGGAGCACGAGCCCTAAAAACAATGTAGGTAGGTACAGTCAAAGGCAAAATGAGGTGTACATATACAAAAATGGTGAAAATATGTCCCAGTCCCAGTGCACTTTAATTCACTGTAACATATTTATAAGAACGTCATAACATATTTATCAGAGGTTTCTTTCGATATATATTTTTGCATTTGACTGTACCGTGGAAATAAGACTTATTGACGAAGTCATCACCAGTCAAAGTTGTCCTTCGGTATGGTGGAAAAACTTTTTTTCTATGTACACTAGGATAATTTTAAATGTCGTTCTTTTACACTACCGCCGTACACTCGAAGCATTACTGCTGAAATAGCCTATACATAAGCTAGAGCCTGTTTGTCTGGTCAACGCATACAAAAGCTTCACAGAAAACAAACTGTTAACAGTCTAAACCGGATTTCTATTTTTCTTGTATTTATTGCATGTTTCACACCACACAATTAACCTTTTTAATCGTTTCAATAGGCGATTAAATTGAAACACGAAATTGGCGAACATCTTGCGACGGCACGTTTTTCGAAGACGTTTCTTGCTATCATTCAATATTATTGATCGTTAAAACAATCGTGTCCCGGCGACATAGCTAGGTCGAAGTTAGGTTACTTCGGCAAGGCGACCTTGCCCCCATCCCCCCTTCGTCTAGGGTTGTCTCATTTCGGATTCGGGCCTCCCGTTTTTCGATAAAGGAATTTTCGAGGTTTAATTAGACTTGTGAAAAATATGATTATTAACTGAAATGTTTCTTGAAGTTTCGATTGAGTAGGCATGGCTGGTTTATTAGTGTTATAAAATAAGTAATTTCTGTGTCTGGCACAGTTATTCATTTATTAAGTAAAACAACCTGCATACTATCACACTAGACGTGTGCGCCGATCTAAAAATGATCGGCGGCGGCGTTTGCTGAAAAGTCGGCGGCGGCGGCGTGATTTCGGCGTGAAATCGGCGTCAAGGTCACATGAATAAAAAAGCGGAATTCGATAGTATCTTTGTCATAGTTTAGATAAATACAATATAAATGTTCATCAAACACCACCACTGACCACCTTATCCAACATCTGATCAGTACATATCAGTTTTCTCTTCCCACCATGTCCTAATCTAACATAATATTTTCAACAGTAGGTACCTAAACTGGGTTTGGACTAGCCCTATTCACATTAGGTCTCCCAAATCCCTATCATAACATGCCATAAGGATAAACAGGGCGCAGCCCACGTCCATTGGATTCCACCTATCTTTACCAGGTGATCGGTCATCATGCCACTTCAGTTCATCGATTTTTTTGAGCTAAGTCGGTGCTTCCAGTTCTGCGGCTCTCAACTAGGGATTGCAACATCCGTCGATTTTCAGGATTCGGATAATGCGGATATCGAAAATTAGCGGATCCGGATACTTTGGATAAAACGGATCCATTGCAAATACATGAATGCTTTTTTTTATATTGGTACAACAAAGTGGCTCCACTCCACCTGATCGTAAGTGAAAAGTAGAGCCCAAATCGCAGCGGCAACGAACAGACCAGCAGTAACCTGTCAGTTGCCACCGCCTTGCTGGCCCGCTAGATGCTTCTTCTCAGGCTTGTTCTATTTTCATTAAGTTTTAGTGTTTGGCCTTATTTAGATTTAAGCCCTGAAATAATAGTTGTTCAGTTTACATTTGAATATGCAAAAAAATGATAACTATGTTTTACAACTACAAAATTCTCCATATAAACGTACATCTTTTAAACTTTTAACGTTCTTAATCACAATAAGATCTATTATCTGCCCTAGTATCTAAATAAGCCAATTCTGAGGGCCGGCCGAAGACCCGGTGGCGAGGCGTCAAACCCGCGAAGGCCGAAGGCCCGGAGTGCCACGATTTCAGTCCTCTCCGACGTACAATTACGCTTCCCAACCGTCTTAACGCCAGCGAATGCGGCAGACCCATCTCACGCAGTGGCGCACAAACACGTCTCAGTATCTAAATAGATAGCGAAGGCCCAGTTTCGCGTAAGGGTGAAGGCCTGGAGCTTCCTACAGAGGCACGCCAGGTGACAAGGCTGAAGGCCGAGCTACCAGAGCCTAGCGCTCCCATGCTACACAATGGTTTAGTGTGATACTCTGTGGCCCTCCGATTCGTTTCGATCCCTTGCGAAGGTCGAAAGCCGAAATCCAATTAGGGCTGCACAGAAGCGCGCCAGCTCGCCTCACTCGTACTCATTGGGTTATCCATGGTTTCAGCCAATATAACTTTATAGTCGGCAAACCGAAGTTGATGACAAGCCCATTCCATTCCAGTCCAAAATCTTGAAAACATCTTCCAAAGCAACAGTAATCAGTTTTGGGGATACGATATCTCCCTGTCTTAATCGTCGCTGCAATGGTCTGGATTTCGAATACAGGTCTTTAAGACGAACTAGGGGGCTACTACAGTCACCTAAACTGAATCGCGATGTGTCAGTTGCATAGAATAACTGTCAAAAATTGGGAAGCCGAACGTAACTGAACTGCATGAACTGAATTGCATTTAAAAGGTCATGGTTTGAGCCTATTTGGCTTACTTGTTCTACTGTTTGTTGGTTGGTTGTTCTTTGGACACATAGCCCCCAAACCTGGAGAATATCTCCAAAAACTTATTGCCACAAGAAAGATTGGAAAGAAAAAGTCGAGAGGAAGGAGCCCCATGCGCTGGAGAGACCAGATCCGCACCTCACTCAACTTTCGGGTTGCTGAAGTGATCCACGCTGCCTAAAATTGGAGTGGTTGATGCAAGATCGTGAAAGAGAAATTGATGAGTTGATAAGTCACAACCCCCAGAAATGAGTTATCAACGCAATGAAGAGTAGTCTACTTGCTACCGCTGAAGATACTGTAGTACAGGCCAGGTCTCTGAGGGGTAAGTTATACCTCTCGGTATATCCTGACGTTGCTTGTATATGTGATTTACGGTACTAAAGCTTTTCTAGAAACCGAAACCGGCTTGTTCAGGAGGCTGGAAGTTGTCGCCTAAGAACCTACGGGTAATGAGTGGTAATACTCGAAAGCAACAAATAGGTTGACAGTAAATTCCCTACTTAAGATCATTATATAAATACATAAAGCAAATACGAAGCTTAGTGTGTAGTATTTAGCCCATGAGAAATAACTCAGTTATTCAGTCAAGGCCACGCCGATTTCACGCCGACCATTAGTCGGCGGCGGCGGCGTGGCAAAAAAGGTCGGCGGCGGCGTGACGCCGGCGCGGCGCACACGTCTATATCACACATAAGTTAATACAATTAGGTAGATGTTAGTACTTATTATGATAATACACATAAGAATGAAGACTTAAGTAATTAAAACAAATTATTCAATAGCTTTAACGTTTTATAAATAAAATAGTACTTTGTTTACAATTTTGCATGATCGTATATTGATTTTGGTGTTACTACGTACTACCGAGTATGTCCATCATTAGCTATTCTAAAGGTATGTAGAAACAGTCAAGTTCAGGTTTGGCTAAAATGTATGATAAATGATAATTGATAATATTGATAATTTTGCACGACTGTTGTAGCACTTGTAGCTTGTAGCCATAGGTATCAATACCAAGCTAAAACATTATTTTTACGCACTCCTTACTTTCAGAAAAATACATACATATCTATCGCATGATATTTTCCTGTTATCTTATATAGAGAAGACGCATAGTGTACGAAGCTATCGAAACATGACAACCCTGTCTGTGACGCACTCGCCCCCGGAGTGCCTGCGGGGCAATATGTGAGCTGACTTCTGAGATCAGTATTCACCTACCTACTCTATCTACGTATAACAGACTTATCTCGAGTAGAGGCTTCAATGAAAAATTCTATCTCGAATTGGCTGCGCACATGGTTTTTTGTACTATCACGAAATATTTTTGTTGACATCACTTTTGAACAGGATTGCAATTTTATTTGTTAATTTTCTGCACATCTCTGGACTCTCCCAGCACACAGGAGATTTTCGCGATAAAAACTATCCTATGTCCTTTCTTGGTTATCAAACTATCTCATCTCATCAAATTTCAACAAAAACGGTTCAGCGGTTTTAAGAGGTGAAAACAGACAGACGGAGTTACTTTCGCATTTGTAATATTAGTATGGCCTTAGTCTAAGTATGGGTTTGTGTAGTGGCTGGATTGTGAGTCCTCCATTTGGATGATCCGCAGCATCCATCTCCCAGTGCGACGGATCGATGTTACAGCACCGCATGTGGCGCTTCAGCACACTTTATAGCATAGAAATTGACCACCTAACTTCCTCTTACCCTCGCTCGTAGGAGGGGTGCTGACTTGCAGCAAATGTAGTCGCAAAAATAGGCTACGTCAGCCACATGAGAGCACACGAGCGACGCTCTCAGTAGTCAGTTCAACCGGTCGCCGTGACCGAAATCTGACAGGAAGAGATAATGATGATGCGAGGCCTAAAAACTTAAACCTAATTACAGGCGTAACGCATAATAATGTTTGTTCTTTCGGTATGGAAGCGGGGCGGGAAAGGTAACAAGTGACGTGACTTAACTCTCTCGCTATACACGTTATAATGAAAGTCTCCTCACACCCTGTTACCATATCACAAAAACAGAATGCCTTCGATCAGTGTGTTGGCTGCCTGTCACACTTACGTTCGAATTTACTAGTGCGAGAGAGGCAACACTCCATTCCCATACCACAGGAACATACGTACCGCGAACTTCGTACATTTCGAGGATTTGTCTGTCCTGTCACTCCAACGAATGCGTCTTTAGAGTGACAGAGACAAATCTTCGAAATTTTCGGATTTCGAAGTTTGCGGTGGGGCTGGAAACTTAAATTAAGCATTAGGCCTGTAGGTAGACCACAGATTATCCCCCAAGAACTTGCATAACTAAATCAGTACGTTGCCCGTCACAACTTGACAAACAAGACACACAAGACTGAAGATTTGCATGACTAATTAGCTCAGTCATGGAGTATTGACCCGCGTCTGCCGAAACGGTCTTTATGAAGCCATTTTGTTAATTCGTGAAGCTTTATTCCAACCGAAAACTTTACGCACGACTCCTAATCTATGAACATTTTTTACATTTGTTTTCGTAGACGGTTCAATTAATATAGTCGGAGTTGCCAGCGTCACTACAATCAAACTAAGCCTCGAAGCCAGAGTGAGTCATTTTCGCCTTTTACGCTAATGAAACCTTTATTGCCCCCAGCGGCGCTTCCTTTCTGTTCTTTGACAATGGCGTCCGTTTACAAACACTGCTTAATAGAACAGCAGTAGGGCAAGAGAATGAGAGGTACTTGTGAGGCAATTAAGAAATACTGTACTTTAATGATGACAATTTGTTACGCATATTTTGTGACACAAAACAGACATAAACATGATTTTAGTCTGGCTTGCACGAACTAGGGTTAGGCAATTTAATAGATCGTTATATACATACATTTTTAAAAATACTATTCGTTTAACCTATAAGATGCTTAATAAATAACTTAGCTTAGTAATTTAACTAATATATATATTCTGGCGTCAATTCAGTCCATCAGTCCTGTTGTCTGTTGACTAATGCCAGGCGAATTTGAACTAGGGCTCACGGTACACGTGTAACCCGCCAAACCGAATATCCGTGTTCTTAAGCCCGACGGTACTAAGAACCCGAATTACACGAACCCGCCGGGTACCCGTGTCCGTGTCCAATACACGGATACCGTTTACACGAAACCGCGTGCTATCCGGGTGGGTACCCGGGTACTAAAGACCGAACCGGACGGGTTTAAAATAATTTGAACAAATGCAAATAAGGTCTATTATTGAATGTAACCTGCAGCTTCGTTCGACACTACAAAACAAACGTGTTCAGGAAAGGTCAGCCGATATAACTTTTTTTTGTTTTTATAAATTTCGACTCTATCTGATACGCAATAAGGTCTATTTGACACAATTAGCCTTCCGCTTACCTATCCATTTGTACTATAGCTCTTAAGTCTCACGACCCATCCTTCGGTACATAACTTTACCCTCAAAAAGCAGACTTTCTATGCATACACGGCTTCTCGTCAAGGACGTCTCCGAACTCGCGGGTAATTAAAGTCCGTGTTAATAATACCCGTGTACCCGTGTACCCGTGCAGACGGGTATTATTTACACGGACTTTAATTACCCGTGTAAATCGGGTCAGAAACCCGTGTACGTGGAACACGGGTATGAGAAACGTTGACACGAAACCCGGACACGACCGCGAGCCCTAATTTGAACTCATGTGTTTTTCGACTGATGGGAGACCGAAGGAAAATTATTGAACGTCTAACCGCTGCCTAAGAATATTGTTCACGGTTTTTGCCATTTTACAATGAATGAGACTAAAAGTTTGACTGTTTTTTGGTAATTTTAAAAACACATGGTGATGTAGTTAATTTTCGTACCGATTGCTCAATTTGACTGTAACAGATTTCACCTGCCTTATTTTCTCAACAACATCTTATATTTTTAACACTCTTATTAACCTATGTATGTAAGAAAATCATCCAAATCCATACCCACAATATGGGTGTCATAAAAGGGTTTGCTGTCAGAATTATACGAAAAAACGTGGTTTTTAGTTTTTTTTACTATTTTATTAGTATTAGGTACTTATAAGAGTTATAAGTATTATGCCCACGTGAAAACGTATGACAAATGAATTAGGCACGAATTTACAATACACGTGTCCAAACGTATCGCTGATGCTGGGTTTGATGAGATTGATTTATGAGAACATTAACAGGTACGTGAGCGACGTGAGCGTACAAATATTATAATTTATAATCGATGATTATTACATAATGCCAGTGCTTGTTACCTATTCTAGGTAATCGTATTATCTAATAATTGAACGCATGAAGTGTTTCTAAACAGTATCTGGTTTATCGAGATAAATCCTCGAAATTTGCGATAATTCAAGTTCACGGTAAGGCCGCAGGAAACACTGCATTAAGATTAGAAACAAGAAAATAAGGTACAGGCACCGTTAATAGTAGGTATACCACTAAGGCCGCAAAAATACGAAACACGCCCTTGTGTCGCTCTATCAACTAATATTAACTGCTATGTATGAGTTTTCCTCATTTCATAAGAAACACTAAGTATTGAATAGAATAAAGGTAGTCTTAATAAGCAAGCGAGTGCACTACTTGCTAGTGTGCACATCTGCCGTGATTCTCCGAGTTCCGTCCCCAAGTTACTTTGAACTATATTTTAGTAGTCACTCCGTCGAAATGCTGAAAGTTGATGCATCAACTTTGCCCGAGCTGCAGAATAGTTCATGTATTTCTCTCGCTTCGTGTCACGTTAACCAGTGAATCTACCGCTGTTTCTTTCACTCTAATAATGCTATTGTTGGAGTGACAGAGGTAGGTGATCGAAATTTACAATTATCGAAGTTCACGGTATGACATGTCTCAGAGATTTGAGACTGCGTGGATTAAAAACTAGGGTCAAACTGCTAATAGGGTCGGAATTAAATATTTCTCGATACACACATGAAACAAGGAATGTCATTAACATAGCGTTTTAAGCAAATAATTCGCCGATTCATACTTTCACGGGCATAGGTCATTTTTCACTGGTTGTATGTAACACTTGTAATGAAACGTGCAGGAGCGAGTCTCGTGGAACATAAAAGCAAACTTGTAACATATAAACTACGAAAGCACGAATCTAAGTCGCGTATTTACTGTGCTTAAGTATCATAATTTTCACGGTTGCACTCGCATTGGCTTACTTAGTTATACAACCAACCGAAAATTATTCAACCATTAAATAAACTTACTAGTTTGATAATCACACAAACATGCAAGGACTATTGTCAATGTGGTATCAATTTGGGCTGATATGCCTTTTGAAATCGCTCATAAAATAACATAATATTGTTCTGCATTTAAAACATTTCATCCTTCTTCAGAGTCGTTCACCTTCTATAGCCACATGTTACGTTTTATGAAGGGTAAATACTCGCATAGTTTCTCTCGTTCGCTTCACAAGCGTTATCTGCGCGGCGGCCGCGTCTATTATTATTATTGTGTACTATTGAGGAAAACGTATCTCGAAATAGCGCAATTGTGTGCTCGGCTGTCATTCACTTCGAAGCATTACCTGACCAGTATAAGTGAGATCCCTGATTATATTTAGTCATCATCTGTGTCGACGTTGGAACTAACCTGGTTTTTATAATTCCGATACGCTTGTGCGCGAAGTGATCGGAATACAAGTCCTCGTGTCGGCGCCCGTCCGTCATTACTTTTTGCGGTATGCTGTGACTTTATTCTTAGATCCAATGCACAATGACTGTTCATTCCTTGTTAATTTAATCTGCTATCATCGTATTTGGTACCACCTACCTTATTTTTGAAGTGCTGATCATTTGTAGCCATTCGGATTTGCAAATATTGGGAACCCAATCGAACCATTATATAGATATTGAGACAAGCTGTCTTAAATAAAAGACCTACTTTTATGTTCTCTCTAATGCTAAAAAACGAGCTATAGAAATCTCTCTAAGCCGTGATTATGCTTGAGGATTAATTACGAGAATAACGACAGACCGCCAAAAGTGAAATACCCGTAGGCGTAGCCACAGCTCCATACATGTCTAGTTATCTGTCAAATACTGTCAATACTCCTGATGTACATAATTGCATAGTCCTCTTCAGTGACTGAGTTTCGAAAATGTAGCAGTGCCAGTGCCTTTACTCTAAATTGCTTTATTTTCAGCTCGCTTTACAAGCCTTTACAACACAATGACTCGTGGCGTCGCGCGTCAGTCATTACACTTTTTGCGATAAAGCTACTTTTCGCTCGAATGTACTTATTGTACCTACTTAAACGATTAAGCCTGTAAGTTTGTTTATCACCATTATGATAGCAAGTGCTCCCAGTGTCAGCGGTAGTCCGAATTCCTGATAGCGGGGACAGTTTTTCGGTATTTAGGTCGTTAGGTGATAAGCGGCCTGTGGCAATTTTCTACACGTGTACAAATGAGTTGGTCCACGTGAATGTACTCTACATTTCATTCGAAGGAGTCATAGAAGGCCTACCACGAACTACGATCGTCGCGTTGCCTGTCTGTCACACTTATGTACGAATTTTCAAGTGCAACAGAATCAACACGAAACTACAAACCTAACGGACAACATTTGATATTAAAATACCGCTATACCACATACTAATTTTGAGTATGATTGATTACCTTTAGGATTATGTAACATGAAGTAGAATGATTTCCGAGTGTCCAAACGATATAATTTATCAGTCCTATTTTGTATTCGAGGGGATTCTTGCTGGTAAAAGGAGAATTACCTAAATTTATCCATATTTTGTTAAGTTAGGTTAACTAATCTTAGAAACTATGTTAGAGCATTGCATTTGCAATGCTTATTACTATAAAAATACACAAAAAAGGCAATCGTTAAATTCAGAAAATCGGAATTCCGTCTATTTACCTTTTTCACTTGAATATTGAAGGGCGGTAGGGTAAACAATCATGGGTAAGATAAGACAAATACGGTTTTTACGGGCAGGTGTCGAGTGTCAGGCAGCAGCAGTTTTGGCATAGTTAATCGACTCGTAAACCTTGTGGCAATATGACCTAAAACGGTAAAATATTAATGCTCCTTAGAATCCTGTGATGATTATGCCTCTCTATCCTGAGTAAAAGTGGTTTTGTTGTTGTTGTCTTATTCAGCTCTTGTCCTGACATGTCCGGATTTTTACCTTTACATCAGCATACCTGGGATAACTGGGGGCAAGTTATAGGGATTTGATATCGATTAAAAAGATGTCGATATAATTATAATAAAATATGTGTTTATTGAACATTATCGATTACAGTACAGAGGTTCGATGTCATATCTGATATCGGGTCTCTTGTATGCAGATGTCATTTTAATCAAAATTACAATTTAAATATTGATATTTTAATATTAATTGTATATTTTGAAAACTAATTTAAAATAAACGCGTAACTACCCGTTTAAACTTATTACAAGCTTTTATTTAGTTTCACCTGTCCCGTTGTCTGTCGTTCTGTAATCAAATCTTGCAACTTAAATTTGATCCACTTCCCGATTTCCGATTGAGCTGAAATTTAGAATGCATGTATAAATCGGATGACAATGCAATGTTATTGTGACATAGAGCTGATCTGATGATGGAGCTGGAAGGTGGCCATAGGAACTCCGTAATTAAATGATGCAACCCTATCGAGTTTGAGCTCATTAGATTCGTCTTGACAAGTACTTTGATACTATATGGTAACCAGGGTCTGATGATGGAGCCGGAAGGTGGTCATAGGAACTCCGTAATTAAATGATGCAACCCTATCGAGTTTGAGCTCATTAGACTCGTCTTGACAAGTACTCTGATACTATATGGTAACCAGGGTCTGATGATGGAGCCGGAAGGTGGTCATAGGAACTCCGTAATTAAACGATGCAACCCTATCGAGTTTGAGCTCATTGGATTAGTCTTGACGAGTACTTTGATACTATATGGTAACCAGAGTCTGATGATGGAGCCGGAAGGTGGTCATAGGAACTCCGTAATTAAACGATGCAACCTTATCGAGTTTGAGCTCATTGGATTAGTCTTGACGAGTACTTTGATACTATATGGTGACCAGGGTCTGATGATGGAGCCGGAAGGTGGTCATAGGAACTCCGTAATTAAACGATGCAACCCTATCGAGTTTGAGCTCATTGGATTAGTCTTGACGAGTACTTTGATACTATATGGTAACCAGGGTCTGATGATGGAGCCGGAAGGTGGTCATAGGAACTCCGTAATTAAACGATGCAACCTTATCGAGTTTGAGCTCATTGGATTAGTCTTGACGAGTACTTTGACACTATATGGTAACCAGGGTCTGATGTTGGAGCTGGAAGGTGGTCATAGGAACTCCGTAATTAAACGATGCAACCCTATCGAGTTTGAGCTCATTGGATTAGTCTTGACGAGTATCCAGATATCGAGGACCATACGAGCTCCTTGCTTGACCTTCTATTGACCACGCATCCGGACGGATACACCATCGCAGTAAATGCACCTCTCGGCTCGTCCGATCACTGCCTTATCCGGACAAATTCGCCTTGCGCGCAGCGAGAACCACCGCGACCTACTACTACTCGTCGCGTTTGGCAGTACGGGTCAGCAGATTGGGACGGATTGCGTGAATTCTACGCTTCGTACCCTTGGAGGCAGCTCTGTTTCGCATCGGATGATCCCGACTCCTGTGCGACTAATGTCGCCGAGACGATACAGCTGGGAATGGACTGTTTCATTCCCAACTCACTAATCGCTACAGGAGCAAAGAAGCGACCTTGGTTTAACCGGCCCTGTAAAGAAGCTGCGGTTCAAAAGCAGGCTGCTTACAGGGCTTGGACCAAGGCCGTAACTGATAAGGATCCGAACGTCTCTGATGCGAAACGCAGACTGAATGCTGCCTCGAGGTCCTGCAAAAGAGCTGTTGCCAGAGCAAAATTTGATTTTGTCGGCAGATTTGGCGAGAAGCTTGCAGGCCACCCTTCCGGGAGTAGGGCCTTCTGGTCACTTGCCAAAGCTGCCGAGGGAAACTTTTGTCGGTCGTCCCTGCCACCACTGCAAAATGCTGACGGTAATCTGGTCCATAGTGCAAAAGAGAAAGCCGATCTTCTAGGTGCTCTTTTTGCTTCGAACTCGACTGTGAGCGATGACGGCAGCATTATACCGCCTACCATCCCGCGGTGCGCACACTCCATGCCAGAAATTCGCATCTCCCAGAAAGATGTTCGGCGGGAGTTGCTGTCGTTAAACGTTCACAAGTCGAGCGGGCCAGACGGCATACCTGCAGTGGTGCTTAAACGTTGTGCTCCTGAGTTGTGTCCTGTGTTAACGCGTCTCTTCGCTCTTTCCAGTATCAAACGGGAAGTTCCATCTTCGTGGAAGACGGCCCTTGTGCACCCTGTTCCAAAAAAGGGTGACAGATCGGATCCATCGAATTATAGGCCTATCGCTATCACCTCCCTTCTCTCTAAGGTCATGGAGCGTATAGTTAACGCTAAGCTCCTTGGTTACCTAGAAGAACACGATCTTATAAGCGACCGCCAGTATGGCTTTCGCCACGGTCGCTCTACCGGTGATCTTCTAGTGTACCTCACTCACCGCTGGGCATCAGCCATTGAGAGTCAAGGCGAGGCTTTGGCAGTCAGCCTAGATATAGCGAAGGCGTTCGATCGGGTCTGGCATAGGGGCCTTTTGTCGAAGTTGCCATCTTATGGACTGCCCGAGGGATTATGCAGATGGATTGCTAGCTTTTTGTCCGGCAGACGCATTCGTGCCGTAGTAGACGGTAGCTGCTCTGATAGCATGGACATAAACGCTGGCGTCCCGCAAGGCTCTGTGCTATCCCCAACGCTGTTCCTTCTGCATATCAATGACATGTTGTCTATCGGCGACCTCCATTGCTATGCGGATGACAGTACTGGGGATACTTTTTACACAGGCCGTGCTAATATCCCTCGCTCTGTGGTACTAGAAAGTCGCGGAAAACTTGTGTCTGACATCGAGAACACTTTAGATCTAGAGTCTCGTTATGGGGTCGGGATAACCTAGTCAGGTTCAACCCCACAAAGACACAAGTTTGCGCGTTTACCGCTAAAAAAACCCCATTTACTGTGGCTCCAAAGTTCCAAGACACAGCTCATACCATGTCAGGGAGTATTGGGATCCTCGGAGTCGACATTTCCAACGACGTCCAATTCCGATGTCACCTAGAGGGAAAAGCTACGCTGGCATCCAAAAAGCTCGGGGTGCTCAATAAAGCGAGGGGATACTTTACTCCGGGGCAAAGACTTCTGTTATATAAGTCGCAAGTCAGACCCCATATGGAGTATTGCTGTCACCTCTGGGCAGGAGCACCTGTATACCAGCTTGCACCCTTTGACTCGGTTCAGAGACGAGCTGTCCGAATAGTCGACGATCCCAGACTCACAGGCGGTATTGAACCCTTAAGTCTAAGGAGAGACTTCGCCTCCTTATGTGTGTTCTATCGTCTGTACAATGGGTTGTGCTCTGAAGAACTGTTCGACATGATGCCAACGTCCACTTTTCATCATCGCACCGCTCGCCACCGACTGGGCGGTCATCCTCACACCTTGCAACCTAAATGGTCGCGCACCGTGCGGTTTCAGAGGAACTTCCTCCCGCGGACGGTCCGTCTGTGGAATGAGCTCCCTGCCGAGGTTTTCCCGTTGGACTACAGTATGGGGTTCTTCAAAAGAGGAGTGTACAAGTTCTTATTGGGTCGGCAACGCGCATGTGACACCCCTGGGGTTGCAAGCGCCCATAGGCTACGGTGACTGCTTTCCATCAGGCGGGCCGTATGCTTGTTTGCCACCGACGTGGTATAAAAAAAAAAAAAAAAAAAAGTACTTTGATACTATATGGTAACCAGGGTCTGTTGTTGTAGTTGGAAGGTGGCCATAGGAACTCCGTAATTAAACGACGCAACCCCATCGAGTTTGGGCTCATTGGATTAGTCTTGACGAGTACTTTGATACTATATGGTAACCAGGGTCTGATGTTGGAGTTGTAAGGTGGCCATAGGAACTCCGTAATTAAACGACGCAACCCCATCGAGTTTGAGCTCTTTGGATTAGTCTTGACGAGTACTTTGATACTATATGGTAACCAGGGTCTGATTTTGGAGCCGGAAGGTGGCCATAGGAACTCCGTAATTAAACGACGCAACCCCATCGAGTTTGGTCTCGTTTGATTCGTCTTGACGAGTCTCTTGCTTTCGTCCCATATTAATTATATATGATTGATTGGATGGATGACCCAATGCCAAGGTGAGCACGTGCCGAGGGCTGTATGGTATGAGGGTGTATAAACATATCTTGCCGCTAACGTTGCGCCTCAGGGTACCAGGGCGAACCCTGTTGTATTTGTAGCCCTTATCCCTCTACAACGGACCTCTGGGGGGATGGACCGTTATTTGTCCTAGACTCGTGGGAATAACATAAAGAAAACAGAAACAACTACACAAAGAAAACGACGTTTAGAGAAGGCGAAATTGAAGAGACAGGAAAAGATTGCTAATGAAAGCGATGTCCACAAGCGGCAACGCTTAGAAAAAATGGGTTATTCCCACCTGTTACCACCAACTTGACACCAGTGGTAACAACTGGGAATTTTTTTCCCACCTGTTACCACCAGAGTACTTGGTGGTAACTACTGGGAAAAAGAATTCCCAGTAGTTACCACCAATCACTTTAGTGGTAACTACTGGGAAAAATAAATCCCAGTTGTTACCACCAAGTACTTTACTAGTAATGTGCTTGTTTTTAATAGAATATACACAAAATACTTTGCCAGTTATTAATAAGGAGCTAATTTTATGAATATTACTTTATTTATAAAATATGTTATTAACCATCGAATTTTACTAAAAATGAATACATTTTGAAGATATTTTTTAAACTTTTTTTTAAATATGTTGTCAGTATTACCTACTCTGAATCTGAACCAAAAATATTAAGAACTACTCACTTGATTATCACAGGGGCAGGTAAAAAGGGATGACGGGTGACCAGCTCGTAGAAGGGATAACTTTCCATGTTTCATCGTGTTGTTTTAACTGATTACGAATCTCAATCCTTTTTTAAGATTATTATAACTACTACAAGGTTTTAGGTACTTACACGAAAAATGAAATATTGAAATATTCTTGTTTTGAATAAAAAATCAGTGTAATTCGTCATTATTTGTAGTATAACATTTCATAATAATTATAGTCTCTGGAAATTGTTACCATTGTATAACAAAATTTATGGCTACTAGGTATCCTATTGCAATAGGACTACTAAATATTAACTTAGTGGTAACTACTGGGAAAAAGAATTCCCAGTAGTTACCACCAATTAGTTTAGTGGTAACAGTTGGGAATTTTAATTCCCAGTTGTTCCCAGTGGTAACAGGTGGGAAAAAAATTCCCAGTTGTTACCACTGGTGTCAAGTTGGTGGTAACAGGTGGCAATAACCCGAAAAAATTAGTTTAGCTACTGCTAAACATAGAGAAAACGAATCGTTAGAACAACGAACACTTAGGCAAAATACCGACAGAATACATACACAAGAGAGAAAGAAAAACGAATCTCTAGAACAACGTACATTATAGGCAAGATATCAATAGAATAAATACACAAGAGAGAAGGAAAAACGAATCTCTAGAACAACGCATATCGACAGAATACGTACACAAGAGAGAAGCTAGTCTTAGACATTAACAAAATAGGAGGTCTTTCAAAAGAACTAGAAATATTTGTTGGTGCTAAAGTTATGTTGAGGTCTAACGTTGACGTTGCTAAGGGACTTGTGAATGGAGCAATAGGTCACATCACTGAAATCATATGGCCGTATTACAGACGTGCTCAACTATACGATAGCGATGTCCCATCGTTTCGCGTAGACTTTGGTAACGATGGCATTCACATAATACACCCTAAATCAGTTCAATTTCCAGCTAAATTTAATCACGGCACAGCTGAAAGAAGAATGCTCCCGATTGTCTTGTCTTCGGCTTCAACTGTGCATAAAATGCAGGGAACTACTGTAGATCATGCTGTTATTTATCTAGGCTCCAAATTGTTCGCTGCTGGTCAAGCTTATGTAGCTTTAAGCCGAGTTTATTAGGTCTTTAGCAGGTCTTCAAATCGAAGAACTTGACTGCTCCAAGTTGACGTCGAAGAAACCTTGTAATGTTGATGCATTAAAAGAAATGAATAGAATGAGAAACGTTACAAATAACTAACAAGTGATTACATAATTTCAACATTATTGATATTTAAATCAGTACATATTACATATCATGTGAACGAACTACGGACTTCATAACGGAATAACGCTGCTACGCGCTGCGAACTACGTCGTGTCGTAGTAAATCTCTAATTGAAAATAGAGGTAGGTACTAAAAAGTTAAAAATAAAATTTAAGAAAAAAAAACCTTTTTAAAAACAAGCTTTTATTATTTGTTATAAAATGAACTAAAAAGTTAAAAATAAATTAACTCTAAAAAGAAATATAACACTTTGTAACTTGATTGTAACCTTTAACGACAAATAAGCGTCTTTGTCTAGGACAAAATAATTCCATATTGTACAAATTTATTTAATTTTAACACTAAAAATTTTCACCATACATAGTGATTCAATCTCGTCCCCCTCTTTATCATAGTCCCCATTTATAAATGAAAGCGTGTTACATTGTGATAGCTTGAGGAAAATGCTGTGTTGTATTAAATGTAACACGCTTTCACTTATAAATGGGGACTATGATAAAGAGGGGGGACGAGATTGAATCACTATGTATGGTGAAAATTTTTAGTGTTAAAATTAAATAAATTTGTACAATATGGAATTATTTTGTCCTAGACAAAGACGCTTATTTGTCGTTAAAGGTTACAATCAAGTTACAAAGTGTTATATTTCTTTTTAGAGTTAATTTATTTTTAACTTTTTAGTTCATTTTATAACAAATAATAAAAGCTTGTTTTTAAAAAGGTTTTTTTTTCTTAAATTTTATTTTTTATTTTAATTGAAGAGTAAGTACCTAATATTTATTTATGTCGAATAACATTTTGATGTTGTCATTTACAATAACATCGATATATTTTTAGTCGATAAAATATTTTGCTACATCACTTTCGTATAAATGCCCCGAGTTATCCCAGGTATGTACATCAGGATTGACAAGTCTCAGAATTTTAAAAACAACTTCATTTCTATATTTTTCCATACAAAACGCACGGACGCGTCGTTCCAATTACAAGAAATATAACAATAACAGACCATTTGGGGTGATGTCAGGATTGTTATCAGCACATTTCATTTATACATACCGGCAACCCTATTTGAATGTCGTTATTTTGTTTCGCCGACCCTATGGATAGGGTTGTCACCTTTTTGTAGTCAAAATAGTATACCACTGTCATACAGTCAGTTGTCAGTGTCATCCCAAGTGTGAATCCCAAACGCAAAATTTGAGCCGCTAGCGATGTAATAAAAATATTGTATTTTACGTACTATCTTGTTTTTGTATATTATTTACATTCGAGTAAAATATAGCACGATACTCCGTTTGATCTTAGAAAAGCCTTCGGACCACACGAAGGTATTATGTTATCTTGTGTCACCAGTGATTTTAAGCCCGACGTCTCTTTCTCGGACCCGAAGGGTATTCTAAATTCAAACGGAGTGTATATATTATAGTACGGGTGGCAACCCTACCTATGGAGCTGCCGACCGGCTCGTTTTGTTGACGTCCTCGTTTTTTTGCTCGTCGCCGTCGTTTTTGGACGACCACTGCGATTTCCGGGCTTTGGCCGGAGCGCAAATTACAAAAAATACAATTTGTCTCTTGGCGCTTATATTGTGCTCGCCTATTACGCGCCTACGCTTGTTTCATCTGCATTGTTTGTTTAGATAGCAAATGGATAATTAGTTCGTTGTTTTGGCGACGGCTGGATTTTTCCCATAATCGCCCATAACAACTATTACTCGTATTTTGTGCACCTTGTGCATTATATACAGCGATGTATATAAAACGCATATTTTGTAATTACAAATCATTCATATTTTTAAAAATGTTATCACCTAGTTGTAAAAAAGTAATGATACTAAACAGGCGACAAAACTTTCCGCTTGTGTCTGCAAAAAAAAATAGTAATACCATTCTATTCATATCGCGTGTGGGAACTGCCGTTCTCAAACTTTTCAGACGGCACAATTTAACCTAGTCGAGCCCCATTCTCAGATAATAATACCGGACCGGTTGTTGTGCATTTGCCACTTGCAAACTCATGTGGTGACTCAACCCAACCTTGATAAGTCACGACGGCTTTTTACCGGCTAATGTACTTGTTAGGGTTCCGTATTGAGGGGGTTGCTGTGATACTCCATAATGTCCCTGGTAGATATTGGATAAAATAGAGCCAGACCTGCTACCGCGAATACAGAAGTTCACAAATTTCGGGGATTTTTCGACGAAGGCGTCTTTAGAGTGACAAATTCCCGAAATTTACGAAGGGTGTTCGCGGTAACAGGCCAGATTGTCATGATATCTGTTGTATCCTTTTTGCATGCTCTGGGTTGCCACTGTCGCCAGGTAGTCTACGACAAGTATAGCCGCTCTACGTACGTGCCTTCATGAGAATATTATAGTTTTCCGGTTGTCGGTGGAGAAAGGCAACTTGTGCAGGAAAATAGACATACATAAACGGAGACACGCCGCAATAGTTTGGTCAAGATAACAAAACTAATATTTTTGTATATTACATAGTGGAGATCTTTGTGTTACATGTAATTCTTTGAGCAACATTACTTTAAAAAAAAACACGGGTAAGTGAATGAAACATGTTTTTCTTTCCTCGGATTGAATTTTTGCATAGTAACGAACGAAGCGATTCAGTTGTCTCGCTGTTTCGCTACCCCAACTAGACTACTAATACTAATCTTGTACTGATGGTACGGAACCTGTTGTCAACTACGCATTGGGCCGGTTTTTATCCGTATAAAACGAGCTGCGTCAGTAATTGGAGACTCGTCCCTCAATTAGGGCGATTAGAAACAGCACACCGCTTCAAATTGGATTATTTACCATACACCGGCGAAATGTGAAGCTCCGCACCCTTGCGGACTGTGAACTCTTAACGAGCACACTTACCTTTATTAATATCGCTTGTGTGAAAAATTGCGCAAAGAGAATATGACACCCATTTTCTACAGGGGTTTTTGGGGCTACAGTAGCTACAGGTGACTTTGTCAGGTACCTACTACCTACCATAGCTGATATATGTAGATAGGATACGGGGTGTTGGGTAAACACGAAGTACCGAACGTTGTATGTACAGTCAAAGGCAAATTATGGTGTGTATAAAAATGCTGAAAAATATGTCCCAGTGTACTAATTCTCTGTAATAAATAAGAATAAAAACGTCGTAACATATATATAAGAGGATTCTTTCTATACATATTTTTGCACTTAACGTACATACATATTATCATGATTTCGGATTCCAGTGAAAAGAGAGGAGTAGCCATACAATGTCCTAATATATTAGCTTTCTTCTCTGAATTATCTGTTTTAGCGTCTTTTATGGTTAACTACAAAGTGAGCGATAAAACCAGATAAAACCGTAGGTAAGAAGAATTCCTGACAGCCCTAGGCTAGGTCGACCTATTGGACGACAAAATAACGCAAAGGGATTTAGTCCGTCTTTAGAAAACTTACAGCAAGCGTAAGCCAAAAAAATCGCATGTGACTGTACCCTGTGAACTCGTATCACGGCCATAGCTGCAGGTAGTACTACAGTACTGAGCAAACACGCGTTATCAGTACATTAAATTGCGCAACAGCCGTTAATAAATACACGTGTTATCTCGCCTTCGAGAATATTCGCGCGGCGTGGAGCTGGCGACCGATAAACACAAAGCGTTCGTATAGTTACTAGCGAATCGCCAACGGTCGTAAATACTGCGTTTCCCTGTGAAAGGCAACCGTTGCCAGCGTGCATTCACCGGCTCCGCGTATCGAATTTATCAAGAGATCGATACGAAACGAAATGTACCAACGCTCGTTCTATATACAACTACGCATAGGCGAATCAAACTCTCAAACCAGCTTAACTGTGACGTCAATATCCGTAAAAACGTAGTCAGCTTATATTGGTTATCGCCAGCGTTGACTCGTTGGAACGAATTCCCTTACCTGCCTCATCGACGTCACCACACGTGGCGCTCGGCTCACTTGTGTGCGTACGCGATTATATGGAATTCAGCGATTACGCCACCTACCTATACTCGCATGCGAACGGAGCGAGTGCCCGAGTAATAATAATAATTAGTCGCCTCATTATTGTTATTCGAGACGGCGGCGCGCTGTCACAGCCAGATAAACGCCCCGCGCGACCAGATACTGCCGCGACCCTATTGTCGTGTCTGTGTACCCTTTTGTGTCGTGACGTGCAATGTGGATTGTTTGAGGTTTCAGTGTACCTAAGGTCCCCGGCAGGTAAACAGTAATCGTGTACACGTATTATGTTAGGCCATAAATGTTTGTCACGCGATGCGGTGCCGCCTGTGACTGTCGATCACGTGGATGTATGCGAAAACATGATTTGCTACTTTATAGCATGCATGTTTATGTGATGATCTGATGATCTAACATGGACATGGACATTGATTTTAAACCTGATAGTAATCAGTAAACCTTGATTTGAGGAAAATTGGACTAGATATCACTAAATGTGTAGTGTACACCTAAATTTTTTTTTTTGCTTATAAATATAATATAATAGTTATTTATGTGGCTGGCGCATAATAAGAGGCATTAAACATGAGTGTAGTTTTAAGAAACGAGCCGTAGGCGAGTTTCATAATAAGATCACACGAGTGTTTAATGCCTAATTATGTACAGTCACATACATAACTTTATCTACATGCATATAATAAGTTTTCTACAATATGTTTATTTTTGTGGCAGCAAATTATTGGTCACGGTTGTAGCGGCGTCCCGGATTTCTGGTGGTGTTTCACACATTTCAACATCACTGTCTTCGTCGTCATAAATAATTTTTCAGTGTAAATATTTCACAACGAACTCGATAATATTTAACTTTCAAGTCAACAGTCCAAAAAAGTTGTATGTTTGAAACCACAGAGCACGGACCTCTTTAGTGTGTAACCTATAGGCAACCCTCCAACCTCCTTGTTTGAAACAATTCAAACAAAACAAATGACTGAACTGACATTAGTTTTTTTTTATTCATAAACCAGGTAAGGTCTTGAGTCGATATCGATTCTCAAATCGATTCTCAGTATTCGACATTTAGAAGAATGTATGGAATATGAATTTTAATGTGAATGAAATTACAAATCGATTAATTCGATAATCGAAGTTAAAGTGTGTTTTTTCTTTTTAACAGAATGTTCGAAATTTAATTGTGATTAAGATATCGGTTGCCGATATCGTAAAGTAAAAATTATGATACACCCACAGATACAGATCTTAAAGTAGGCTATTTGCTTACCGCCACTAAACATATTGTAGACAACTTATGATATGGATGTAGATAAAAGTTATTAAATACATGATGCAAAATAGGTATTTGGCGAACGATAATTAGCATAGTGACAAAAGGCTAATCAGTAATTATAAATAAACTCCGATTCTGAAAACGCCAAACAGCAAAACAAATTTATGCTGATTATATTGTACTCGAGTCTAAATTAAAGAATTAGGTTAGGAATACATATTAATACTGTACCTATACAATTATAAGTATTGCTTTATTTCTTATCTTTGATTTGATCGATGTATCTGTAGATGTTAATGTCAACAAATATTGCCACGACACTGTTATCTTTACGTCATTGACACTCAAAAGCTTCGTACAATATTGTAGCAAGGGAATTAATTCCCCCCAATTAACTTGTATTAAAACGAAACCACTCACAATCAAACAATCCGAACCCCCTAGAACTCTTATTACTTTAAAAATTAGTTAACTGGGGGAAACTTCACAAGTATAGGTAGACGCTAGTCATTCAAAGTTTCATAAAACTCTTGATTGATGGAAGTTTCCATTTGTGCAAAAGCTGAGAAAACTTCCCAAGTGCCTTTCAGAATTGTTTGTTCTTCGAGTTAATAAGATCGGCGTTGTAAGCAACAATACCTTTATGTAAGGAAAGATAAACTTTGATTTGTGCGGTATCACTTGTTAATATCTATTTGTTGCTAAATCTCGTTTGTTTTCAAAGGTTTCCGTATCAATTCGACTTTTTCGACTGTTTTAACTGTACCAGTTAGTACACTAAAAGACACTAGTGTCAAAAACTTTAATACCAAATAAAGTATGCTAACAGATATTTTTATAAAGATTTGAGGATTCCATTTGGTTTTAGTGACCAAAGAAAATAACATTTTTGTAGTCTTAAGTGCATAGGAATGAGCACGACCTAAGAATATAATTATTAATGAAATAAGTAAAAAATGATAGTTTTAACATTCAACTGCATCAGCATATTCGATACGGTTTCGTCCCTAAGGGGATGAAAGAGCAAAATGTGACTACAAAATCAATAGCAAGCTCACGAGGCCAGCAAATTCAGTACATTTTATATTATCAGCGTAACTTGCAAATATTGCTTACTAAACTATCCTACTCGTTATTTGTACCAATTGTCACGTACAAGATGTATTTATTTAACGGTGTATATCATTTATGTTGTCATAGTGCTTACGAAGCACGAACCTTAACGAGAGTCACGTTTTGAAATACTTTCAATATTAATTTCACACGGAATCAGCGACATTCACTTACGTTTTTGCACTCAATTGTCTCGATTACTACAATCGATGAATTCTCGTCTCAGCATTTAAATCGACTTGTTTTCACACAAATATCAAATTAAAGCGGCATTTGTCTGTATGCCCTAGTTTCGAGGAAAATGTAGATTGCTACTATAACTTGAATGCCACTCAGCGTTTTCAGTTGTAGGTATGTACTTAACTTTAAGAGCGCCGTGTAAGTGAAGCAAATTCTTACAAAATTTCCTTAATTTCTTCGTAGGTTACTGTTTTTCTATTTTATTAGCAACTTAGAAAGGTTAAGAACTCGTTAATCATTGGTCTGAACACTTTTTTGAAAAGTGCTTCAGTAAGTATGAAAGCGCGTTAGGTAAGTTTGACACACCATTGCACCTTGTTGCAGAAAAGAAAATAATATAACTCCGGCAAAACGCGTAACTTTAAAACTTCTATGCGATCGACATTTCATGACACGTCCTTCTCATGTACCTTTAAGAAATAAGGCTTACATATTACAAGTCTTAAATTCAGAACTACCACTATCCGCGCCGTAAAGAACATCAATTTTACAACTTTACACCACGGCAGTTTCATAAATTGCGGGCCACCCACCGTTTTTATCCGTCGGATTTATAGGTCCGACGTACGACGCGTCTCGATGTGGCATCCATCACGTTCCAGGGGTCTGGGGCCTGCCGCGAAAATGGAAAATCGAAATTGCGTTATCTGCCTTATCTAATGGTCCAATAGTAGTACTGCACAGCGTCGTATGTAGTAGTAGGTAGTGTTTTACGTCGGCTTTATATGGCGATAATGTCGCGGGTCGCGGCATACTAATGGTTAAGGTAAACCCATGTGCCATGTACCTAATGAAAGAGGCCATTTCATCGTATGTTTATTTACATAAGAGTTATGAGTGTTAATGACTTATGACGCAAGTGTAGGTGTTAAATTATATCTAGATAAGTACTATTTTGATAGTTAAATTATAGTTAAATTGGCATTATTATTAAAGAAACACGAGAAATTGGTCACTTACATTACGTATTCCACGTAATGTAAGGTTAAGAAAGCTTCAGAGTTTCGGCTGTATAGTCCAGTGAATTACTGGACTATACAGCTGAATATTAATAGTACCTAATGTTTGACCAAGTTGTAAAAGTTACATAAAAATTAAATAGGAACAAGATTATATAAATCTTCTCAGTCCTATTAGAAAACTCAAGCTGGTGTCGTGTATAGTTGTGAGACTTGATGAGCAGATGAAACGAGATAATACGATAAATAATTAAACTCTTTAATATCTAGCGTTCGTCATAAATGTCCTATCTCACATAGTTTTCTATCAAAAATTGTTTTTAGTATGTTGAATAAATATATGCCGAAATAAATGATGATAAAATAATGGCTCTCATTTCTAAGGAAACAATTAACTCTGTCACGCACATATCTGCTACACAAAAACGCTGCCTAGAACGCAACGATCCGGCAAGACAATTTGAGATGTATTGTAATGGAAAAATGTTCCGAGAAAAAGTGCTATATATTTTAAATAAAAACGATGAGCGGTCGTGGTATGATTATATTAGTAGGTACCCACGCCCGAACCTCTACCAATCAACAGGGATACAGCTACTCTCTGCTCGACCTACGCCACTACAACTTTCTTTGACGGCGACACAGTTCTCCATAGCGAAAAGTTTCTAGACTCGCCTATACGCACGGCGCCCGCTAGACCGGTTTAACTGCCATGGATCTTCTTGTCTAGAAGGAGCTTTCAAAGCTTGTACCAACACAAATAGTCCAAGACACAATTTTATGAGCATTTTCACTGTTGTTTGTATATTATAACCTCGGCCGGTTAATCAGACTTTAAATTTTATGCCAATTGTGTAGTATTTGACATTGACCGTTAGCTTTGTTTTGTGTTACCCGGTTCGTCGCTACCTGCCGTGAAAGACACACTATTAAGTGAAAACTGCTCATTACTGCGATAGACCGTGTGTGACTTCTGCCGCTATTGGACTTGTCTAAATGGTGTGGCAGGTTCCTGAAAATTATTCCGAAAGCATAGTGTTTTATCTAACGGCTAAAAGGGACACTGATTATAATTAAATTCCGTAACTATATGATCATGAAACAATCATCACATTACTTTGCAAGACAACTCTCTTTTCTTGTGATACCGAGTTGCTCTTCTAACCTGATATCCCAGCACCACACGTGTTGGAGTCGTCAGAAGCGTACGTTTTAAATACGTCATCTAGTAACTGTAGCGGATCTGTGACTGTGGCAGACTTGCGCCTACCTTCACGTGTAACTAAACGAAGATAAATTCAACTTTCAGTAATATCGGCTTATCAAGCGAAGTTCTTAATTTGTTCATGCTAACTTGCGAGTCCGCAGTTCGTGGGAAAGTACTAAGGCTTCTAATAGCAACATGATCCCTGCAACTTTCCCCGTGTTGGATCAAGCTCGTAGCCAAGTTGTCCTCGTGTAGACGCGAGTAACCGCAAAATCTTGAACGCGTTCGGTAAATATATGTAGGAGCGTAATTTAATATCGTTTTTCTATCACTGAGGCGTGGGGATTGGGGAGATATAGCCTTGCGGTAGCCTTGTGTTCATTTATTCGCACAAAGCGATTTGTCTCGTCTTTCTTCATGCTAATTACTGAGGAGTTTTAGCTAGGATTGTTTACAATACCTGATACATTCGTTTTATTATTATTATGTATTTGTATGTGGATCACTTCTAAGAGTGGATGGTCAGTTGCAGAGAATTAATCAGATAAGGGCCAATCACCGGCCTTCAGTAATAAAAAAAATAACATTGGCGATGCCATTTCCTCGTTCCGATCCGGGTTTCACTAAAC
The DNA here is from genome assembly GCA_025490895.1 of Thaumatotibia leucotreta. Taxonomy (NCBI): domain Eukaryota; kingdom Metazoa; phylum Arthropoda; class Insecta; order Lepidoptera; family Tortricidae; genus Thaumatotibia; species Thaumatotibia leucotreta. The sequence goes on along the minus strand of JALPQI010000720.1, from coordinate 173,441 downwards.
TGCGGTAATTTTGCTTATTTATTGAAACAATACTTACAAAACCAGTAACCAAAGTTGGTAACAGCTTACTCTTTTACAAAACATTTAACATCTTGTTATCAAAACAGTGCGGTCAATTGGCCACTGGGTACATCCTAATACGTATGATCTGCCTACCGACCTACTAGCTACTTTAATCGTTTTATACCCCACACAAAGGCGAGACGAAATTAGTGCGGCCGAAAAGATGCCCCGTCACACCCCATCTAAAAATATTGCACTTGGCACTGAACGGAACGCTCACTGTTTGAACGTAGTCCAACTGTGGTTCTTTTATAATTAATTATATAAGTACTTATCTCTTATCGTGACAAGAGCCTGACACGGCGCTCGCAGTGTCAATCTTGGGTTATTTAATTATGGGTCTGAAATGTCTGCTGCATAGTATGAATTATCGTAATGAGATCGCTTTTTTAAGTAGACCGTGTAGCTTGGTAGTGGAGGGCTGCGAGTTGAAAGTATACATCGGGAATATATAATAGAAACATCTGGGACACTCAATTAAGGCTTGTGATGTGGGCCTGGGCACGATGATACATAATAGATTGATGAATATGGATACAACCGCGACCATGCAACAAATATTTGTGATAATAAATACACAAATAATGTTCTCGCAGGGATCGTAACCTAGGACAATCTGCTTCGTAGGCAGATTCAACTACTAACTAGATTACGGAGGCTGACAAATACACTTACCAATGGGAAGTCGTACTTTGTACGTCAAAATGTTGCTACACAAAGAAAGTTTTCAGTGAACACTTCTTGCTATTAGATTTGACTAATTCAATCGTTAAAACTCAATATTTTTTGGAGTTTTTATGTAAAAACTTATCTTTTATGATTGCTCTAAAATTCAGCTTGTGTAATAATATCAACATAGGTCTATATCATCCACTTTAATAGGTGATCATGACCAGTATATATTTGCTCAGTATGCTCGCGGTTAAATACAATATGCCTGCCGCATTTGAATTGTGACACAAATTCCGTATCAGCTATACGACATACACTTCTCAAGTTTTAGTAGGTACCAAAAGTAACAAGTCCCAAAGTGGCATTAAACGCGAATATCTCTTTCGGGCGGCCGCTGATTCAAAAGGCGTCACTCGACCTCAGTGAAGGCCGTGCCCGGCGTTTATTGATTTTTTATGCGCATTGTCCATTTCGTCCGTACTTCGCACTCTATATCTACTATGTGCTACTGTTGCGAACTTTTCTTAGCCAACTCGCTATTATTATGAGTTAAACTGGGATATTTACCTTACACGTATTACTGTTTTAGGTTAGGTCTTAATGAAGATGGCAATTGTAACAGGGGAGAAACATCTAGACCTCAATATTAAATACCCAGTTATAAATAGTAAGATCATTTGATTGAAATGGGTGCAGTTATGGGTGCTTGTTCAGTTGTCCACACTCCACAGACATCATGCCAACGATACAAGTCCAGTGTTGTACCTATATGTTATGTTATCTGTGGTACCTATGTGGTATTTATTTATAAATGACTATGTTAGCCTCAAATTGTAACTCTCAATCTCATATTATCAAACAAAGATCCAGTTTGCTTGAAAGGAAATATGAGTTTCTTGTCTGTTTTAATGTGGCTCAAGGAAATTGAATTATAAAAAGTTACTCATTGGAAATCCCCGAATACAATAATTGGATTTGATTGACTTATATGGGTAGCATTGTTTCATAATATTTTGGTCATTCAGGCATTACATATGAATCTTTTGATTCCTTATCAGGTTCTGCTCCTGAATCTTCAGATGTCTTCTTTCTCTTTTATACAAATACATGATAACCCCACGATTTTGTCCCCAAAAAACGTTATATATCGAAACATGTTGTTGGCTATCATTATTATCATTAATTATGTGTGTAATCCAGGCATATTATGAATGAACGCTTATCAAATCAAGTATGTTAACTTCTTAGTCTTCCACATACTAAATTGGAAATATTTATAATTAATGATGTTACGTGTTTGTTTCGGATCGCGGGCTTAGCAGATAGGACTTAAAAAGTAAGTTTCAGTTATTTCTTACTTCTTATTAAAGAATCATGATAATACTTCTTCGATAAAACTCAAATCCATTTTCTTTGTAGTAGCTGGGACTTCCCAAGAACAGTGATAAGCCGTTTCTTTTCTTCATCTGTCTTTAGCATTCATGATTATGCGTTATTGAGAGCTAATTAAGTAATTGAAGATTTTGCGTATTCGGTACACGGAACGGATTCTGTGAAATCCTCTGGCGGTAATTTCGGTTACGAAAAATGCCAGAGGTTATTCCGTATTTGCTTGTAGAGTTAATTTCGAGATCAGTTTTTCTTCATTAGGGCTTGTGCATAAATCACGCGAGGTCCTATAGGGGGGGAGGGGGTCCAAGAAAACATCACGAAAGATCACGGTGGGGGAGGGGGGGGTACAAGGAGACCTCACGTGTATTTTTTTACGATGAACAAACTAAGAAATATTGTCAATTTCGGCTAGCGAACGTGAAAAGTTGAATGAAAAAAATACACGTGAGACTGTTAGGGGGGGGGGGGGCTAGCCAAGAAACTCACCAAACATCACCATGGGGGAGGGGGGGGTCAAAAAGTAGCCAAAACAACATCACATGATTTATGCATGAGCCCTTATGCTCTATTAATTAGGAACTACGGATAACAAATTAACAATAAACAATAGGTATTCTTCGCTGGCGCATCGCCGGCTGGCTCGAACGTATCCTTTTGTGTACAAACAAATTAATTGCTAGTTTTTGTGTGCAACTCTTGTTCCCCGGTTCTTTGCAAATACAGAAACATCTAGGGATATTAGACAACTTCCAAAAGATATTTTAAATAAAAAGCTATTTACAGTGTACACATACAAGCCAACGTGCAGAAGAGCAAATGTAACATTACACTTCCGCGCCTCCTGAGCGTTCGCTTCGGTAAGCATGGAGAATACATATCTTCACATATACCTATAGCTCTCGAAGCTTGCATCCTACATCCGATCTTTTGCCGCAAACGTGCAAAACTGCAAACAGGTTATGTGACCATGCCTGTTTAGCAAGAAACCCATCTTTATCATGCTTCAGGTAGGCCGTTATTAGCCTTCTGGCGCTCTCTTATTTTCCCCTTTTTTATTCGATATAACCCCGTGTAGCCAGTTGGATTGTTCTCAATTTGTAGCACAAATTCAATCGGGAGAATCCAATAGTTTTTGCGTTATTAGATCTTCGCTTCGCTTTTTCGTCCAAAAATACCTTTGATAAAGTTTCCCAGGACGTTACGTAAGATTTATACGAGAGAGGGTTACATTAGCGACCTGTCTTTGTTCTCGGGACGTGTTATCTCGTCCCGAGTCCGCTAGATGAACGCTAACCGCGCTACAAATCATCAGTCTTGGAGCTAACTCACTCCGCAAGAAACCCCCCTCGCCCTGCGCCTCTATTTCCCGCCCCGGAGCCCCCGGAGGACACACTAGCGATTTCCACACGAACGCCGCCATGACGTAAACACCACAATCGCGCGGCGAACGCAGTTGAATTTCCAACGCTCGCTCGGCACACGATCATTAAACGTATATCTGTTAATAATAATTGCGATTGTCTGGTTGTACGTGCGCGGCAAGTTATGGCGCAGTTGCCGGGCGCTCCGCCCCCTCCTCATCCCGCCGCCTCTGATCTGTCCGCATATTCTCATTCACATTGAGCTCAGACGTACTAAACCAGTATAACTGCCACCCGTACCAAATACCCATAAGCAGAGATCGGAGTTATAGTGGTGGATACGAGATGCGGCAGTAAGTTTGCGATGTGAACAGCCTCGCGCCCGCCGCATCTTGAGATGAGGATGGCATTCAGTTTCGTTTTGTGACGGCTGAATGGATGCCCGGTTTATTCGCGTGTGCGTGTGAATAGCGATATGTAATACATGATAGCGGCCTGGAATCTTTTCATGCCTTGGAAATGTTTCACATTCACTTGCGCATTTACTCTTATGAAATGACATTATGGCTAATGTGTATCATCGACGTTATCTCACGTCAATCTAAATTCCGAGCGCTATTCGTACGCAACAAAATTATCATATTTGCTTAGCCAGATGGGTAATAAATATTGATAATAATATCATGCATTCAAATGATATGACTAAATCGATATTATCAGGATAGCTAAATTAGCTCGCTTACGGATTCTACGAATTTGTTGCAATGCTTAACTAAATATTGCAAACACATTTACTTGCCAATCAACTCAGTTTAAATCATTGCATAAATGGTTTGTATTCATCTGTCACTGATAAGGATAAAGGACTTGTTTTCTTCAATCGAACCTAAATTATTGTAATGTGATCCTACAGTCAATCCATTAAAACATTTATGGATGTAAGTATCTTAATCCCTTAGATACCGACGTCAAACCCTTTGCGACAGCTAAATCCCAATGACGTCGCCGTGCATCGATTCAAGATCTTCATGTCACCCTACACTTGTCATAGCAGTACAGACATTTCCGGTTTTTATTACACCCATAAAGTCAGATCTCTTCAAGTCCTAAGCTGACGTAGGCAAGTAGACACTCGACATATCTCCAGCTCGAATATCTTGATAGGGCAAAATAAAGAGATGGATTCCGTCGTCCTTGCTCAGCGTTATCGCATACCAATAGCTCGCTCGTTGCTACGCCGTTCAGGCGGACCGGGTGTGTTTTAGGATTCCGTGAGTTGGGAGTTCGGTACACTTTTCAAGCAATTGGACTTTAAAAATATTGGTCGTTTTTGTCGAGTATCGCAGGAAAGGAAGCTGAGGTTGTGGGGCCAAGCTTTTTAAGGACAAAGAGCACAGAAACTGAAAGAGCTTAAATACGTTAGGCAATTTCGCAGGCTTTAGTTAGCTTCGAATCTATCAATATATAGAGGTTCTATGTATTCTTAAAAAAATTGCGAAGCAGCATCATAATAACGGCTCGCGCTTCACTGTTCGCTTATTACCAGTCGGCTCGCGTCGCCGGAGATCACGTAGGGGACCGGCCGCCGTGAGATCCCGGCCCTACCATTCCCGTCCACCTACAGCCAGCCAAGTACTATCCACCGAGCGTCTTATAAAGCAGCCACACATCTCCAGGTCACGCTAAACCAGTTCGCTCAAGAACTAGTGTTGCGAAAGCAATGGGAATACGCGGCCCGCGCGGCGGCCTGTAAATTACCGGCGTTCGCCTCGTAAAATGTGCAACCTAACGGAAAGGCGCGCCTCTGTCACTATGCCGCCACTATAGTGCAAGGATGGAGAACCTTTGCGAAACGTGCTTTCAATTTTGCCGAACACAAGGCTTCTAGTATTCCGGCCCCTTGCGGGATCCATGAAATATGTGAAGAAAAAACTATGCTTCAATAAAGAATACAACCTCAAATTAATATTACTTGACTCTGTAACATTATTAAGAGTTGTAAAGAACAAACAACAGACAAAACGAAAAATTGAATGTAAACTATTTAATTAAATTGGTAAGCCTGCAGCTGGAGAGCATAATAACTTATCTGGGGAATCAATTAAAAACTATCTGTGGAAGTAAAGTTTTGTCGCTCCGACGTGATTTAAGCGGCCGACTGCTGTAACTACAACTAACTAGACTGGGTTGGGTACTTTATAAGTTGCATCATGTTTCCAATGTTTGTTATGTTGTAACGTGGGCTGAAGGTTGTCTATAGTTAAGAACTAGAACAGATTTTTAGCTAGACTTCATTCATTCGGTTTATTATCTAATCAACGTTGAACGTGGATTTTATCTTGCTCTCATCCTCTCAAGATTATCAATGGTCGTCTATCAAACGTTTGTCATTTATACCTCTACGTGACTAGTTGTCACTTTAACAACTGTCCAGCTATAAATACACACGCAACGGCCAAAATTTTAAAACGTCTCTATTTCAAAGGCTATCGCCCATTATTTAAACAGTTTTAACCATTTATCATTCACGCCTAACAAGTCTGCACTTCCAAATCGAATGACCGAGGATCGCAGCCATTGTCTGGTTTTGGCTCAGTCTCGCGCGATGTGAACGACCGTGGCGATGCAAATGAGCCCGTTCGCTACTAGATGGTAAGTGCCTACCGTTTACCATCGCTGAGCCAACTCGTTATTAGCCTTTTGTTACCCATGTAACACCAGGAAAGGAACTCGGCCGCGTGCCGGTGAAATTGTTTGCGTGATTGCCAACCTCGACTATTTTAGAAATGTGTCAAAACTTTGTTAGGCTTTTGAGTTAGATACTTTACAACTAGTACCTGTTGTATATCCTTTCGTTGGTGACTGTCAAAAAATTGATATTAAAACTTGTGACATTAAACGTCTTACTTATAGTTTAAATTTTAACGGCACGAGAAACCCAATTTTAGATCCATTTTTCTGCGGTGCGGTGCTTGCATTGCAGCACATCTTTTGTTAGTACAAGAGATGTGCTGCAAGCTAGCAATTGATCCCATTATAACAGACACTGCAACAATCATCTGTATATTGTGACCAATCGTGTGGAGTAAAGGTCTAAACAACGAACAACATATTGACCGTAGATATAGGTTTATGTTAGTCTTACCAATCCTACCAATGTATGTCCGACTACATGTATATTTATGGAGGTTTGCCGCTAAATTATTAATCTATACAACGAAAGTGTCCGGTCGGTAGAATGATCGATGAGACAGCACGTCTATTCACACACAAATCAAAACCTATCTCGTATTCATAAGATACGACATAAATGGCCTCTTTTTACACAAGACTGATGCCTTTCCCAGTGAAACTGGTTGATATTGAAACATTTAAAAGTTAGTAAACTAATAAATGCTAGTATGGTTGTTGTACTGTTATTTTAGCCTTTTTTCGTCAGCAAGAAAACAGTTCGAAGTCTACTTTGCCAAACGGAATTTTCCGCTTACGTGCTTCATTGAAGTAGTTGAGATCATAGTGTTCAAGTCATATTATATGATATGACTAAAAAAGTATCATATCAAAGCGAGCTTCACGAGGACTCCTTGATGAATTATAAGCTTATCAAGTTTAGAAACGAGTTAAAATGTATTATCGATTTGTTTTACCGTACTTCCTTTAGGACTTATTATTACTTTAGCAATATAATTTGTTACTACTTTATTACTATTAACAAATAATACCGCTTCAGTCCCTCAAATTATATTATTCAAACATGGTTTAACCTTAACTTCAAAGCCGAATTGTTGTAAAGCGACTTGTTTTTTTGTCGGCCGTCTGCAAAGGAACGCTGGCAGAGGAAGTTTTAGCCACTGTGCGTTGTTGTTTTCCCGTCTGTGTCATCGCTTCCACAGAATGCCTGATGAATATTTATGTAACTCCGACATTTGGCTGTGTGGGCATAACAAACGTTGTTAAAGTTATTTATTACTTGCTAAAAATTGCACACTGATAAGAAGGTAATGCTTGAATTATTGGCAATGATGATTACAATTTAGCCAGTTTGTTATTTCGTGAAAGTGAAATGTCTGAACTATAAAACATAATATAGGGCATAATCTCGTTATGCATTACGCAACTAATATTATTGTATTTTTTCTTTAGCAGTGTTTTAGTAGTAGGTAATAGAATGGTGATAAAATTTGTGCAATACTTGTAATATCCCGTGAAAAAGTAATAATGTCATACTGATATCCGGAATTACCAAACTAAAACTCTCATGAATTTATAGTTTTCATTGTGCGATCTTAACTAGATTATGTTATACAGTTCAACGCGTGTCATCATCCATATTGTCAACAAGTCCTATAACATTGTAGACGATGTCTCAAGCGTCGTAACTTATGCATTAACAAGACCTCCGAGGGCTTAGCAATGTCGAATGACATCGTCTATGTACCGTGGGTATTGATTGAGCTAACACAGCGATAGATTAACAGATTAAATCTATGCAAAGAGCAAATACGTTTTGATTGGTATAACGGTCAAGAATGGGGTTACTTAGGAATATTTGATTACATTAAACAGAACAGATCATGAACTAGAATGGCATTCGTCAATCATTGCTTTTATGCTCACACAATACCAGACCCAGGACAACAATTAAGTCCGAATACAATTCTTAGAGTACAGAATGTTATATAGCTGGGTTCTGACTTAACTCTGGTCTCTAATTATTATGATTTTATGATAAATCGTTAATGTCGTCTGGAGACGGGTCGGGTTTAAGCGTACATAGAAAACTAAAGGATCACGTAACCGGAGTACGATCCGTACGAAGACCCGGTCGTAAGTTGAAACCTTGATAACCTCAGATAGAATTACTAAGAAGCACTGATATAAGTACATTGCGACTTTGGCCTCTGGACTTAACCTAAAATTCCACAAATATCTGATACAATTCTATTTGCAGAGCAGTAAGAGCGTATTTAAGTGTAGTTTTGCGTGTGTATGCGTTTATTGCTTTAGAGTGCTTTCGCTACACGTACAAACAAACACATTACAATTTATTTGGAAATGTTACCTGCGAGAACATTTTAAAGATTTGATGATACGATTTTAATGTCGCAGATTTATTGACAAAATATTACATAAATAGTGATCTATAAGATGCCCCTTCAATTTGTTGGTGAGAAAAATAGTACATTATTGCAGAGGCCGGGAAAGCGAATTTCGTGGATGAGTATTTTTTGTCGGACGAAGCGAAGCTGAGGCCGACAATTACATACGAATCCACGAAATTCTATTTCCGTCCGAGGCACATATAGGACTTTTCTCCAAACATGCAAGGAAATAAAACAAAATATTTTTATTTCATTTTATTACGAAAAAAACACACACAACAGTTAAAATTTAAATACAGAATATTTTATGCAATTATCAGCTTTAGTTGAAATTAAATACATTGCTCATATTCGGGCAGTTAGAAATGTTTAAAGTGATTGTTTTACCGGGCACTGTTATATTGGTTTGTTGTATGTTTTCTGAAGTTGGAGTGTTGGTAATATTAAACGTTTGATTTGTGTTTGAGTTGCTTTGGTCTAAAACTTGGGAGTGGTCAACTGTGGGTATATTTTTTGATGTAGAAGGCTGGGAGTCTGACTGTTGAAGCTTGATAGTTTTGTTTATTTTTTTACATATGTCGATTTTGTTTTGCACCGAATCTTCTATATAACTCTCAGCTACAACAGTAGACTTCCAGCCTCCGTGTCTTTTAAGAGTTGTTATATTCGCCCCCGAATCGGCTAACAAAGTAGCGGAGGTTCTACGGAAACAATGCCCGGTATAACAATCACTGTCAGGTAAACTTAAATATTTTGCTATTAGCATCGGAATTGACGCCAACTTATGTCTACCGATGACTTGGTTTGTGCACTTCCCATTTCTATAGTTAACAAAAAATCTGTCGGATTTTATTGAACTCGGACGTAGCGCTTGCTATTTTTTCACTAGGGGCACGAACTCTTGACTGATAACAAACTTGCGGTCGATTTTCGTCTTTGTGTCACGTAGCGTAACTAACATTATATCGTCATGACACGTCACATCATTTGTAGTCAAATTTGTGATTTCTATCATTCGACATGCGCCATTTACACCAAAAATAAGCGCCACCTGCAACGAATACAAACCAAATATCATAATTTGAAGTACATTTTCACTTAGGTATCAAATAACAAATGAAGATATAATTATAATAAATAGAAAAAACAGCAAAAAAAATCACCTACCTTATTTGCTAGGTGCATGTCATCTGGAGCTTCGTTTAAATATGTATTTATGTTTTCTTCGGTCAAAATCTTTGATTTTTTGCTTTTAAAGCCCGCCGACTGCCGCTTTAAAAATGATGTCAGATTGCTGTAATTCTTAATATTTATGTCTTGTTCGAGTTGAATAGTACTTTTCAGCATCGAATATATTGCCCACAACGTACTTGGTTTTTTATCTTTAGACATTTCGTTAAAATACGCTAAAAGCACATTTTCCGAGAATGAATTCGTATTTTTCTTGGTTTTCCAAGCCATAAAATTTTCATATACTTTCCGATACTTTTCTGCTGATTTTGGTGGTAATAAGTTATTTTTGACTAATTTAGCTTCTTCCTGCAATTCCGGCGGTGTTCCGATTATCATTTCTTCGTCACTTGAAGTTGAACTCATTTTTATTTAGAAGTTTCAAGAAATTTATTACAATCGATTAAGTAATTCTTCTTGCAAATTGAATAACAATTGAAAAGAAAAAATCTCTTATGATTCCCGCCTAAACTTTTTTTTAATGCATGGTCGTTCATAAAAAATAGTAACGATATCTATGGTTTCATTAAACCGTACCTACACGACCTGACACACCGAGGCGTTTGTAACTCATGATAGAACGAGACGGCCATAGATTTGATCGCCGTCTCTCGCTCTATCCAGACCAGGCGTTTGGTCGTGGCTTTAGAATTTGGCTGTATGCATTTTTTTCAAAGTCCAAAAGTAGTTTTTAAGAAGTAAAAAACAATACATTAATGGATTTTAGTACAATTTCGCGGCCGCAAAAACTGTACAATAATGAAAATCTTTTTTTTTAATTTGAGCTGGTACATAAGAAGGTACTTCGCGTTTCGTTTTTGCTACATTAATGCGAACATTTCCGAGCATATTGGAGAAAAAAATATTAAAATATTTTCTGAATGAATTTGTTGACGATGAGATAGGCTAATCCCCCCATACAAAATAAAATGAACCTTATAACATTCAAACTTGAGATTGAGATTTGAGTCTAGGTAACTCAATTCGGTATTTATTTTTCATGTCACGGTGGGTAAGGTGGGTTACTAGACGTACATTTTTATACTTACGACTCCAAAATATGTAAATGTAAAGCAGTTTTTTCAGTAGACAGACCCGCAGCGGTAATCCGGCGACACGGCAATATGTAAAATAATTCAGCGTGCGGAACGTTCAGGCCGTTTACCCCCAGCGTTTATGTGGAAAGTGACCCGGGCCTGCGCGACTCAATGTAGCGAAATTTCCGACTATTCTATTCAAACTAAGATAAATGCGACGATAGACTTAGCCGTTGGAGTCATGCGGCTATAATCAAACGACGTATCGGACAATATATCGGCTTTTTCTCTATATCTGAAATCACTATTGCCATACAACTTACAGTGAATTCTAGTCTCTTTGTTTAGAATCTCCATAGAAAGTGACCTCTTATTGAATATTTCAGACTAAACCCTAGTCTTTAGAACACTGTTGATGTGAAAAATGAAGTGACTTGGCCTCGGCGTGCGCGCTTTGAAATTTCCGTCCATTCTATTCAAACTAAGATAAATTAACCGATAAACTTTACCATTATCGTTGAACCCGTTCGGCTAAGTTCTTCAAACGATATTGGCTAATATAGCCTTTATATCTGAATATCAATCTCAAATAACCTTAACACGTAAGAATTTTAATACAAACTATGAACTTACTATAAAACGTCGATAATACGTCGCATTATAACGTTATCAGTTACGTTACGTAACAGCATTAGCAGTTTCAGAATAACAATCGAAATTCATTGCCTATCAACGATACCACAGCGCTTATCAGCGCATAACACCTTTCGAAACTTTCCTCGAAAAGTCCAACGTAACACTGGCACATCAAACTAATCACCAATCACAATACAAATCGTTGTTCCGATGGTAACGGGCCTCTGCCATTCTCCTCGCTTCAACAAAGTAGAGTCATGGGAACCAAAATAACCGCTCTTTGATTAAACATAGTTATCACGGAAGGCAGTTAAAATGGTTCGTTTGAGCGCTGAACTCGTAAAGCAGTAGTAACAGCCAGCATGTCGCAACGATGAGAAAGCGATCCGCTTTCATTTGCTTTCTCGCGCGGCCTAGCAACAACCGTGACTCGCTGTATTGTGCCCATGCCGGCACGTGGACGGGACGTGATTGGTCATTTGCAGTTATAATTCATCGGTTCGGGTCGCAAGCTTACAGTTACCTTCATTTGTCAAAAGTGTGGCACGATTCTGAGGTTTCGACTATTTATTCATTTTAATGGCTTGTTTCTATTCTGATAACGCTTCTGCGAAATCATTAAACTTGCACGACAAGCTAAGCTCTGGGGCTAGTTTTACGCTTGAGATTATCAACGTCGAACTATACATGTAGTGTATAAAAGGGTGGGAAGAATGCAGGGGTCAACGCTTCTTGCATGTAGATACATATCTCTTGAAACAAAAGAGAAACTAACGTAACACACATTTTGCACACGGGATCCGTATCGTCTCGTCTCGACTAATTAAAGCTTTTAATTCGATAGTTCGGTATTCGTTAATTAAACTTGAGCCAGGCAACTTGGTTGAATAAATTACTACCTACATACGCAAAGTTATTCCGTCAGTATTGTGTGCTAAAGTTTTCCCCCGAAGTAAAAACTGGAATTTAGAGTTATGAGTATTACGTGTATAATTCAACTGCGAAAGTTAGATCGCGCTTCCTTTGCGTTCACACAAGGCATTAGTGCCGCATGCAGGGGTCTCGTTCCCAACACTTGCCAAGCAAGGATCGCTCAGGATACCTAGCATAGGGGCACTCTTTGTAGCTTTACGTATCCTAAGGTCACGTTTAACTGGAGAGTAAGAATCCCACATACTCAACCGATGAGAACACGCGGGCAGCAACACAGCTCTGGTGTTTGCGTGACCTGTGCGTTGACCCGGCACGACCCGGCCCGTACGCGATCTTCGCCCAACTATGCAACTTGCAACTCCACACAATATCTAGAAAGTCACTACGAATACGAACCCACTATGCACTTAGTAAACACAACGTGTTTGCATCGATAGGGGAATACGTAATGCGACTGAATAAAATATTCGCAAAGAGGAAAAGCGCTCTAACCTTCTATTACTCAATGAGGGTCGCCTTATTCAATATACGAACTGGGTTGTGTAAACTAGCAATTACGCATTCCTGTCTAATTTATCTATTTTAATCAAAGACAAGATAAATCCATGATTCTAATTATTTCTTTGAATTAGCAGTTTTTGGAGTCGCAATTTCGCCGGGGTGTCGATTTCTAACTTTGTTTAAAGTTGGCAAAAAATAGACATTCCATACTCTGTCACAATTTGATCTGCATTTTAAGTTATAACATCTACTCGCGCTTCGGCTGCAAACTGTTCACAGAACTGCTAGCGTTTGCACGAAGCAATAATAATACTGAAAGACAGCGCTTGTTTCCGCTTAGTCCGCTGAAAAGGAATGCTGATTCGGACGGGGACTATGGGGAGTCAAACCGGCCCGTACAACCAGAGGGCTATAACTGTTTACTGCTCAACGCTGACTCGGCTCGATGCCTGACGGTGCGACGCGCAAAAACAATTCACACGAATTTGCTTACTGCCGGGTTTTCATGTGTGCTGTGCTACCTACTTATTTTGTATGTTAATGTTGGTAGTGTTGGTACCTACCTTAATATGTAGAAGTCCGTAATTTTACCACGTAACTGGTGTTTGGAAGATATCGCTTTTTGAGATAAGAACGCCAGTCCATCATGCTATAAATTGTTTTAATGTTTTATTTTCTGAGGTGTGCAATAAAGAGTATTCAGTCCGTTTATCGTTGTACAACACTGCACCGACATAAGATTGGAAATAATTATTCACACCTCTGATTGCGATTATGCTATACAATGTTATAGTCACAAAAACAAAGGGTATTCACAGTCGCAGCGCCATTAGACGGGTCTTTGTGGCGCGTCAGAGGCAATCATGACAAAAAGCCGGTAAAATGACAGCTGCTCAAAGTGTATTATGCTGTGTATGTATAGGTCTGTCTATTGTTATAACGAAAAATGTGTACAGATGATATATCTCCGTTTAAGTTTAACATCATTGAAAACACCTTGGACGTGATTTTGGGTTGTAATAAAGCTACGTTTTTGTTTACTGGTGTGAATAATTAATGTGTTACATACAACTGTTTCAAGTACCACATTCTGGAACTTGTGTTACCTGTTGTAATTAAATTAAGTATCTGGGTATGTTCACACAAGCCAAGATATTTATGACGTCTGCACTTCCTCAGTGAGATCATTTTCCCTGTTTTACGACCTAAACGTCAACGTTCGGCCGCAGCTCAGCTCTAGGTCTAGTCTGTTCACTATTTCGATCAAATTCAAATAATGTCTCTTCTATTCAGCATATTGTTTCCACATTTCCTTTGTGAAGCACGAACTGCCAGCGTATGGCGGCTTGCTTTTATTTGAATCGTTCCGTTTGCGGCTGCGTTCAAAATAAAAAGTTGTACGCCCGCTCGATAGCAAGCTTTAGCGAGGGAGAATGCCCCCGGTGCCATCGGCGCAAATACACAACTTAGTTAATTGTGTCACGTTTCTATGTATATCCTTAATCAATTTAATAGGGATGGTGACACACGTTGAATTTTGTTACGAAATTTCACAATGACAAAAGAGCAAATATACAAACATTGTGTTGTTAGTCGATTTGTTGTTCACAAAAAACAGAATTGATATCATTAAAAACTCAACAAGGGAATTGTGCCACGTTTCTGTGTACCTATCCTTAATCAATTTAATTACGCCGACTGTCGCGTGTAACCCTGAGGCGTTTAGCAACAACGCCGCGGGTAAGGAAAATTGAGTTATTAATTTCCATGCAGGAAAAATCTCGCGCAAGGTTAATTACAAGCCCAGTTATCCGAATAAATGCTCCTCTAATTAGATCAACTGCGTTCCGTTCCGGCTCGTCATCGTGTTATTCCGTTTATACTGAATCACTAGCGCAATTATAACTTGCTCTGTCGAAATGCTTAACAAATCTACCGACGGTCCTGTGAATGGCTTAATAGGGCGCCAGTACACGTGCGCTCAGAAGTGGGATCGTTCGAGAAACTTCTCCCGCACCTGTCTCTAACTGACCCGCTTTCATTACGATTTCAACTGTCACAAACTTAAAACACGCAACCTATGCCAAGATTACACTGAACGCCGAGCTTACCCAGTTTACTTGCTTTATTTGTCGTGTTCGTTGAATTTCAGTTGCATTCCATGCCAGATTACTATCTGGGTCAAAGTGGCTCGGTAGTTTTATTCGCAACTTTAAAAGATGACTACTCTCTCGCAGTGACTAATTTTTCCTTGTTGCTTTACACATTAGATGCAAACATTTTACTTGTAGCTTGTAAGCAAGAAAATATACTGTTTTAGTATTCTCTTTTTGTAATTCCGGAGAAGTACAATTGAACAGCATTCAGTCACGGAGTTTCATTCATATTGTTTTCGAAAAAAGGCATCAGTTCACCTGTTCTTTCCGTGACTCACCGCTTTCCCTTCTTATTATTTATTGCAGTACATTTCATTATTCATTACACATCTGCCCTTTCCAACTTTTGTCATTAGTCATTTGCATTTTTATCTATCCAATTTATCGACTTGATTTGTTCCCAACTAACTTCTTAATCCTTTAAACAATCCAACCATTCCGTTATTTACCGACATTTATGAGTCCCAACCTCCAATTAGAGCCGTATTGATCAGCCAGACACGCCATCTTCGAAATGTTTCTGTTCGGAAAGTAATGAGTCGCTGTATGTGCCGCGCCGGCCGCGCCGCGGGGTGAACGACCCCTGCGCGTCCCCGCGATCGAACGCTCGCCGGTGCCGCTCGCCGCTCGCCCGCCCTGGCCCACTTATGGCTCGACAATTACTCTTTACACGTACCGAATACAGTCTTTAGTGTTTGCGCGTTGAGATTAGCTTTAATTCGACCAAAGTTTACTCTCAAAGCGTTACTCGAATCGTTTTTCTTGTTGGCATCACATGGAGACGTATTATATGAGCCCGTTAGCCCACCGGATAGATTATTACAATTTCTGCGTTTTATTCTGCAACTCTTGTCGAAAATGAAAACAAAAATGGCGTTGGTTGCTTTCTGCATACATTTGTAACCATGCCACTGTCATAGAGTTTCCAATTTAAAATCCCGCAACCAGCAAAATCTGCAAACGGCAAGAAGTCTTATGAGAAGCTTACACAACACAATGCTCAGATAAAGAACATTTCTCTCAAGTTCAGAACCAATTTAGATTAGAGGATTGCACCTAGAACTCGCTCTAGATAGCTAAAAAGTTCTTTCAAGGACTGTCAGGTAGTCGTAAAACGAGTGGCGTATAGTACCTATAAAGGTAACTTACACAAGCGTACACTTTAATGTTCTAGTCTCGAACGGGTTCGGCCCCTTTTTAGTCGTTTTGCGTCAAACGCTGAACCTTAGTCAACACGCATTATTTAAATGAGTGATTTTAATGACGCTTTCAGATGTGTGCTGTTTATAGAGACGGACAGGTTTTTATTTAGAATTCGCTCGAGTAGGCAGATACCTATACGATTTCGTTGCTTTCTTTACTTACCGTAGTATTAAATATCGTTGGGAAATGCAAATTGTTTCTTGAACGTAACGATTTATTCAATTATGATAACAAGTAAAGTTTTTTTGTTACACGACTAGGCCAGGAACTGAGAGTTCAAATTCTGATATAACGCTAGAATTTTTCTCCAACAATATTTTTCTCCAAACACAAGATTCCGTTTTTGCAACTTGAGCAAATCTGAGCGTATAGGTGCAGCATTCTAGTTTATAAACAGCGTACTCGGCAGTCGACTTGTCTGCCGAATGTTATGATATGATAATCGCGCCGTCTGCCAGTCCGACTTGCACTTGTGCAAGCAAGCCAACCAATTACTGCGCAGTTTCAGTTTTACCTACCCGGTTATTGTTGATCTAAAATTACGGTTTGTCAAAGAAAAGACAAAATGTTAAAAGGCCATAGTCGGATTTTCATAGTAAGTCAGCCTTTAAATCAACCAGACTCTAGTATTTTTTTGTGAGTACCTCTTATGGTGAAGAATATTTCTGCTGAGTATCAACGTCCTATCGGTGACAGTTTTTGACTTATGATTTTTTTTAGTTTTTTCTTTAATGTGTTGTATCTCAGGATGTATAAAAGCGAATTGCTTCAAATTTTGAAATAATGTTCTTTATTTAGATATGCATCGAATTTAAAAAAAATGAATATCGATTGTCGTATAAAAAAAAAGAAAAAAAAAGACCAAAAAATTTTTCATATTTTTTTTGTGTACCTATGAAGTAGTGACACCTCTATTTTCTTTTTCTAATTATAGACCATACATTGGCCTACTAGTTGCCTAAGTATCAAAATTTTCCAAGCGGTACTTCTTACCAAAAATCGGCAATATGTGTGGTCAAGTTCTGCATTCAATCGGTGTTTTTCAATGTAGTATACAAACTCTTCATTTATATTTGAGTTTTCTTATCAGGTTATCTTATTTAAGAGTAAATGCTAATGACAACTTAATGTCATCATGATGCAAGCTGTTTATTTCATTATTAATCGGCCGTTTATTATTAATTTTATTTGATATATATATATATTCAAGAAATATATTATTTTTAATGAATATCTCATAAATAATATCGAATTACGCTAGTTAAAATAATAAACGGCCGATTAATAATGAAATAAACAGCTTGCATCATGATGACATTAAGTTGTCATTAGCATTTACTCTTAAATAAGATAACCTGATAAGAAAACTCAAATATAAATGAATAGTTTGTATACTACATTGAAAAACACCGATTGAATGCAGAACTTGACCACACATATTGCCGATTTTTGGTAAGAAGTACCGCTTGGAAAATTTTGATACTTAGGCAACTAGTAGGCCAATGTATGGTCTATAATTAGAAAAAGAAAATAGAGGTGTCACTACTTCATAGGTACACAAAAAAAAATATGAAAAATTTTTTGGTCTTTTTTTTTCTTTTTTTATACGACAATCGATATTCATTTTTTTAAATTCGATGATTATCTAAATAAAGAACATTATTTCAAAATTTGAAGCAATTCGCTTTTATACATCCTGAGATACAACACATTAAAGAAAAAACTAAAAAAAATCATAAGTCAAAAACTGTCACCGATAGGACGTTGATACTCAGCAGAAATATTCTTCACCATAAGAGGTACTCACAAAAAAATACTAGAGTCTGATTGATTTAAAGGCTGACTTACTATGAAAATCCGACTATGGCCTTTGGAGAGGAATATCTTGTTTCAAAATTTCGACACAAATCATACAGAGGTATTTATAATGGTGATTTACTTAACAGGCTTTACTGAATACTCTGGAAAAATGTTCTTCAGGGAAAACATGGATTGAAAAGTGAGAGCAAATTAATTGTATGGATAATTGGCTACTAGTGTTTAACGCGCGTTGCGTCATCGAACAATTCACACGACACGGCTCTCACGTCGAAGCAATTTCATTCCACAGCATTGTTATAATGCAATTTTAATACACGTAGTTGCGGCGCACACGAACTTGCCAGTTCACCAGCAGTTCCCAGCTTACAGGAACACGGAACTCCAAACTAATCCGTCAAAAACATGTTACACCCATCCTGTGTTAACCAACTTATCTACTTACCCGACTTATGGGAGTCCGTGGAAGTTTGGCCCGCGCGACGCTTGCGGTTCGTATTCACGTTCGTTGGTTAACGTAACATTTTCTAATTACTCTGCATATACGGCGAGTTTGCTTAAACACGTTTTTCAGCTTAATGGATTACCGTACGTTGCGAAATGTCGCTCGATTTTGCTATTTATGTAGCTACTGGACTCGTCCAAACCTCCGCAATTTTTTGGCACGTTAGGTTGTTTTGTAAATATACATGATGGTGTCGCAGAATTACATAGTGAAACCTGCCTAATTTGTAAAATAATTTACATTCCATAAATCCACATTCTAGCAAATGAGATAAACAATCAAAAGTTTTACATGCGTAATCGTGACAAGAATGTTTCCTTTAGATATGGAAGATAATTTATCAGTAGACAACAATTTGGCATACGTGGCTTGATAAAGAAGCGCCCTACACGATAACAAATATTACCGCAGTCGGACGGATCGATATGAATAATGTGGAACACGTTTCTTGTTAAATTTGTCTTTCCCTCGACGAGAAACTTCCGCGCTGACCCTGAAACTTGAACGAAGAGCTAGAATATAAACGCATAACTTTACGTACATCTAAGTGCTAAGTTTAACTCTGTTATTTATTTCGTGATGAGTAGGTATATACCCGAAAGTCATATAGGCTTAGTCGTATGAGAGATAGAAAAATATGATACAAAATATGCAAAGCGTTTATTTGCTCAATGCGTTGGGAACTGTAATAAAAATGTTCATCGCTTATTAATTGGCACTTTCCAAGTCAGTAATTATCGTGATAAATGCCCCCGAAAACATATCACTAATAAATAACGCAAAGTATGAAATTTGCTAAAGTTGCAAGCGCGCTTCGGGGTTCTCGCTAGGACCTTATAGGTGGCACTGGCAAGTATAAGTACGGGAGTCAGCGGGGACGGGAAACTTAGTTGCAAAAGATTTAATGGAAGTTAGTCTCTTTGTCTAAGTTCGGGAGTCGTCTGGCCGCCGCTTCGCAACTTGACGCGAATGTATATCTGGGGGTTAGTCAAAAGGGAAGTTTTATTGCTTGTGAATTTCATTATAACTTTCCGAGGCCCTCTCTCTTAATGTCTTTAAATGAGGATTGTTGTCTATTTTGTAAGGATTATGGTTAATTTTGCACGCGGGAGTCGGATGTTTGCCGGCGGAGTTGAAGCAATGTTTCTTCAGCGGACCTCGTCTTTACACAGTTGTCTTAGCAAGTTAAATACTGCGAAAAAAGACATACACACGCGTATTTTTAGAAGCAAATAAAAAGGTGCCTAGAAGCCGTCCTACGTATTCGTTTCTTTATTCTTTATGTTTATGCGACGTATACGTATGAAGTGGTCGGTTTGAGGTGGCTTAACTTTTCATCCTACGTAAACATCACTGCCACTGGAGATAAACGTCCTATAATCAGCTTCTAGCTATTTGCGGGAATCGAACGGGCACTTCAGCACTTAGCCAAATGGATCGTAACGGCGTATAATGTATTCTGCGACGTGTTCGATTGCTCGACAGATGGCGACGGCACGCCGCGAATTGTCTTTGTTCACATTGTATCTTATACAATGCTTGAATACTTATAAGTTTGAAAAGCAGTGTTGTTGAATAGAAATTCGGCGTTCTTGAATCTTCGATATGGAGTTTTTGACAGACGTTTAATAAGTGAAGACTTCTGTCCTATTATTTTTTAATTCAAGTGAGGTCATCTCCAAAATTCAAAGTTTTCTACTCTTGAATAGTAAGCGTAACTCGTGTAGTCTACTAATGTTGCACTAACTTCTCATATTATTTTAACGTAGAAAAAAAAATCCTAGAGATTTTGTGAAAACGCAAATCAAATTATTTATGAACTAAATGTTTTGATTTGTATTTTTTTATTTTGTGTATATTTCTCTGGTTAAAACAATTAAACCTGTCACATGTACCTACTCTGTCTTGTCGCTTTGCTCTAATATGATTGGAAAAGAATTACTGATCTCATGTTATATCCCCTCGAACAATCTCATGCTTCATATCCGCAACATATTGTCAAGACACATGCTGCTCTTTGTAGTATATAGTAGTGTGTAATATCGCAGCCTGAACACGGCGCGGTGTTCACTATTTGCACAGCTAGACGAAACTTGTGCCTTAGAGAACGTAGCTAGTACTTACTCCACACCTGAAACTGGAAGCCTAATAACGCTAGCGCTGTAGGAGCACATTTGGCATTAAGGTTGAATTCCGAAATAGGACAGCAATGCAATGGTAACAATTTGTTTCTTCATATTATGACACGTAGAATATAGTTGAGAGTTGAGAGACGATACTTTCTAGACCCCCTGTAATATAATGTGTAACTTGGTATAAGCATCAATTTAATTATAGCATTATTGGAGTTGCTATAACAAAAAACTTTATATTTTACAGACAAACGGGTCTTAATCGCGTAAACTTACGTTTAATTATATCCTGACGTTTCGGGCATGACGTTACACCCGTGGTCGCAGGCAGACTGGCGAGAGAATGTATCAACACCTTCGAGCTGCGCGGGTTTTTCGAACTACCCGCACTTGATCTTGATTATTCACTTCTAGGCTAGGGTTGTCACTAGGCCTACACACAACACTCACAACATCCAATCAAACAAAAAAACATAATCCAACAAAAGTACGTGAAGCTATTGAAATTAAGAAACATCGGAATTTTAATCAAAATGAGGGGCAAGGAATCTCGTCCGCGTGGAATCCCGTGATTTACAAATGTAAGCGTGGTGAAACATCCATTTTTAAGCCATTGGATGTTGTGAGTGTTGTGTGTAGGCCTAGTGACAACCCTAGCCTAGAAGTGAATAATCAAGATCAAGTGCGGGTAGTTCGAAAAACCCGCGCAGCTCGAAGGTGTTGATACATTCTCTCGCCAGTCTGCCTGCGACCACGGGTGTAACGTCATGCCCGAAACGTCAGGATATAATTAAACGTAAGTTTACGCGATTAAGACCCGTTTGTCTGTAAAATATGAGTGATAATCGTGAAAGTTTAAATCAATAAAAAACTTTATACTCATCATAAACGTCAGACACTAAATAAAGTGTGATGCTTTCACGTCTTAGGAAGTTTGCGCAAATAGTTTGATTTAAACTATGTTCGGTTAAGTTATAACAGTAAGTCATCGTTTCGCCCGCCACATCCAGCGGCCCTACGGCCGGGGGGCAAACTGCGCAGACTGGGGGCAAGCCCAACTTTCCCCGCCGGCCAGAACTTGACGTGTCATAATCTTGCCGATGCCAATGCGGGCTCGCACGCGTAATTGACTTTTAGTTGTGAATAATGTGGTGGCGCCGCTTTTATGAATACGAGTCTTGGCGTCTGTTTTAGCTAGTATTCTTTTGTAATTGACAAGTAAATGTTGTTTGTTCGATTCTAACCTAGGACTTCCAGACTATCGCCAACTAACTTTTGTCAATGTACTCATGCTGGTTTTAGGTAGTTGAGTAGTTATCAGTTGTTTCGCGTGTGATTTTGCCCACAATTCCCGTTTACGTCAGTTTTTGTGGAACGATACTTATATAATTCTAGGCAGAAGAAACTCTGCTCTCCACTGCGGCTAAAGTTTCGTACACAAACAACCGCGTAAACAAGACTTGTCCGATGCCATAAATAACAAGTTTGCGGTGTTTATTAGTGCCTTGCTTGAATAACAATCTCGAGGAGGTCGTAACAGCACTATCACTAGGCGGCTTAGTCACGCAGCTGAAGAGTAGGATAACCGAACTAAGCCGCCAGACTGGGACGCGTAATGTGAAAGCATCCTATTTCTTATAGGGCTATTGTTGTTTTTTCAAGACTTAAGTAGGCGTTCGCTGTTGATCCCACTTCTGATATTACTAACTATGTACAAACATCACAGAAGGTACTTACATATACTTTATCGCTATGACAAATACAAGTTACGGTAGTTATTAAGTGTTTTCTTTGAATAGCAATTTCGAGTGATGCAGCTCTTACGAGACTCGTGTGGGCGTTACACGTGAATCCCACTTCTGATGTTACAACTGGTCCGTAAACGCCACATTTGTAAAGTCAATTACTCGTAATAACTAACCATTATATATACATACATACATACATATACCATTATATATAAGAACATTTACACCTGCTAATCTTCTATTAATGTTCATTACATGATGCCGTTATTTTAGTCGAAATTATTTTTCATGGAAGAATACCTGGCACCATGAAAATTTATGCCAGAGCTCTTTCGTCTTACAATACATCTATTTATTATTTATATGGACTCAATCTCAATACCCAAAGGCCATAGTCGGACTTTCATAGTAAGTCAGCCTTTAAATCAACCAGACTCTAGTATTTTTTTGTGAGTACCTCTTATGGTGAAGAATATTTCTGCTGAGTATCAACGTCCTATCGGTGACAGTTTTTGAATTATGATTTTTTTTAGTTTTTTCTTTAATGTGTTGTATCTCAGGATGTATAAAAGCGAATTGCTTCAAATTTTGAAATAATGTTCTTTATTTAGATATGCATCGAATTTAAAAAAATGAATATCGATTGTCGTATAAAAAAAAAGAAAAAAAAGACCAAAAAATTTTTCATATTTTTTTTTGTGTACCTATGAAGTAGTGACACCTCTATTTTCTTTTTCTAATTATAGACCATACATTGGCCTACTAGTTGCCTAAGTATCAAAATTTTCCAAGCGGTACTTCTTACCAAAAATCGGCAATATGTGTGGTCAAGTTCTGCATTCAATCGGCGTTTTTCAATGTAGTATACAAACTCTTCATTTATATTTGAGTTTTCTTATCAGGTTATCTTATTTAAGAGTAAATGCTAATGACAACTTAATGTCATCATGATGCAAGCTGTTTATTTCATTATTAATCGGCCGTTTACCATTTCAACTAGCGTATCTCGATAATATTTAACTGCAATATATTATTTTTAATGAATATCTCATAAATAATATCGAATTGCGCTAGTTAAAATAATAAACGGCCGATTAATAATGAAATAAACAGCTTGCATCATGATGACATTAAGTTGTCATTAGCATTTACTCTTAAATAAGATAACCTGATAAGAAAACTCAAATATAAATGAAGAGTTTGTATACTACATTGAAAAACACCGATTGAATGCAGAACTTGACCACACATATTGCCGATTTTTGGTAAGAAGTACCGCTTGGAAAATTTTGATACTTAGGCAACTAGTAGGCCAATGTATGGTCTATAATTAGAAAAAGAAAATAGAGGTGTCACTACTTCATAGGTACACAAAAAAAAATATGAAAAATTTTTTGGTCTTTTTTTTCTTTTTTTTTATACGACAATCGATATTCATTTTTTTAAATTCGATGCATATCTAAATAAAGAACATTATTTCAAAATTTGAAGCAATTCGCTTTTATACATCCTGAGATACAACACATTAAAGAAAAAACTAAAAAAAATCATAATTCAAAAACTGTCACCGATAGGACGTTGATACTCAGCAGAAATATTCTTCACCATAAGAGGTACTCACAAAAAAATACTAGAGTCTGGTTGATTTAAAGGCTGACTTACTATGAAAATCCGACTATGGCCTTTATATACGGTATTAAGTAGAAAATGTATATCTAATTTCTGAATAATGCCTCGGCAATCTGCGTCCGCATAAGAACTACGAACCGGCCCGATCAATGAATATTCATAAAGTACCAAAGTTATCGCCTGAACAGTTCCAAAGGTCAGCCGTAACTAATTTATCAATTAATATCGCCCGTTACTATGATTAATCATCCGATATCCCACATCTAGGCTAACTTTGTATGCAAACGACACGTACGTGCGCGAGGATCACGAGAGCAATCAATATTGTCGCGATGTGTTCGCTTGTCAGTCAAGATTATCGGTCGCTCGTAAATTACAAGGTTTGCGCTGCGTCGGTGGAAAAACGCTGGCATCAAATACCAGCGTCATGTGTCCCTGAGGGCATGTTAGGGTTTTAGGACGTTACGAACAGTATTCCAGCGCAATAATATCTCTCCTTTCCAAAATACGACGATGACGAATAAATAGACAATGCAAGTAGGTCGAAAGAATACGCTTTAAAACGATTCAGATTATGTTGATAATGCCAAACATCCAGTACTTTTTGTTAGTGCTGCGTCATTTATACCTACACAAAGGACCGTCAACAGTAATTAGTACTACAGCTAAAACGATTAGACGCAGTGTGCTCGGAATGACCGGAGTCGCAAACGATACGATCGAGTCTTTAATGTTCTGCGGTTAGACAGAGCGGCCCCTATATCATTGGTGAAAGGGCTTTGCCGCTCCGGAATCGTAATAGTAATGGATCGGAAACCGCTTTCAAAGCCTTGAAACTATAGCTCCAATTAATTTCTCCTTTAATGCCTACACTTTTCCGTTACTATCGAGATCCAACCGTAACTAACGCTATGCCTTTTGCGACAGACAATAACAACTCTATAGTCCGTAATAACGATCGTTTGGCTGCACAGCCGGCACGTAATCGATAGTTCGAAGACCCTACGGTAATAACAAGTTATTGCTTTCCAGCAACTGAACGGACGGGCCGGCAGCGGCAGTCCATAAGAAAACGTTTCGAACGTTAATTAAACTGATAGCTCTTGGAATTGCACGCATCTATCTGCCGCGTTGGCGATTCAGGGGCGGGGAATAGTGTTGGAAAGGGGGATGGGTTCTGGGACTAGTTCGTTTTACGAGTCTGAACTCGAATTACATGACGACATCAGAGTATTTTTTATAATAGTGGTAAATAACCAAGTCTTGGAGCGAGAATCGCATTGGGACAAAAACAAAAGCTTTGGATGTTTTCTCGATTCTATTTAACATAAGTAGTATGACAGTGAAGTTATTTATATTTATCCGCGTGAATAATGTTTTGATGTAATACAAACTATTGCGCATAGAAACGAAACTGCGACGCAACTTGTAATGAAGTAAAGCGATGCCTTTGCAATACCTGTTTAAGTGGATAGTCTGAATAAAAACGTATGTCCAGTTATTCTCTTTTTATCTGCGCGATATTCACGTTCCACTGAACTCGAAACTGCAGAATTTAATTCAAGTTCACTGAGCTCCTACTCTACGAAATTGGAACTTCAGAACTCGAGTCGTTTACAACACTAGAGGGTACTGAACACGAGAGCAGGGGGGAGTGAATGTCGATCGGGGATTAAGGAATTGAGTACATTCGGAGAAGGCACTCCTTGAGACTTCCGCGATGGTTTGATTATGCTTACGGCTGTTACAGTCAATCGTCGGGGCTTGTTGACACCGTTTTGAGAGGGGTTGGTTTTATTGATTTTGACGAATTGCTCGGACTAATTTCAGTCCTTTGTCGTCTGTCGCGAACGGTTTCGGTGCTAATGAGCTATGTTTTAATACCTGAATTGATAGTTTATGTGTGTGTAGACGTAAGCAATAAGCATAAATTGATACGATGCCACCAATTAAGACTTGAAAATTAGTATACTTCCTTCTTCACACTTCTACGGCCAGTTGATGGCTTACTTACGTTACAGCCTTCCAATCAATCGTCCGAGCTTGCTGACACCGTTATGAGAGGTCGGTTTTATAGACCCTGACGGTTATGTCGTATCGTTATCTTACTGTCGTTATCAGCCTCAGCCTCTCAGTCCATATCATGATCCATGAAGATGACGTTTAAGACAAATGTGAATATCACTTTCTCAAGTCTTCTGCGATGATTTGGTAAAAAGTTATGGGCCAGTCAATCTTTGAGGCTTGTTTAACATCGCTCTTAGTGAGACCGTTAACTGTCTTGGAGACATGATTTACATTCTAATACATACCTACTTTGAAATAAGAGCAAGCACGTAAAATAATACTCATGTATAATTGAGTAGTAAGTGAAGGTAGTCTTACCAAGGATGTGCTGTAGTCGTCGATACTGGACATCTTAATGACAGTTTTTTAAACCTTGTGTAGCTGTAAACGGCTACAGCCTACAATGCACAATTATCGTTCCCATCGCTGGATCTTGTTTCTGAAACTGGCTTTAATTTAAGTGTAAATCTTGTTTTATTCCGAAGCCCGTCGGGGACAGAACCGCACAATTACAGCTAAATGGGAAACGCGGTAAGCATGTTTGATACGTGCACTCTTAATTCCTTTTGCCTTTGGGGACGGAAGCTATCTGCTTAATCACATTACGGTACGTGCGTTATAATTACCGTGGCGGTTTGTCGCTAGCCGAGTAGCGACTCAAACCAAAAGAGCCAGTGTACATTTCTAGTCCTTGTATAAGCCTGGCAGGCTTGCATGCATAGCCAGCCGTGGAGTCCAGGGGTCTATTTCAATCCTTTATGAAGTGCGGTTCTGACAAACCTGCATAAGACCGATGTTCTAAATATAACGCTTAGTTGTTACGGAATTGACCGTTTTTACAGTGTAAATGACTAGAGATTTCCAAACAAGGAAATACGTAACAAGATTACTATTTTACTAACAAGCAAGTTAAGCAATATCATTTGGGGTGACATCAATTATTGTAAAATATGTTCAGTGAAATAAAATTAAATAACATCGATATGGTAGAAAAAAGAAAGAAAAAACTGTTTCGTTAACTACAAACATTTTAACTAGTAATTTATTAGTATTTGATAAAATTTGTAAATCAGACTGCCTAGAAAGTTTCAAAAAAGTTCAAGATACTAGGTAAAAGCTACTCACTATCGTCTATCCTATTCCTAAGCATATAGTGCCTTCCGGGAATGTCTGGAGTAAAATCGCCAGCAACTTGCCAACCTGCCTCCGGGCCAGTCCACTACGGTTTCGGATGCGATCCACGGTCCTTTCAATTAAAAGTTTGCTTCCGTTCCGTTTGTGGACCAAGACTGCTTCGGGGTCGGAATACTTTACCAACGTAGTTAGTTTCAATAATAGAGTATCTTCTTGTGAACTCATACCGTTTTGCATTCATAATAGGGGAGACCAGGTATGAACGTAACAATTTTCAGTTTTTGATTTTTTATATTTTTTTGGTAGCAGTTGTCAAACTTTGCATCTTTATGTGCAATAGACACATATTTCATGTATCTTTTGGTACCAAAATAAACTTCATACATCGAATAGTTTTACAGAAAAATGGCTCACAGTGAAGGATGGAATTTGTTGCAATTATCCCTACCCCCAGGGCTGGTTGTAACAGTGCATAGGGATAATAGAAACAATGTAAATAACTATAAAATAATCAATATAATTATGTGTAATTGGTATTTTTAAGTAATCAACAGTCTTACAATATCACTATCTCAAAGACAAACATTAACAATGAATAAATGTAATTAACATTAGGTATTATATGAGACTAAATTAATTTATACCTATAGGATATATGAGTGACGTGAGAGCTTTCCATCTTATTCTAAATGACATATAAACAAATGCTTAGGTGCAAGGAATTAAATGCTTCCTGCATTGTCCTTATTTCTGAGTATACTACTAAGCTAATCATACAATGTGTAATAATATGATAAAAAAAATGTTTTACTCCTCATCGACTGTGAAATGTGAATATTTGTTTCCAGAAACAAATCCCGCCTTGGGTAGTGCCGCTGAACTTTCAAGTAAAGCTTTCCTTTACTTTACATGTCTATATAAAGTGATGTGAGCCAGTTGGTACGTTTTTGCTGCGTCCCTGTAGGGCATTTTAAAAAAGGATCACCTCAACTGCAGCTAAAGCTATAATTTTAATTTTGTTGGACTTCTGTCTGTTGTTATTTTGTGTATATTAGACATTCTGCAACAAAAAGGCACTAAGTATATGAGTTATTTAATAAACGCTAGCACATAGGTGTACCAATGAGCCTCCAATTTGGAAATCGGGATGAAACTAACAAGTTGTTTCAATCATCCCTGGGTATCGAATTTCCAGAATCTCACAAACATGTAGCAAGAAAACGTAAAAAGCATCATTAAAACATTGATTTGCAACCCTCAAACTGTAAATGATTAGTGACTTTACAACACCCATTCAAAACGCAAGCTATAGCGTTTACCATGAAAAATCTAGCTAAGATTGAAAAGATCGTTAAAAACTTACTTTTGACGCATTTTTCTGGGACCATAGCACTACACGCATAACCTGCCGTCACAGCACCTTGGGTGTAACTGAGGTTACGGGGGAATCGAAATGGCATCTAATGCCCTGAAGGACGTTCGGATAGATGTCGTAGAAAAATTTTAAATGAATTTGTTACGTTCATCCCGCGTTACTTTTATACCTGGTCTCCCCTAATTATTATAATTTCCTCCGACAATAAGCAAACTAGAGTTTCAAAACATAATTAGGTAATATTTCCAAGCCACGTTTAATACATTAATTCTTGGATCTTTATTTAAAACCCGTAAAATTCCAAATCTATTTAGTGTGGTCAGTAGGCTTAGCACATAGTTGGTGCTACATGTCGCAGCGAGATAAAGTTCCCGTCTTTTACTAAGTATTAATAAAAGAGGAACGGATAGTCTGTCGCTGCGAGATACCGTCCCTTTGAACATATGCTAACCTTACATATATCGTTAACCCTTATTCATCTGTTACACAAAGCATAAAGGACACAAACGGCACCAATGTAAATGTGTCGCTTTAGAGAGGAAGGTAAATAGTTGAGGGTGTTTCTGTTTCCCGGACGCGATCAATGGCGCTTTCAATTAAAAGTTTCGCGCCCCATTTGTGGTCCGTGCTGCATTGTTCTATAACCCTTCGCAAAGGGTATTTTTCTCCCCTCCTACCCTCACAGCCTTCAGAAGGCATCCTAATAAATGGCACGCAACAGACTTATGGACTTCTTGCCACCTTTTAGATATGAAAGTGGTGTGTCATTGGTAATGAATAATTAAATTGCACAATTTTATTTACAAATCTCCTAAAGACTTATTCCATGTTATCATTCAGATATGTAGGTAATATTTATGGCTTTTAGTTTGGAATATTTCCACTAATCGGCACCCGAATACTACATGTGTATAGAGATAGAAATAGTGTTTTGTTGATCGTTATGCCACTGCTCCGCAACGTACGCATTCAGACGGATCAATACCAGTAGTATACGACCGTCCACTGCGGATTTAGTGGCTACGCTTCTGACACTGAATACAGAGATATAGAGAGAAGCATTAAAGAATATTTCATTCGATGTCCATTGGATGATTTTAATGCCCTAAAGCCGAAATGTGGTGACTGGGTATAATTCATTTGAGGGCAGGATAGATTTTGGGTCGGAATAGTCGAGCACTATAAAAACCCGAATTCCAACATTTAACGAAAACAGTTCATACAGTTTTATATGATCCCATTCAAGTGTGAAGTCGAATGGCATTGCACATATAAACGTTTAAAAGTTAAAAAGCCTATTTCAAATTGTTCCTAAGCCCGCGGCCGTTGCTATTCCATTTCCTCGCAAACTCGCCAAGTGCGTATATTAAACTTCGATCAAAAGCGCTCCGAATAACTTAGTCCACAGTTTGGTTTTCTCATTTCAACTTTTGTAACTGTTGAGCTCACTTTGTCTCTGACGACGTAATATCGCCAATTCACTCGGGTGTTTTATATGTCATTCAAAGTACAAAGTAGTCTTTATAATGCCAATCTAAACAGACGTTTCATACACAAGGGAATGTTAGGATCTTTTTGAGATGAAGGATGAGAATATATTACAACTTTTGCGTTGGCATGTCACTTGAAAGGAACGGGAGAGTCTGGAGGTCAAGGGAGTATTCTGGAGTCATATTTTGGCTGGTTTTAGCGTTCCAGTAAAGTTTCCTGGTTACAAACGCATTGTATATTGTGGCATCTCTAGCGAAATAATTTCACGTTGCATTTGTTACATTTTGACGTCTATATTACGCCAACGTAATACACATATTCGCAAATTAAATCCAACAGCAACTCCACAACAATGTCGCATTAGTCCGGGCGGGCGAGCGTAAACGGAGATTTCAACTTCGCAACTTCCTCAAGCTTACAACGCAATACTTGACTTACCTGTCACGCGTATAGTACCGACCGAATACACGTGTAACTTTCCCGGCATCGTATCTCACGCGTCAACGATAGCATAGAAACAACCTTGGAACCTGCGCATACAGTTGAAGCTTACAGCTAAACCTAGAGTTAACCAACCGAATGCTTTCCACATTGGGCGACAATGTCGCAGCGTTCGTACCGTTGTTTATGGGCCGTAAAAAATTACGGGCGCTCGCACGCCGCCACATTAAATAATATCGCGATTGCCGTCGTGTGTGCCTTTTGCGGGACAAGGATGTAAACGGATTGGTTTTAACTGCGACCTGCGACTTTATCGGCCTAGGACCTATAGCCATAATCTAGAAATGTAAGATCGTCCAACAAGAACCCTTGCACAAATTTGTTGGCCTCGCATATTCTTTTGCGATTTTGAAAACACCGCATAATGAATTGGCCTTGTACTGTCTTTTACTTCCGACCACCCTTGAGCTCTATGGGCTTGAAGAAGTCTTCAGAGGTGTATGCAATAATACCTGATCTGTGAATAGCTTCTGGTTGGTCTCTATGGCGATTAACTATTTTCCGCCTTGCTCGTTCATATTTTTGTTCATATGTTAGGTGACACCACATGTTACCCTATGTTATCGTGTGATCGCGACCAACATCATTACGATAGAGAAGAACTTAAATACCATTCTAACCAACCGTTTCCATTGTTCCAGGTGTCAGTGCTTAGTGCTTGTGTTGCGGACGTGTACGCATGCCCGGAGTGTGCAGTGAGTGTAGTGTAGTGTGAGTGCTCGGGGTCGTGGCGCCGGCGGCGGCGGGTCAATGCCGGTGTGCCGATGGAGCGGTGATCACGGACTGACTACGCTACAAGAGCAGCGCTGGTGAGTAGCTCTTCATGCTACAACACTAGATTATACCTTCGGAGTGTAAGGCTTGAGTAGACGCTCGAGTGGGGCGAGCGGCCTGAGTGCATGCGCATGCCGTTCAAATACCTTGGAGGATCAACACTGCCCCGCTATTCGACACTCGACACTCAGGCCCTACACTTTTGATAAACCTCCATGCAAACTTTAAAGACAAGTCAGGTGCCGGAGAACTGTTTTTATAATAGAATAGCTTGGATCTTAGATGATGAGAACCGGTGCCTACTTAATCTCAAAGTTTGTGTGGTGGTTTACTATTACCATGCGAGGGAAATCCTAACCTGAGACAGTTGCAAAGGCAAACAGAAGATTCAAAGGGAACGGTTCTTTCCGTTCCCTTTGAATCAAAGACTGATACCTTCACCGTCGCTTTAAAAGTCTTGTTCGTTTGCAGCTGGGCAGTCCTTTTTTTTTTTCATTCTTAATATCGATTATTTTTTCTTGGACATGATGTAACTAACTACAAGCCTCAAGATTGGAACTAAGCAGTTAGCAGACTTACGGTACATACACACCTTAAACTTTGAAGTAAAGATTTAAAACCAGAGCAGAGCTGTAATGTAACTCGGGTTATTGGGAGACTGGAAATCAGCTTGATTAGTTGAGGAGTGAGGAGGACGAGAGGGAATGAGATACCAAGCTGTTTCCCTGTCATATCATCCACGTAGTCCATGCGAGGAACCCACCTCATTCAATTCAAGTATTCGCCGGCATTATTGTGTAAAGTCCGGGGAAATAGATATTCAATCCAAATGTCATGGTTTTGCTAATTTCTAGGTGACACGTTGTAGATATATTTACGGGTGAAAAAGGCGCCTGTTACAGAGGCTCGCCCATACAACTCACGTGCGTTCACTTTCCGATCAAACTATACTGGATAATCCTATTCCTATGTGGGTATATAGTATAGTTGCAATTGTATATTGATTTTCAAGACTAAAAAGAAAAACTGTTTGACGTCAATCTACCTTTTCACTAATAACCTTTAAATATCGTGAAATAGCAATTCTAATCATTGCAATGCCCAACTGGAAAATGGAAATGGAAGTAACATTTTAAAATTGAAATGCATTTGAAACGAGCTTTCGGACTGAAACTATTTTATGTTGACCTATAATCGCAGTTACTTGATTTTGACGAGGTTACCTAATGATCTTTTTTCGTACATATATAAATAATATAATCGTTTAATAAAAAAAAAATAGTGTTTCTCGGTTGCGGATAAATTAATTACCTTAAAACTCTGGTTTAGAAAAGTTGAGATGCATGCATTTTTTGATATCTTGGTAGACGTAGTTGACAACTACCAAGATATCCAAAATATGTATGAGATACCTACGGCAATCAAGTAATAATAGTGCCACCGAAGTCACGGCGGTTGAAGTTGAAACCCTCGAAGAAATGCCCTCGTGGATAAATAATCACTACCTTTGACAAATTTGGAAGAGCTTAGGTCGCCATTGTAATGCACTGTGCCCCAGGGCAGGGCAAATAGTAATATGATTACTTCTGTAAATTACATTAGTATGTGTAAATATAAATTACAAAGTACACAAATGTGAAAGTAATCGGAAGGAGTAATCATATTACTTTTTGCCCAACTCTGCTGTGCTCGCTACGCGACGACAACGTATCGTTCGAGATAATGCTTAAACTAGACTTCATCCCAGTTCATTTTAAAACATTATAATAAAATACACTAGATTACACCGCTGTAAGCAGAAATGTGTGTTTACTACGTTTACTCGTCTCGCACGTTATCTCCGTAGCGTTTGACCTACATACATACATACATACAACGATTACGACGCCAACGTACGCGTATAGCGTGCACTAAGCATTCCTATCAATTACCAATAGCATCAATAACCAAGCTAACCAATAACGCAACTTAACGTAGTTTCATAATCTGGCATACTGCCACTGTAGCCTATGAACGCAACCGGTATTACCACTCACCACCTTACGTTTGCTATTATTCTACATCTGCAACAATTCAAGCTATCTTTAGGGTAGGGCTTTGGTGTGGGTCGCAACGTGTGTTGACACGTTCGCGCAGTCCCACATCCAAGCCACACGAGCACAAGCCGGTGCTGCTGCTGACCAGGCCCAGGTTCTCAAGCGCCGCAAATACTCGTCGCTTTTAATCAACTACGAGTTTACGGCGCTTGCAGTAGAAACTTTAGGTCCTTGGTCAGCAGACATGAAGACTTTTATGAGGGCCATGTCGTCCCGGCTGCACGAAGCCTCTGGTGACCCAAGGGCTGGCGCTTACCTCGCACAAAGAATCTCTTTAGCGATTCAGCGAGGTAACGCCGCCAGTGTCATGGGCACCATGCCGCAGGCGGATCTTTT
The DNA here is from genome assembly GCA_025490895.1 of Thaumatotibia leucotreta. Taxonomy (NCBI): domain Eukaryota; kingdom Metazoa; phylum Arthropoda; class Insecta; order Lepidoptera; family Tortricidae; genus Thaumatotibia; species Thaumatotibia leucotreta. The sequence continues at coordinate 139,549 of JALPQI010000720.1, read as the reverse complement.
GGAAGGTATTTTCTTTTTATAGGTAGTTTGTTTAGGTATATTTTAATTTTAGTGTAAGTTTTATCTTTATTTTTTCATTTTAGTGTAATTTGTAATTTATTTAAATTGTTGATCTTCTGTTTTAAATAAAGCTTTTGAATGACAATGAAAACTAACCCCTTTATTCATAAATGTCTCCGAACTTAGCAAGCCTCTAAGTATTGTTTTACCTTTCGATCTTATCAATATGTAAATAAGACGGAAAGGGACAAACAATACTTAGCGGCTTATGTTACGAGACGTTTGTGAATAAGGGGGTAAATATTTACGTCACTCAATATTAACACAACATAATGCATTATTGAAATCCAACCAGTTCATATTCAACTAGCTTACAACACATAACATAAGTATTAAATATTGTTATACTATTCAAAATCAAGTTGTAAATAAAATACAACCAAAACAAGACATGTCCTGCGAATGAGAAAAATACTGTGAGCGCGTTCGTCCATTCAAATCGATGCTGATTCCAATTCAATCATACAGATTGTTTTTAGCGCCATGGACTAAATTGGATGTGTAAATAGAACGACGTTTTTGTTATTCAAATTCGTGTCACGACAGTTTGTGGTGTTTTATTTTGTGCAACGCGCATAACTTGGATATAAGACAATAGAATTGGTAGTATGTACTTGTTTGTGCAGTATTTAAATGGCGACTCGGTTGTAATAATCACCAAATTAGAAATAGTTAAAACCGACTTCAACCGCTTTCTCCAAGATCCCATCATCAAACCCCAGCTTAGTACCAATGGAACCATCTCGGGGTTATTCTCGTACGATAAAGAAAAATACATATAAAAAAAAAAACTGTCGTATTGAGAACATCCTCCTCCTTTTGAAGTTTGCTAAAAAGTGGTTTATCTTCACCTACGGGTCAAAAAATATGTCAGTGGTTCACGATATCGATAACTAATGTAAATATTTGAACTATCGTTTGAAACCTTGCAAGTAAATGTTTAAAGAAGTGGTATAAACGGCTAGTAATTTTCTCACGACACCACTTGTGTTGTCACGGTAACATGGGCCGTCAAATGACAACCATCAGAGCGTGTTTACGAACGCCATTAAAACACTAGCCGTCATTTCTAGCGTTAGACAGGCAAACGGTTCTATAGGAATGAGGTATGTGTATGTTTGTGTTTTGATCATAATCATTGCACGTTGTGTAGTACAGGTTGTGTTGTATGGAGGTTTTGGGTATTTTGTGGAGTTTTGTGTTAATACTCGTTATTACGTGTCTCGCTTCTGGAAGTATTCGAATTTGATATTAAAATCGTTATGAATATTATACTATGTGTGGTCCGGAATCCTTAAAAATATAGTACTAATAATGGTGTTGCAAGATTATATCGATATTAGGGAATGTTTTATTAGAGATTCTATTAGTGAAAAAAAAAATTACAAGTGTCACTAGATATTTCAGCTAGAGATTTATTGTTAAAAACAAACAATATAAACTTATCGCTAGTTTATGTTCTGTGTAAGTTAAAATTCATAACTGACTATTACATGCAGAACACTCGAAAACTAATGCAATACTAGTGAAAAAATATATGTGATATAAAAAAAACACATAAATGTCGTCACTACCAACTAGGGCTGCCGTCTCGAAATTCGTAAAACCAGGGCAAAGAATCAAACTCAGACATTAGTCCACGGACTTCACTTTGTACACAATTATGACCATAACTACTTAAATTAAATCAGGTGCTTCCTCATAATAAAGATAAGTCCCAGTATTCCCACACACTTTGGAACCCCGCCAAACTAGGACAAATCGGACGGATGGCAGCCCTGAACTACGGAGGCTGACGAATAATAGGAATAAATAAGCTACCCTATAATAGGGTTGTGTGTGCAATTGTGCATCTATGTATGTGTTTTACCTTGTCTGTACAATTCGTTCCGTCAGCCTCGATAGCCGTCCCGCCCCGTCGGCGCTCCGTTGCCGACTGAATTTACAAGTCAATGGTGATAAGCAACATGTGTTATGATAATGGCCGCTCGCGCCGGCACCTGCTCAACTTTATTTACTTTATTACTATGAATACGGATTATATTTAGTAATAACACTAATAACAGACCCTTAATGTTTATGAGTTAACTGTTACGGTTACGTGTCCAGCTCATTCTGTGAGTTTTGAAAACTAGTTTCTTCTGTCATGCGGCTAATTTGATCGCTAATGTAAATATGTCAAACATAATACCATGCTTGGCAAAATAAGTGATTAGGTTTGTCTTGTATAAATATATTCTTTTGTGCGCAACAATAGTAGTATAGTAATACAGAAAAAGGTAACACGCAAACGTGCCACTAATAAAAGCGATCTCTTGTAGAAAAGTGTTTACTAAAATACGTTAGTAGGATGTATACTGGATTGTGTAAATAATATAAGATTTATTATATTTCTCTACGCAGCAGTGTTATTCACTAAGGAAACCGCCTTGCTGTCAGCGCTGTGTCAGTGCTGCGGCAGCGTCGAGCCTAAAAATGGTATTCACTAATGTACTTTAAACGACACTAGTGCTCGGCGACGAATGCGGCGTGAGCTGGAACTACATTGCGTCGAAAGTTTGACGTTTAATGTATGAACTCCGTATTCTCTAACGAAAAACAGCGACGAACTCGCCCACAACCTCGCTCACAGCCTCGATTCCTAATGTCAAATCAAACAGTTAGGATTTTAGACAAGGCTGTCTCGACATCGAGCTCGTTGACGAACGCAGCGTCGAATGTGTCAATAAGAGAATAGCATAGCTGCACGTCAATTACTCCGTGAAGATGGCATTTCCCACAGTGCCGAAATATTCAGGGCTCATAAAACAAAATCTACATTTTAAATACCCCGTTTAATAAATGTATTAAAAATAGAAGTTAAATAAATTAATTAATAAAAAAAATTAAAAACACGACTGTGGTTTAAAAACGTTCTTAAAAGTAAAAAATAATTCCTTTTTCAGGTTTATTCTTGTGAGCGTATCTGCATATAAGCGCTTGTCTATTACTTACGATATTTTGTTTCGATTGCAGTCGGGGAACCTTCATAATGTTTATATTTTTTCCGTAATGAAAGGTTCCCCGACTGCAATCGAAACAAAATATCGTAAGTAATAGACAAGCGCTTATATGCAGATACGCTCACAAGAATAAACCTGAAAAAGGAATTATTTTTTACTTTTAAGAACGTTTTTAAACCACAGTCGTGTTTTTAATTTTTTTTATTAATTAATTTATTTGAAACCTTTTAGTGTATTTTAAGATTCTATAAATTTCGATACCTAAAATTTGGAAGGCTGACCCTGCGCTTCGTTCGCTCCGAAGGCCCGAAGAGTTCCCATCCCAGGTATTTTGGGCGAAGCCGTAGGGCACTCCGTGCGAGGGCCGGAACGTTTCCAAAACTAATGTAAATTTATGTTAAGCGAGTCCGAACTTCCGAAGGGGCTCGCCAACTTCAGGGTAGGAGGCCGAAAGCAGAGCTCGCGGAGGCCCGGACCATCACTTCGAAGGCCCAAGCGTGTCACTCGCAAGTATTTTAGCGCAAGGCTGAAGGCCGAGCAATGAGAAAATTGAGCTACCATATATGTTTCTTGAACTACACCAGCATCTGAATAAGCCGACATCCACGTAGGATCGAAGGCCCGACAGGCGAGACAACACGGTGCAACCGTCCCTCTTAGCCTTTTGACCGCCAGACGAAGGAATATGCTGAGCTCCAGACGACACGCGTACGTGATTATTTATACGAAATTTAACTTTACGGCATCCCGCGTAAGTTTCTACTGCATTGGTATAGTTGTCGGCCAGTGGCGGTCAAAGGGTCAACTGTCTTTAAGCCCGACTAGTGATGTGCCGTCGGGTAATTTCACACTTTCCGTAATTCTCATTGGAGAACTTTACCGTAAATTACCGAGAATTACGGTAACTTTCTCCCATAGTATTTTTTTTCTATGCAATTTGCATATGAATATTTTGTCTGCATCGTATTTTATATTACTTTATGTGGTACATTTAAGTATCATAATGCTATTTTACTAATGACAGGGTTTTATAGGTGATTTTGACGTTCAAGCAGGTAAAATAGGTACTCGTATAAACTAGGGCTCCCGATATACGTACTATTCGCCGAACCGTAGCTCCGTGTTCTTAACCCCGGCGGTACTAAGATCACGAATTTCACAGTCACGCCGAGATACGTACCCGAATCTTTGTTTGTATACGTATCTACGAATCTTGGCTTCGTTCTGGCAACGACTGCTCGTGGCATGGATCCGGCCGGACCAATTACTATGCAAACAAATAAGGCCTATTATTGAATAACAGCTTGTTTTTAAAGTACGTATTGAGTATTATACTCTGAATCGGGACGAATGGTATTTTATTGATTAGACTTGCATTTTTCGTATCGATTTATGTTATAGAATAACGTGGTAGGTACTGTGTTCTATATAACAAGCGACGGTGATATTTATGGATTAGAATTAAAAAATAGAATGAAAATTATATTGTGTTTTTCAATCACCAGATAGAAAAATTAAAAAAGCATGTTAAAAATATTTGGTCAAATTGCTATACATAAAAGATAATACAGTCGTTCATTTAAGTTTATTACCTGACAGGGCGGCCCTTTTGTAGATAAGACCTATACTAAGAATTTGCACGCGCAAAGTAGCTAACAATAGTTTGTCTGCGATGTAATTGACCACACGTGGTAATTTTACTGATAAATATGTTAACTTGGGCATTACCTGGTACACCTTTTGTTTGTGAAGTTGAATGAAATAGCCGCATCTTTGTTTTGATATAGATAAGCGGGGATGTTTTAGTAAATTTGAAAAGGGCAATTTCGGGTTTTGGTTTTATACGTGTTTAGTCACTAATAAGATTGCAGGCCGGACAGACTTAGCGAGAGTTTAGTCGAATTTAAATTAATTGTTTTTTTATTATTTTGTTACGTTTTTGTATTGTTACTGTTGGTGAGAAGATAGCGTTTTTAAAGTGTAAATGAAGATCAGTTGGGTGTGGAGTTATGCCACCATCACCAGGGTCGGTGACACGGCTTTATGCACTTTGTGCAATGATCGTACGAACAATGAGTTTTCGTGTCGTGGTGGTACAACAGGATCGATAGGAAAGCATTTGAAAGCGGTGCACCTAAAATCTCCCGTCATCGTCACGACATTCAATGAGTTAGTATATTGTATTTTTTAATTATATTGCTTTTTAATATCCTTTTATATTTTAAAAGTTCCTTATTTTGTAGGAAATAACGCTGTAAATTTGTATATTTTTGACGCATTTATTTTGTTCCTGAGTTATGGGTTTCCTAGTATAGATTAATCGTTGTCTGGTACCCTCAATATTGATTTATGTATTTATTTATATCAACTTTATTGCACGAAAGAAAAACTTAAATTATGATATTTAGAACTAAGAAAAAATATTTACTCTGCACTGTGTTATGTATTTTTTAACTTCCGTTCACATCTCATTATTAAATTAGGTAATTAATACATGACAATGTGTTAGTTTTTATTAATATTGAACTCAGAAAATATCTATATTTTATAATTCTGCCCTCCTTACCTTAGAAAGTAAAATATTAATATGTAAAATTTAATCTCAGTAGGTATACACGTTATCATACTGAAATTAAGTACAACTAAATTATCGCACTTTACGTTAGAAAAGCAATTAAGTAACCACTAAATTAGATTCACAAATATCACGGAACATTCTCATCCGTTTTCCTTAGTCCTTAAAGACAACGCATCGAATCGTCACTCAACAACGCGGGCGGAACGGATCTGCGTGTAATTAAGATACGTATCCCCGTGTACACGTGTATACGTAACTTTATTGATACGTAGCCGTGTAACACGCAGGAAACGGGCCTTAAAACCGTTGCCGTGTAACACGGCAACGGGGATCCGGCTACGGTTACACGAAACACGGTCACGACCACGAGCCCTAGTATAAACCCCTTACTTGACCCGTAAGCGGTAAGCGGCTTTACCAAAGGTTTTCTTATCGGTAGCTGAGTATTCAATTACCTAGAATTTAAAATAGGCAATTGTGATTATGAGCCTGTGATGCCCTTTTCTAAGAATTATCTGGGAATAGGGTGTAAATTTTATTCAATTATAATGCTGAATTCAGTCAGTTCATATTGAAGCGACGTGCTGTCAACACAACTGTTAGTGATATTTCAACAATGAGGCCAAGAGTAAAGTGCTAGAGTATTTTAGGCAAAGTACTGAAAATGATCCTGTTTCTCTTCAGGATCAGAAGCCGAAGAAATGCCGCAAATTAAGAATTAAAATTCCCATACAAATTTATGAAAATAAAAAAAAAATCGTTTCCATTCCAATCCAATAATCCTATCCTAGTACCAATAATTTTAAAGAGACAACTTACTGCAAAAAATTTTTAAAGAAAACTGTTTTCCTACATTTACTATGGGAAAAAAGTGAAATTTAATTTTGATTGATATTACTGTTTATTCATGTTGCTAATAATGTTTTCATACAGTTTTGACTTGATGACTTCCAGCCTCCCGAACAAGCTTGATTCCGAAAAGGCTATAGTACCATAGACCACATACATACGCTGCGGCAAATTATACAGAAGACCGAGGAGTATAACTTGCCATTATGCTTAGCGTTTGTGGACTATGAGAAAGCTTTTGATTCGGTAGAAATATGGGCAGTGCTTGAGTCTCTTCAGCGATGCCACATTGACTATTGGTACATCGAAGTGTTGAAGTGTTTGAATAGCAACGTCACAATGTTGGTCCGAGTACAGGAGCAGACTACGAAGACAATTCCGTTGCAAAGAGGCGTAAGGCAGGGCGATTTTATATCTCCGAAACTGTTTACTGCCGCAATGTAAGATGCCTTTAAGCTCCTGGAATGGCAAGGACTTGGCATCAATTTGAACGGCGAAAACATCACTCACATTCGAAGTTGTTGACTCTTACATCTACCTAGGACAAGTAGTCCAATTAGGTAGGCCCAACTTCCAGAAAGAGGTCAACCGCCGAATCCAACTCGGTTGGGCAGCGTTCAGGAAACTACGCGATGTCTTTTCGTCCGACATACCTCAGTGCCTTAAGACGAAAGTCTACAATCAATGTGTGTTACCAGTTATGACTTACGGCGCCGAAACTTGGTCCTTCACCATCGGCCTCATCACTAAACTCAAAGTCGCTATGGAGAGGGCTATGCTCGGAGTTTCTCTGCATGATCGAATCAGAAATGAGGAGATCTGTAGGCGAACTAAAGTTACTGACTGACATAGCCCTCCGAATTAGCAAGCTGAAGTGGCAATGGGCAGGCCACATTGCACGCAGAGCGAAAAGTGCTCGACTGGAGACTACGGCTAGGCAAACGCAGCGTAGGACGTCCACCCACAAGATGGACAGACGACTTTACCGTATGCAGGTCGCATCTAACCGGTACATGTGGAGGTCCAGAGGGGAGGCTTATGTTCAGCAGTGGACGTCTTATGGCCAAGCTTTCTATCCGTGCGGTGACGGAGTAAGAATACAAAAATCACCGCCCCTCTCTTCCCGTGGGTGTCGTAGGAGTCGACTAAGGGAAATACTGAGTATCCAGCTTCTCAGCCGGTGGTAGGGTATTTTTACTAGTACCCGCCTGGTTGGCTACCACCGTACATTCGGTGTAAACGCCCGTGAAATGACTTTCCTTCGTGTTTGCCGTGTTTCGGGGTCAGCCGGTGTATTTACCAGCATCTAACGGGCCAGCAAGGCGGTGGCAACTAACAGGTTACTGATTGTCTCCTGTTCGTTGCCGCCGCGATTTGGGCTCTACTTTTCACTTACGATCAGGTGGAGTGGAGCCACTTTGTTGTGCCAACGTTATTTTTATTGGGTCGGCAACGCGCATGTGACACCCTGAGGTTGCAGGCGCCCATAGGCTACGGTGACTGCTTTCCATCAGGCGGGCCGTATGCTTGTTTGCCACCGACGTGGTATAAAAAAAAAAAGATGATGATGATGATACAGTTTTATTGTCATTTAGCATGGGAGGAAAAAATTGCGTGACAGACATTATAATTAAAGTTTCCCTTATTTTCCATAGTAAATGTATAAAAACCATTTAATTATAACGTTTTTTATTGTCCTTGTTATTTTTTTATGTAACTAATTATTTAAGAAACTTGCAAGATATAATTTCACGGTAAGTAGGTATTCTGTTTCTTAATGATTTCGTGGAATTTAATTATTTTATTCATACGAAAAACGCTGTTTTTAATTTTATTTTATGTATACATATACCGCAAGCATTATTATGAACCATTATTGCCCATTTTATCAAAATGTTTAATTTATATAACAAAAAAATACCATTTTGCGCTGTAAAAATTCTCTGGAGAAAATTCGCGGAGAACGTTCTCCGTAATTTACGCCGGTAATTTACCGTAATTTTGGTAATAAACTAGTTCCACTAGTCACATGTTTATGTAATTTTCAGGTCAGATTAGTATTACTAAATTAAGTACTATTCTGGAAAAAAAATATGAAAAAAGTAATAACTTAAAACACTTTCTCGATAATTACCCGCCCGGAGAACTTTACCGAGAAAGTTACCCGATAGTTCTCTTTGTTCTCGTAATTTACGGTAACGGCACATCACTAAGCCCGACATTTCGCTTCAAACTCTAATGAAGACTGAAAGCTGAGCTCCGCGTAAAGTCAACGGCCAAAAGCGGTCAGAGGCGCGCCAGCTCACGAGGCCGAAAGCCGAGCCACCAGAGCCCAGAACATAGCTCATCGAAGTACATAGGTCACACTGAAAGTTTTGAGTTTTACCCACTTAAAGATCACTCAGTGTATGGACACAATTATTTTCTGAAAATATAACTCTTTATTATTTTTTGGGGTATAACTTATACGGTTAACACCTGTACTTTAGGATTTCGGGCCATTTGAAAATTGTGTGTCGGGCGATTTCAAATTTTTCAAGGATTTTTTTATTCTGTAACGTAAAGTCAACGATGAAAAAGAAATGGGCTTAGATTCTTATTTGGTATAAAGCCCAGGTCTTGTAGGATTGCTTGTAGTACCTAGTTTTCACAAATTTTATTGCTTTCGATTTTTTCTTGTGGATGATTAAAGAGATCAATGTCTAATAACAGCCATCCCCTAATTTCAAATTGCAGTAGTGGACTTTTACTAAGAGTGCCCTAGCATGACACTTGTAAGAAATTTAAAGAAAGGCCAAAGACGGAGCTGCGAGAAAAATAAGCTACCAAGCTTTTTCAACTACCCCAGCATCTAAATAAGCTCAGCTCCGCTTTGTGCCAAATACTTGGAGCGTCACTATCGGGGTGCGCTCGGCGCGAGGCCCGAGGACTGGAAGCCCGACGGGCGAGTCCACGCGGTACAACCGTCCTTCTTAACTATCTTAACAATCGAAGCCAGAGCCCAGCGCTATCAGGGCACGTGATGGAATAGTGTAGCATAAAAACGAATCGGAGAGCTGCAGGCCCGACGATCGTTTCCACAATTTGCGAAAGTTGTAGACCGCACTCCGCGTAGGACTGGTAGCCCGAAGTGTCCTCCAGAGGGGCGCCGGCTTACGAGGCCGAAGACCGAGCTACCAGAGCTCAGCGCTCCTTCGCTATACAATGTAAAAATGTAGCTTTAAAACGGATCTCTGGGCCGCTGATTCTTTTCGAGAAAATGCGAAGGCTGAACGTCTGCGTATTACCGAAGGGCCGTAGGCAAAAAAGGGCCTAAATGCAATTTATTTTTTTTAACATATTTCAAGTTTTAATTTTGATGCGCTTTTATGGTACGTATAGCAATTTTGTTTATCCACAATTGCTGTTGTTATTGTGTTGTTAGGTACATTCGCCTGATATTCAAATCATATCTAGAAATCCTCGATATTAGTGAGGTAGGTACGTACATGGCATTAGCACATGATTAGTGCGACAGTATGTCGCTAGAAAATAGACTATCCATCCCTCTTATAGTTAGTAAAAGATGGAAAATCTATCTCGCGGTGACAAACTGACGTACCTACCAATCATGTATTAAGCATACATATGTGGTTAAATGTCTTGTATCTCGCAAACTATTTACATAGGTACATGTTACTACCATTTTTATTCAATATTGTGTTATAGCTATTTTCCGCAACTCGAAATCTAACGTGCCTATTTTGCGTGGTCCCAACCCTGGCCCAATACTTGTTGGGAACTCACAAACAGGTTACCTCATGATGTTTTCATTCACCGTAAAGCACTTGTGATGATATCAAATGATGATGTACATAAGTTTTTCGAAAAACTCATCGGTACAAGCTGGGGATTGAACCCACGACCGCTGCGTAGCAGCCGTGCGTTGTACCACTCGACCACAAACACTTATATAATGTATCTGTTTCATACACACTAAGGCCCGTGTCAGCGGTGACAGTTCTGTCACGGCTTAGATATCAAAGAAAAATTTCAATATCGCGATGTAGAACATTTCGAGTTTTCTCTTCATACACATACTGAAACATATAACTTGTATATGCATTTATAATCTGCATGTAAAATGCTTTAATTTGATACCCAAATCATAGCGTTTGGATCACATACTATTCTTTGTGATTTGATTGCATTTTAATGAATCTCACTCTTCTTGAATAAGTTAAACACATATAAGTTATGTACATATTCGTAATCGTTGTTTGAAGCTCTTCATTTTGATACCAAACTCGATATGTTTCTTTCATATTATATTTTTTTGGTTAGATAATATTGAATTTCTAGGCCGCCATATTATTTTTAACGTGACGTCACATATCCTATGTTACCCGCGACGTCACGAGGATTCTAATGATACCTTACACTATTAAAAATGGTTAAGTGGTCGCGAAGATCTGCGTGTTTAAAGAAAATATGAAACATACATAGGGGCTGAACACATATACTCTCCTTTTGGCAGTCGTGTAAATAATAAGGAATTGAAAATCGTGGCACGTTATACAGCCACGCCCGTTGCGCGTGTTGCCACCTGCTTCATTAATAGGGATTATATCTTGTTTAAATAATGGGCCCTTTCCTATACGTTTCAGAGGAAGTGTTAAGTCATTGAATAATGCATCTGCTGAGTGCTGATCACGAATGAATTTGATCGTTATTAACTATTTCAAGACGCGCAAGTAGTAAGTTTATATTTGATTGTATAACATGCAATAAAATGCTTGTTGACTTTTTTATTTACATGCCGTAAGTCGTAAACGTGAACGCAATTGAAATAAGCGCTCGCGCTCGCACATATTACGGTAAATACGGAACCGAATCGAATGCATGAATCGTGGTAACCTGCTATTGTTTTATAATAGAAGTGACAGGTATGTATAGCAATGCGATGAACCATCAAGTAATAAAACTACAGAGGTTTGAATGGCAATATGTGAAGGTATATCTTGAAAATAGATAGGCCTAGGTAAGGTACAATTTCCAACAATCATTGCAGTTATTTCGCCGACACCAACTATCTACCAGTTAGAAGAATTACTGAATGTACAGTGGCGTTCAGAATTGCATGGACGATTTATGAATGAATTCGTTAATAAAATATGCAATTTTGAACCCGACTGTACACTCCACCAATTGAAACCTTAGCCCACTTTAGAACCTTGTCAAAATGACACGTAGCAAGGAGTTTCTTACAATTTGATTTATAGCATCATAGTCATAGTCATAGTCATCACCTAGACAGTGGCCTAGCTAGGGTTCCAATTGGTTGACTGTACAGTCAGGGGCATAAATATATATATATACAATTTTAGACCTTATATTCCAGACATAAGTAAAAAAGTGTATACATATTTATACCCTTGGCTGTACCTAGGGGTATTGTCGGTTGCGTATCTTGCAAATAGCCGCATCTATTATCAATCATTACTAATATCTCGCTGACGTAAACGTAAATATTTAATGATATAGCAGGCAACTAAAACTTGTCAATCCCACAATATAACCTTCTATGTATGGGGATGGACCATTGTCGCAATAGTGGTGTGGTACTCAATCACTTTTATTTGACTTTAATAAATTTTCATTGTATTTAGAATCATAAGCTATATAAGTATTTGACCTTAAAGGAGAAAAAAGCGTCTTAAGTTTATTTTTCATAGACTGTGTGGCGGTATGTAACGGAAATGAAAGAACGAAAATTGCATGGGAATTTCGGAACTGGTTGTACCACTTTTTGTTAGAATGGTACCTAACACAATATTACATACTAAACTAAAAATAAATATGAATAAATTAAACATGATGCGTCATTCTTACACAATCCTACTTAGCAAATATACCTTAACAAATCATTTCAACGATGTAACTGTTTGCTATCCAATCAATCATCTAAAATAAGTGTCATAATTGCTCTCAATTCATTCCATGGAGTTAAACTAATTACTATAACGGCTTAGCAACAGTTCGCTCCACTTCGACGTTAAAGTCTGTTATGTCTCATGAAACCGAAGAGCCATATAATCGGTCCCTACTGACGCTTATACGACCTTTAGTTGCTAATCAACAATTGTCTCGAGGACAAGTCGCTCACTACTAAGACTTAATTAATGAAGATGGCTCGAATTACTTTTGGGATTCTAGTTATAAAGTGAAGTTATTCTAGGGCTTTGAATGTTAAATGAATGACTTTCGATTACGCATCTCATTGTACCTACCAAATTGGAACCCTAGGCCAATCGGGAACTTTGTCACATTGACGTTATAAATCAGATTATAAGGAATCTCTTACTACTTGTCTTTTTGACATGGTTCTAAATCTAAAGTGGCCAGTTCCAATAGGTTTAGTGTACCGTGGGCAGTTACATATTAATAAAAGTAAGTGGCAACATTTTTCTATGGATTATTCATGAAATATGTTACGGTGACGTGGTTGAGATTGAGATGAGATTTATGCTGGTAGCAATGTCATTTGTGGAAGTTATTATTTATTGTAACTATTATGTGTACACTAATAATAGTAAGAATATTAACTTTGCTTCATGAATTGATTTTGCATCCCATTTCTATTCTTGCGAGACATAAAAATAAAATATAAAAACTACTACAGGATTCTGTTCTACATATTTATCATACCTGACATAGCTTTCTTCATCAGGTTGGTATTACCGATCGACCATTGACAGAAGGGAGTCGCTCGTAGACGTTTTAATCACATTTTACTATCCAAAATTGTCGAAAAACCGAAATCTCAATAATTTCCCACGATAGGAAAGCCAATAAAAGAATCACTCGTGCAATCAATAAATATCGTAACGTTCTAAATATAAAAGACTTGCGCCCGTCGTTATTTACTTTGATTTATTCCACCTTGAACGCGAGGCAAGGTCAATGGCAGCGATACGACGTAACAGCTCTAGCACTAAGCCCTCGTCTCTATACAATGCAGTTCTTGGAACTAGGCTGACTCTGGTTTATATTTCTTTAGGTATACCACGCTTTTTTTTTTATTTGGCCGCATGGTGACGGCAGTAAGATTACATTTGCCACACACAACCCCAAACTCTACCGGTGGGTTTCGTAGGTCGACTAAGGGATTAAAGTGTCAATGACCATTCGTTAAGAAAAATGATGATGGGCAGCAGCATTATGATGCTGTGGACACTACTGTGATCGTTAATCCGCCTGGCGATTATGGGCATTTACCTCCTAATGCGTCTGTATGAATAATATGGGAGAGGCTTACATCCAGCAGTGGACTTAGATAGGGTGATGATGCGAGATTTATGTAAAGCTTTTAATTTAGTTTCAGCGATGTTTGTCGTTCATCAAGTCTTGTGAGTTATTGATCCACTTCCCAATTACTGATTGAATTAAAATTTTGTTTACATTATGTAAGTGGGATGTCTTGGATGACAATGTAATATCATTTACCTGATCTGTTGGTAAAGTATGATATGATATGATATGACTAAAAAAAATACAGTGAGCGATAAAAGCTTGTATCAAAAATAAAATGACATAGACATGATGATTAGGAATATTACGATGCTTCACCACCACAAAAGGTCAATGCCAACCTAAAGCCGCATTCACGTTTGTCTGTCGCGTTATGTTTTGATTTTGACGCATCAGAGCGGTATCGGTACATTTCATGAATTTCATGATTGAGTTTTTTATGTTTCTGGTGTAAAGTTGCGACACTTGTGACTTGAGTATGAACACAACTAATTTGATTCCGGATTAATACCAAGCAGTACTGGCGACTGTACAGTAATCCCGATGAATAAATAACCTCACATCACCAGCCTATTATTACGTATCAACCTACAATCTACGTAGACGTCGGCCTCTCCTTTTACTTATACATATATACGCATTAGTATTTAGGAGGTTATAAAGCTCATAATCGCCACGCTGGGCAAGAGGCTTGGCTATCGCAGTAATGTGTCCAATATGATGATGCTGCCGCCCGTCATCGATCTTAAACAAATTAATAGTCAGCGACACATCAATCTCTTAGTCGAATCTTCCCTCACCCACGGGAAGAGTTAGTAATTTAACCCGTTACTATTAAATCATATTCATCTTCCACCATTTAAATGTAATTATACTGTCATAGAAAATGTAATTATGTGCGACCAGTTCTCAAATAGCTTGTACGCAATTATTAGCGCTAAATGCGCGAGTTACCGATTTGTTACAATGATTTATGCAATCGTATTATTGTTTATACGGTTTCATAGATTGTGGAGCTTCTTAATCATGCCAAGTAATAGATATAACTATTGCTATTGAATACCATACTAAAGAACGGTAACGAAATAGGAAAAGTAACTTTTTAAGAACTGAGAATTTTGCAACAGATCATAAATCCTCATCAGCCTGTCTCAGTCCACTGCTGGACGTAGGCCTCTCCTACTAACTATGCATACACGCATTAGGAGGTAAATGCCCATAATCACCACGCTGGGCAAGCGGATTGGCGATCGCAGTAATGTGTCCACTATGATGACGCTGCTGCCCATCATCAATCTAATTAAAGAATGGTCAGTGACACTTCTATCCCTTAGTCGACTCTTACAACTCCCGCGGGAAGAGTTGGGGTGGTGACAAATCTATTCTTACACGGCTAAGATCATAAATGGTTCGGAAAAATCCGTTTTCAATAAAATATCCCAGCTCTCGTTTCCGTCGATGCCCACGCGACGTAACGCTGACCTATTTACTATACCAAGAACCTACGGCAGACGCCTATCTGCCCTCAGATGCAACTGCGTCTCGCCAGAGGTCGCGGCGCCCTTGAGGATGCGTCCCACTTTTAAACCACCGACCTTTATTGACCTATTTGCGCACTTGAACGCGATTTCTAGGGTCACATGGAAAGTAGACTGCAGATTATGTAGATGGACGGTGGAACAGTTTCGCTGTGCTGAAGTATCCTTGTTTACTTACCAGATAGCAAACATGAGTAAGGACCAAAACTAGTACTTATTTCGTAACGACAATTAAGCACTAAATTTCGATAATATCTCGGTTTTGATGTTCATTTTACAAACTATAAGTTTAACTTCCTGAAGATATTGTACTTAATTGTCGTTACGAAGCTGACTGAAATTAAGGTTTTTTAACTTCGCGCTAATTGGGTACACCAAAAAGTAAAAATGCCCATTTGCCCTATTTGTTCATTGTTGTTTATTAAGGATAAAATTTTGCAAGTCAAAGGGTTTAGCAGCCTTACCGAACAAGAGGTGCCTTTCCCCACGGATGAGGTCAATATTTTAGGTGGTGTACTAGCAGGACCTAATAATACTCCATGCTTAATATCAGCTCTAGATCTTCTTTTGTTTCAGAGTTATTCAAGATAATGTAAAATAAACAGGGTGTCGTTGAAAGTGTCATATTTCGTAAACTGTTCAAGTTAGATCAACCAAACAAAATTGTGTTTGATAACAATAAAATAAACTACAAAATGCATATTTTTAACCTGCATCTTGTCCTTATTTTTCATAATAAAAAAAGGTTTCTTGTTTTTTTTTCCATATTTTTTTTTATTTCACGCGGAGGTACACCTACAATAAAAATATGCATACATAGCCACTAATGTCCACTGTATACATAAATAAAAATATTTCCGTAAATCATCGTGCATCATGCCAAAAAAAATTTTTTTCAGAAGTAGTCGTTACTGGCATACAAATAAAGTACCAGTGCAGTGTGAACATAAGTTAGTGTGTAGGTATACAATCTCTCGACACTTACCGCACAAAATATCATTGACGTAAATTGACTTATTAGTGCATTTGCTATATAAATCAGCCTCTTGTCCAGTTTGTATGCATTTTTTCTTTCCACATATATTTTTTAAGGTTTTTTCACAAGACTTACACTTAATTTTTTCCATTTTCCAACAGAAAATGCAACAAATCAAATGTCGAAAACAATACTATGTGTCAAATGTTTATCTCTCTTTTATAAAGCAAATGTAGTAATAAGTCAATTTACGTCAATGATATTTTGTGCCGTAAGTCTCGAGAGATTGTATACCTACACACTAACTTATGTTCACACTCATCATTTGACACTGCACTGGTACTTTCTTTGTATGCCAGTAACGACTACTTCTGAAAAAAATTTTTTTTTGGCATGACGCACGATGATTTACGGAAATATTTTTATTTATGTATACAGTGGACATTAGTGGCTATGTATGCATATTTTTTTTGTAGGTGTACCTCCGCGTGAAATAAAAAAAAATATGGAAAAAAAAACAAGAAACCTTTTTTCATTATGAAAAATAAGGACAAGATGCAGGTTAAATATATGCATTTTGTAGTTTATTTTATTGTTATCAAACACAATGTTGTTTGGTTGATCTAACTTGAACAGTTTACGAAATATGCCACTTTCAACGACACCCTGTTTATTTTACATTATCTTGAATAACTCTGAAACAAAAGAAGATCTAGAGCTGATATTAAGCATGGAGTATTATTAGGTCCTGCTAGTACACCACCTAAAATATTGACCTCATCCGTGGGGAAAGGCACCTCTTGTTCGGTAAGGCTGCTAAACCCTTTAACGATACTTCGAGTGTTTCAGACACGTCTCATTCATATAGAATTTTTTGTAGAAATCTGCGGATTGTTTGGAATATTTTTTGGCTGTTTTGGTAGATATACCTGTAACTGCAGCTAAGAATTGCATCAAAAAAATTTGCCATTTCTACAAAAATGTAGCCAGATTAATGAGGTGTCTGAAACGCTCGAAGAACTTATCACACATCATAAGCTGTATATTTTGGGATTAACCTCTTAAGTAGGTAATTTAATTTAGTTATTATTTGTAACATGACAAAAATCACTCAACAAAACTTCTTTTTGCCCTAGGTAAACTATGCGCCGTAAGATCGACCGAGCGGCTTGCCAACGTCCCTAATGACATTATAGTGAGTAGCCATCCTTCATGGTTCTTACAGGACAGTCGACATCAGATATTATCTGAGCTGCCAGGGTGTTCGCAAATATCTGAGCAGGCCTTTATGCATGCTTATGAAGGGTCCACGGAAAAAATATGTCCAGTGCCTAAAAAAATCAGGGCAAATTCACACCGTATTCTGTTAAAATTAAGGTGGTTTTTCCTTCTATAATTTGAATTGACTAGAAATGTTCTTTCCGTGGACCCTTCATATGGCATGATATCGTGCCATGATGACTCATGGCGTTAGAGTTCAAGATTAGAAATTTTGGAGCATCGTAGTAGCCCCGATTTATCTGATGGCGAGTGTATATTTTATTAAATCCGTACTTGACCGCGAAGGTCGAATTAATTCAATTTCACTTAATTTGTGTGAGGAGGTTATTAATACCTTAATAGTTATGATAATCATCAATCTAGAAAAAAGTTCATCGTAGAAATAGCAAGATACATTTTATAGCTTCATTGATTCCAATTTTGGTGCTTTTGAACTGTCAAATGTGTAGAGAATGATATTGTCGAACTAAGATACTGTGAAGAGATGAACAGAAATCTCATTTCACTGCCCGTCATGTTCTTAAACAATAACATATTTCTTTACGTAACTAAATCCCTCAAATTATTTATAACTCGCAGTGTGACTTACTTCTATAATTTGAATATAATATAATATCGTCAGTTGACAAGCAGAACTCACTAAGTAACAAATACCTACTTGAAATAAAGCTCTTATCTCAGTTCTGATTTAATACTGACACAAGAGGTTGCTAAGAGTAGTGACAGTTTTTATAGTGAGTTTTGCTTGTCATCCGACGATATAATATAATACTTTATTACAATAAACATTATAGTTCGTGAAATATAAATTGGTAACTTTCTACCTACATTACAGTAACAATAAACGTTCAATTTATATTTCTCGAACCTTACCAGATACAAGTGTCAGTAAGCTTAAGTGGTACGTGGTAGGTTTATACGTTTAGCCAAAAGGTGTACAAAAATCCGTCAATCAAAAAATGTCAATGTCACCAGTTGATTGGACGTTCAATGACGGGCACTATTTATTTCCCTACACTCGTAACATACTGAGAGACACAAACAAGCGAGCGAAATCCCTCGTAACTCATTCACGATATCATAATGTTTATTGTTTACTACTCATTGAGTAAAGCTGTTAGAGTACGTACGGAAATTGAAGTCACCTGGCCGCAAGGCACACCCCATATACAATGTTACGTGTCTTCACTTTCCGCACAAACTATCGTCATTTCATCATTGTCCTCTTCATCGCCTTTATGCATCTTAGTGCGCTTGTGCTCGATTGCAAATTGTTGCATAATGACATTAATGACAAATAATATTGCGCGTGAAATATGTTTACACACATGTGTATAAAAGTTAATCTTCCAATGACTTGAATGATCTGATGTGTAACACTCTGATTATTTTGTGTTAGAAATATTATTACAGTTTTCATATCCGGCTCAAATGGCATATGGTGTTCTAGAAATCGGACCCTATTTCTTGACGTTATATTTGACCAAATATGAATCATGTAACCGATCCAATAAAGATTTTTGACGGAGTGAAAATTATGTAAATGGCATGATGAACATTAAAATGATACTGGTCCTACTGGGGTATTTTTACACTGGTTTTAATTTTATTGGATAAAAGCCATAGCATTAAATATTAAAGTATCGTAATCGTCGTCGTTTCAGCAGTAGGTACATGTTTAAACCTTTCGACATACGTGATTAAAACCCTAAATGATAACGGCGCGAAGATTACATAATTAATATAATTATGCCCCTGACTGACGGTACCGTCTGGCCAAACTGACCTTTATGTTTACAATAATATTACATGCTAAGTAACGGTTTTAACTAACTGCACTTTATTGTAATTCGTCAATAAGCGTGTTAGAAAAATACTAATCGCTCTTATCAATAACCTGTGTGGTAGATAAGTAAAGTTATAACGTCGTTGCGTTTTGGACTTAAAAATAGTAACCTAGCACATAATTAATGAAAATCCCACTCATAGCAGTTGTTAGAAAAAACACTAATAACAAAAATAGAAAAGTGCGCCACTTATTCAGTTAGAATTTAAATTATATTCCGTTATACGCGAAAATCCAATATAGTATCAGAAAGATGAGTAAATTCGTAAAAAGCTAAACCGGATTCTTAAGGTGTCCGAGCT
Organism: Thaumatotibia leucotreta; assembly: GCA_025490895.1. Classification (NCBI taxonomy): domain Eukaryota; kingdom Metazoa; phylum Arthropoda; class Insecta; order Lepidoptera; family Tortricidae; genus Thaumatotibia; species Thaumatotibia leucotreta. Next base: position 119,827 of record JALPQI010000720.1, on the reverse strand, counting down.
AACGAACGATATCTGGTTGTGATTTACCCGAAAAATTCAACGCAATCACACTACGTTTGAGTTCCATCTCGGATATTTTATAGTTATTTATGTGGCTGGCGCATAATAAGAGGCATCAAACATGAGTGTGGTTTTATGAAACGAGCCGTAGGCGAGTTTCATAATAAGATCACACGAGTGTTTAATGCCTAATTATGTACAGTCACATACATAACTTTATCTACATCCATATCATTAGTTTAGAATGACAATTTACCTTTATTTTCATTGATATCCAACTAAGTAATTACCTCTAAATATAAAAATTCAAATCAGTTGAAATTACTCAATTTGAGTAAGGATATCCTACAATAAATATTTATTGAAAAAAAAACAACAAAAAGAAGTTGACTTCATAATGTTAAAATTAATATCATGACGACGATACTTTAATGTCAACATTATGATGCACTGTACTCTGCCTGTACTTTAATGTTAACATTATGATACAGCCACAGACACCGGTCTCTTAATATAGGTCATTACATTACCGCTTCTGAATACATAATAGGGAAATTATGAAATGGATGTAGATAAATGTATTTTACGAATGTAAAGCGCATATGCTTTCGGAAGCATAAAGATGATGAAATGTCAAAATAAAAACAAATGCGTAGTTTCTTCACTGAGCATTTTTTTCTGATATGGCCAGTGTGAATTTGGAACATTTCATGTCGTTTACAAATACCAATACAAATTATTTATTGTTTAAAAGTGAGTTGTTACAAATAAATGGTGGTAGGGTTAGTTTTTGGTTACATCACAATCAGCCAGAGTGGCGTACAATAATTTGACTCTCAATATGCATGTCACTGATAAATAAAAATAAAATATGGGGAAAACAATCAAAGTCTATAAATGACAATTAGAATTTAAAATACATAGTATGTAACAGTATATAAATTAATGTCCCTTATATTTATTTTATCCTTTGCCCTTAGGGCTCATAATTTGAGTAGAACTAACATAGTTGTGTGTTGTGTTTCAGGTGACGCGCTGCGGAGTGTAGTCAAAGCGGCTCTGCCGCTTTAAATGGACAAACGCAAGATGCTGCCAAAGAGAGCGCGTATGGATAGCATGCGGGGGCCCATTGCCAACGGACCCCTGCAGTCGAGGTCAGTTGCTCTCACATTCCTTGTATTTTAGTTGTCGTCAGCCAACCGACACTTTATTTTCTGTTGCCTAGCATTTAAGAATAAGAATGATTTATTTCGTTCCATACATCACAGAACAATAAATACAAGTATAAACAGTAAGGATTTGAACACCAAAAAGGATGCCACTCAGCATGTGTCGTGTCAGATGACACGACGCTGGTTTTCAGGGCAATCGAGCTAAAAGTGAAGTGAATTTGAAGTCATGGTTTGAAATTTTCATAGAAAATAAAGTAACGCACAGCCTGGCCTGTCTGGCCTACTACCGCGAAATTCTTAAATTTCGAGGACATGTCTTTGTCATTCCAATGAAGGCGTTATTTGAGTGATAGAGACAAATCCTCGAAATGTGCTGATTTCGAAGTTCGTATTAAGGCCACTGGTACGGTATAAAGTCATCCATCCTTTAAATATGGCAGTGGACCGCTATCAGTATCACTATCACCGCTACATAGTCGCTTCCCCTCTTTTTAATAGATACCTAACGTTGTATAATTCAAGAGGTAGGTTTTATAATGTACCCGTGCGTATATTTTGATTTCTACTCATTTTGGTGAAGTTTTCTCTTTACCTCCGCCATAAAAACATCCACCACGTTGTGTAGAGTCCTATCACATTTCAACAGTCGAAACTCAAAGCCTGACTAAGTTTACTTAGGTGGTTGTGTTGCACGCCGACTCCTGATTCCTGAAGTCCAACAAACGCGCCAACTCCGACAAAGCTCCGTCCATCTTATTGGGTTCACTCAACTTATTCTTTTCCGCGCTAATCCTATTTGGTTTCCATCAAAACTTGCCCGAAGGGGTTGCCTCACCCCCGCCCTCTTTGTTTGCAACCAAATCTGTTTTCGTCTGCCGGCGAAAGTTTCCTCGAACTCCGGAAAACTCTGCGTCCCCCGCTCGGAATTACTTTCTCGTTTCCCCGAACTTTCTCTCGGCAATAATAATAATTCTGCTCCGCTATGACGAAAGTTTAAATTATTAGTTTAATCGCACTGGCTTGCTTTAATTATTCGGGGGTGTTCGGGGGCTGTGATTAGGCGAGTTCCAAGTTCCAACTCTACTCGTCAGACAAGTTAGTATTTGCTTGCCGATTTAATTTGCCACCCGATTTGGTTGGTTCTCTAAAACTGTTGTGTTAATAGCCCGTTGCTGAACCCCTGACTTCAAAGCGAGAAACATAGACAACTTATATTTGTTAACTAAACTGGTCGAGTAAAGGATACATTAAAAGTTTTTCAAATTCCCAGCAGTCATTAAACATTTTGTCAGTATTTTTTCTTTTATGTTAAAATATAAACTATAATTATATAGTTTGCTCTTATAAATGCGGTTAATTGATAGAAACAAACAGGAACATGTGACTCGGTCATCCATCCAATGATAATTATGTACAGTCAACAAATAATCGAGTCTACCACTTTTTGACTCTATCGAGTGGTAATGAAGATGAAAGGTGACGGACCACATTTTTTGTTGACTGTACCATTAGCCGTGCGTGAAGGTAGTTTACCACTTTTTGAGTGAGTAGGTATTTTAAATTATTAGAACGGGATAAAGTTTAAAAACAGTAAGCCATCTTTTTGGCTGAATTGAGAATTAAGGCGATTAAATAAGATGTTATTAAATTAATACGTAAAAGGTTAATACTTAAAAATATATCCCGATAACACTGATTGTGTAAAACCTTGAATCCACACCGGGGTCACCGACATTGATACTATTAATGCATTCGTCTGAACCAACTTACAATTTTTTTATTAAACATTCAAATGCAAATGACGGCAGTGTGTCTGACAAGCATTTGGCTAAATATAGCATCGGCGAAACACTTTAAACTTTTTACCGGCAAACTCATTATGGTATGTATCGTGACCTATGTGTTTTGTAACCGTTTAAGCTTAGAGGAGAAAGGTCATCGGTGGAGAGCAGTCTATTTTCATTTACTCGAGCTAAACTAGAGTGTTAAATTTAGTGCGATACCCAGTTCCTGTAACATCCAAGAACTCGATCAAACGAGGGGAATATACAACGTACCTTGATATCGTAATGCGGTTCAATGTAGGTTCTGCTTGTCAGTTTTTGACAGTTATTCTATGGAACTGACACACCACGATTCAGATTCCTAAAGTGAATCGCATTAGTAAATCGTAGTAGCCCCGCTGTAAGGTTTAAACACTGCCTCTTTTATTATATAACAATTTCATGAATGCTCGCTGTTATGTGCGCGTTAGTAGAACTTCTCACATACTCGCTGCTTTTATGTAATGCGAGGTTTTCCTGAGCATACCTCAGTAATGCGAGGCTTTCCTGAACGTACTGGGGTAGTTTCAAATTATTATTTTATCTTTAGAGCTGAATGACTGCTGAATTATTTACGTTATTATAAACTTTTTTATTATTAATCATTCTATACCTACGCCTAGGTTTTTGTCTGTAATCCAAGGTCAGGATTCTGCATGAGGTAAAGAATATTATTATTCCCTTGTAACACGGTTCTAGTCAGAAGTTACGACACAAAATGAATTTCCTGGTATGAAGTTTCTACGGTAGCTCATAATTCAATTTGTTTCGCTTACACGGCCGACGTAACAGTTGTAGTATTGCATACCTATTACACTACTGCTACTGTTATAATTATATGATGAATCACTGCACCGCGTAGAGACGTCGAAGTTACGACTATGTTTACACTGCGCCTTCACTCATTGTAGTAAGGTTTAAAATGTTTACGTGAATCTTTGAAATCACATGTCGTTAACTTATGCTATTAATTGTACGTGCGGTGCGCTACACGTTTTCTATGGGCCGTCTAAATACTAAATCAGTGACATTCGTTAGCTCGTCGAGCCTTTGAAGTGCATCCATAATTATCATCATATTCATTATCGTTCAGAAATATATTGGCGGTTGTAGTCAGTCAGTTTTGTTTACAGTCATATCGGGTTATCGATTTTGTTATGCAGATTGGCAAATTATTTCTAATACCCTTGTAACTTTTCGCCTTGTCTTATATCAAGTATCTCCCCAAATAATGGACGACTACAATTTACAATTATTGACATAGCGGCCTGAACAGAGACCCTTATTCATAAATGTTTGCTAACTTAACAAGCCGTAGATGTATACATGTATACAAAGTTGCCTTCGGACATCCGTGCATATTAATATAATTAATTCCCATGTGGCGCGAGGTTGGCATGATCAGTGCTATCATTGGGATTGCGTGTGCAATGATTTACGAGCACCCGGAGACGTCAGTCGTGATGAAGTTCTATTTTTAATCGTAAAGGGCGTCACACCGCGGTCAGTTTAGCTGCATTTTTATACCGTCGGCAGCGACAACTTGATTAATTTACACGCACTCTTAAGGCTCGGACACATACAATACATCTTGCGAGTGTGGTATAAACGGGGCGCGATGAGAGACACCACGCTATCAAAACGCGGGCGTGTATTCAAGCATTAACACGTGCGTTTTGAAAGCGTGCCGTCAACGGGATGCGACGAGCTTTCCAAACACGCGTGTGTGTTATAAACATAATTGATAATATCGATACTTATCAGCTTACTAAGTCAGGAGACGATAGCGGTAGAATTCTTCACGCAGTGAATGGAATCTTTGCTTCATGTGTTGACCAACATTTAACAGATTAACATTACAATTTAAAATTGTGAAGGCTCGGTCAAATACGCGTATAAATATGCCAGTAAAGTGTTTATGATTAAGGGGGCTAAGATTATTGGATTTTTTTTATTGAGAAATAAAACAGATACAGGCCAATAATATTACTCAGGTAAAAATGTATATTGAGAGTTCAGCCTGTAATTGTATTTTAATATAATGACTGTGATAAAATAGTACATTACGAAACAAGTGCGAAAAACATGAAATTCATAACAAGTGGCGAGTTTTAATACACGACCGATAGGGAGTGTTTTAAATCGATACAAGTTACGAATTTCGTTATTGCACGTGTCTCGTACGACGTTTTTTAGTGCAGATGGCCATCCGAAGTTTTGGACCTGACGTAAAATGACACACTTCTCGCACTAGAGCCTAAAAAAGGCACCATCTGTACTAAAAAGTTATTTGAAGTTATTATCGGGTCATTACAACCCTTCCTAAAATGTTTTGTCCATGGTTTGAAACGCAACGTTTTTTATTTGCAGGCCGCTGGTTGCGTTGTTAGACGGACGGGACTGCACCGTCGAGATGCCGATACTGAAGGATGTAGCGACGGTCGCGTTTTGCGACGCGCAATCCACCTCCGAGATACATGAGAAGGTAAGTTGAAGCTCGCAGACTGCAGGTCAAGCCACACTAGTGGCCTATACCACAAAACTTTACAAGCGTACAATTCTACAAAATTGTATAATTTCCCATACAAAAAGTTGACAATTTTGTAGGATTGTACACTTGTAAAGTTTTGTGGTATAGGTATACTTTACAAGCGTACAATTACAATATAAATTCCCATACAAAAAGTTGACAATTTTGTAGAATTGTACGCTTGTAAAGTTTTATGGTATAGGGGCCAGGTGCGTATGCAGCACGTACGTGTTGTAGCGTGCTGCTTGCGTGGCGTGCACGCAAGCTACAACGCGCACGCCACGCATACGCGCACGTGTAGGTGCCCGGTCTTTTTAACGACCCGTTTCACAATCCCTAGAAAAATATAATCTCTGTCAGATAAAACTATTACTATCGTATTTACCAGGCATGCAATCGTATTTATCATAAAATAAAAGGGCAACTGATATTGATATATCCGATATATTTTATTCCGGGATGGTGAAACAGACTCATAGGGAGGGTTCCAACAACCAGACTTGACAGGCCGATTTATTTTACCCGGTGGATTTTCTCGAAACTTCCCCTGTAATACATTTTAGCCAACGGTTTACAATGACATTCGGTTTGGTGCAACCCACTTTTAAGTAGTGGTTACACGGTTACTCATTTTCTATCTAGACCAGGGACCGGAACCGTTATTTTCCCCATACAAAAAGAACGGTTCTTTTTTCGTTCTTCGGTATATAAATTGTAAGTTAATGGAGTAATTTAAAAATATGATAAATTGCATATAATATTGAGCAGTATATAAAGAGTATAAGACATCGCAGAAAATTCCGACTTCTAGCTGTAACCAGCGCGAAATTACAGACGGTTGAAAATGGCCTGAATGGCTTCGAGAAAAGGATGGTACGGCCGTGCCTTTTTGCTCGACTTGGCGGGGGCACTGCCGTGCCCCCAGATTTAAAAATATTGGGCTGTTTCGAGGTTTTTGTAAAATACCGGTTCCGGTCCCTGATCGAGGCTCAAAGCCGACAGACAATAGGAATGTTGAACTGAACTGACGAAATTAACTTGGATCCGCTCTCTTGGAATTGTTAAAACGGCATACTTAGAGATAGATACAAATAGGTATCTTATTACTCTTAGTAGCTAAATTATAAAAACGCTTATAATAAAAATGTGTGTTACAGGTGCTCAACGAGGCGGTGGGCGCGCTAATGTGGCACACCATCATCCTCACGAAGGAGGACCTGGAGAAGTTCAAGGCGCTGCGCATCATCGTGCGCATCGGCTCCGGCGTCGACAACATTGATGTCAAAGCGGCGGGGGAACTAGGTAACCAACCTACTTACAAACTGTTCACGCGTTACGGTGTATCTGTGTTGTAGGGTTGTCGACAGAGATCCTAGGTTAAGTTCAACTCAATCACATCATACATAATCAGCCTATAAACAGTCCACTGCTGGACAAAGGCCTCTCCTAAGCGTTTGGACGCAGTAGGAGGTGAATGCCCATAATCGCCACGCTGAGCAAGCGGGTTGGTGATCGCAGTAGTGTGTCCACTCCACTATGACGATGCTGCAGCCTATCATCAATCTTCAATAAATAAATGGTCAATGGCACTTCAAATCCCTTAGTCGACTCTTACGACACCCATGGGAAGAGTTGGGTTGGTGACAAAATGTATTCTAACTGCCGTCACCACACGGCCAACTCAATAAAGCTTCATAAATATAGAGTTTACAGGAGTTTCTTGACCGAGATGGAAAGGTCCACCTGAAATGAGGACCGATCAACTTTTCGATCGACATATTTTCTGTCTGCTGCATTACTTTTCATGAACTAACAAATATACGTCAATTATACTATACACATATTAACAATGATTGAAAAACAGTTAGAACCTAAATGTATCGATGTGAACTTGTGTGAGACCTAACGCATGTACACTTCCATTTTTTCTAGCAAACCTGATGAAATTGTCACCTGCGTTACGGGACAAAATAGTGTCGATCGAAAAGTTGATTGGCCCATGAAATGAGTTCTGCTATACCATCCCAGCAACTGTGCCTATGTTTACACTCAAAGGCATTGTAAACCATGAGTTTATACCTGATTAAATAAAGTTTCATACTATAACAATTCAGCGGTCTCATCCTAAACTTACCCCTTATTAATAATTTAGTAAAGAATGGAGACATAATGGTTTATTTTTCGACGTAAATGACATAACCGAGCGGGGTATCAATGAAAATGAAATATTTAACTTTTAATACAAATCGCAGATAGCCACGTTGCTATGTTGTTCCTTCCTCCTTTCTAAGAGTAATTCCTCTTTTCTAAGAATACTAATAACTCGCGCTTCCCTAAAGAGATAACAAGGAAACCTATGCATGTTTACCATACCAAGTTTGCATGAAATGAGTGCCGCAAGTGCGGGCCATGAGGCGATGTAATTCTTAACGACCCTAGTGACCTGCCTTTGAACAACTCTGTGCTCTCCAGTTCAATCTGGTTAGCGTGAAAACTTAGTGTAGGTACTTGTGCGGCGTCGCGGAAGTGTGCTCAGGCGTACCCGTGACCCCGCCTTAAAGCGTCTTGGCGGCAGATTGTCCGGTTTTAGTAGGTAGACCTAGACCAGGGTCTCATTAGCCCTGGGAGTCCCACATAAACACCCGGGTCCGTACCCTGCGCCCGGGTGGTATGCGTAACGCATTTCCCCACGCAAAAAAAGACGACGCTAGAAACGTTGTAAAATAATGATGACTGTTGTAGTATAGGCCAAGAAAATCAACACGTTTTCTATATCGCTAAAGTTCTCAGCCTTGCTTCCTTGCTCGCCCCCTAGGGAGACTAAAAGTTAAGTAATTAAACCTACGGCGGCGACATTGTTTCCGACTGAATATTGATGACAGATGACCTTTCGGTGTCACGTCTGCTCCGAACGCGTCAAAATATACTTCCTTAATAGAATCTATTAGCATATGGCTGATTGTATGTCTGACTAGTCCCGTCTGTGTTTGAATGTGGGTTAGCGACCTTGCTTAGCGACGCTACGAAGGCGACAATTAAAGCGATCGAAGCAGAAAAATGATGGAAAACTAGTAAAATAAAACTATCATTCTAGAAATTGCTTAGTCGAAGTCCTAATTTTAGCAGGAAGGTAGGGTGGGGTAAGATGAAACGGTTTTTAATGGGGTAAGACAAAAAATCGTCCTTCTGGCACAGCGTATACCTACAGGTAGCTTTTTGTCTTACCTTACCCCACTTTACCTTATATTTTAGTTTAATTCTGTTACTAAACTACTGCTGAGCTTAAATTCTAGCCTCCTTATTCATAAACGTCTCCTAACTTAGCAAGCCGATAAAGTATTGTTCGTCCTTTTAGGTCTTATCAATATGTCCGAACTCCGAAACGAACTAACGAAAGTATCGTTTGCCGGCTTGCTAAGTTATTCGACGTTTATGAATAAGTATTGTAATTACTATGTGTTAGAAAGAGACCGCTTGTAAATTGTAATCGTAAGAAGCTTTATTTAATAAGGTAAGGTAAAACCTCATGGTCTACAATGCCTTTGAGTGTAAACAGTTGTAAGGATGGTAAGAGTGTAAGTTGTTAGGATGGTATAGCAGAACTTATTTCATTTCAGGTGGACCTTTCTATCTCGGCCAAGAAACACCTGATACTCTTCTAAAACATTTTTGAAGCTTTATTGAGTTGAACTTAACATAGGATCTCCGTCGGTCTATAGCTTGATAAGTTTGTTTGTTACACTCTCCCGATCATCACAACCACCCCACCTCTTCCCGTGAGTGTCGTATCGTAAAATTCGACTGGATTGATATTTCACTGGCCTTCCATTTAGTTATTAAGGATTAATAATGGGCATCGGCATCATCATAGTGGTACGATACGATCATCAAACCACTTGCACAGCATGGCGATTATCGGTATTTACCTCCTAATGCGTCCATACACATAGCTAATACCTAGAGGAGATGATGTGGTCTGGGGATGATGGGTAGCGGCATCATCATAGTGGACAGTGTGGACTCACTACTGCGATCACCAACCCGCGTGACGATTAGTTAATAGTAAATACGCAGCAAAAGCAGAGGACTAAAGGGCAAGCCACACCGGGTGTGCGCGTTGTAGCGTACCTATGTGAATGTCATATGGTGTGGCCCAGCCTTAAGATAGCCTGATGATATGCGTGACTCTCGATACATGTTAGCAACGCGAGAGCGTCAGGTCACAAACGAACGTGTAAAGCTATAGTTATCGCATGTGTGATTACACCAATTTATCTCTCGCACCTAATAAAGAAATACTATTGTATTTAATGCGTTTATTATTGTATTTCAGGAATAGCAGTATGTAATGTGCCCGGCTACGGCGTGGAAGAGGTGGCCGACACGACAATGTGTCTCATACTTAATTTATACCGGCGGACCTTCTGGCTCGCCATTATGGTGCGGGATGGAAAGAAATTCACAGGTAAACTCTACACTAAAACTATTTCTTTAACACACTTTTTTGACACTAGTTTTGTGTCGCCGGCATAGGAGTATAAGTCGTCGCCTGCTTGCTATACGGCCATTGTTTAAAATTGATATTTGTGAAAGGCTGTATTGCAGGAAAATATGGTCGGTTTTACCACAAATCTATTTTGAGAGTGGCCGTATAGCAGACACGCGACTAAATATTACCTTAGTATAGCTCCGTCCTAGCAACATAAGAACTCACTTGTGTAATCCTGGCCTAAGGTTCGTTTAAAGACTGTGAGTTGTCTTTAAACGATCCTTAGCTCCTGGCTCATTACTCAGATAACTGAGATTCCGATTCATTGTTTAGTCTATCCTCATTATAATGTAGTACAATAAAATGCATTTATCGCTTCTGGATTTTCCTAACATGATTCATGCCATTGCATTATTATTAGCCCGTAATTCTAGTCGGGCAGAAATGAGTTCTCAGTATAAATACAGTGCATCTGTTTTTTCTAAAGTTATTCGTGTATAGAAGTCTTGACTTGAATAACCAATCTTGTATATTATACATAAGATTGGTTATAGGCGCTACAGGTTATTATTTACGCCTACGGTATTAAATTTAACATACAATTGGAAACCATGCATTTCGTTTTTATATGCTTTATTACAACAATCAATAATACTAAATCAAACAAAACATCATTACAAATGAATAAAACAATTTACAAATTTTTCCCTACGGCTTTGTCATTCCCGGTGCATAAGTGTAAGTGCCCATAACGCTAGGAGCGTTACTGTTTTCTGTAGCAGCAATAAAGAGTTTTTATACTAGGAACTATTCTGAGCGGAGATCCTCCCCTTTCTGCCTTAAAAGGTGGTGATTAAGTTAAATACTTGATGTTTTAATAGGTGATCAACCCTTGACTAACCATACACGGACCGCTTTAAGCAGTCATTTTGTCTGGGAACTGCAGGCCGACTGCAGACATTTGTACTGGACGGACTGCTTCAAGCGGTCCGTGTATGTCATGTCTTATACTTCTTCTTCTTCTAAGTCCTGGCCTCATGTCTGAGGGACGTGACTACTATGGGGTATTCTTCCTGCCTTAGAGTGAAGTTTGGCTTATACATTTATGTTATGTATTTTGGACCCCATCCGTCTATCTACTTTGTGCGCACCCCCTACTTCTTCGTCCATCGACACTCCCAGTAATGATACGCCTTTCTATCGTATCCTTGCTACGTTTGATTGTGTGGCCGAAGAATTTGAGGACTCTTTGGGTCTTAGTTAATTTTACTGGGCTTTTTCCGCAACTCGACAACCATTGTGCCTTTTTTGCGTGATAGCGAGGTAGCCCTATTCCTGTTTGGGTCTTATACATACGTCTTTAATTGTTTATTTATTTATTTATTTTATTTATTGGGGAAAAAACAAACATAGGCAGATACAAGAAAGTAAATGAAGTGTGATTTACAAAGTAAATACTACCTACATCCTGAAACAATTCCCACTAAGACATAGCACAAGAGATTTAAGTGGCATTGTTTTCGGATATACATAAGTAAGAATAATAAATAATAATACTACAGTATTGTTACACACACAGTTTAGAATAATAAATAATAATACTACAGTGTCGTTTGGAGTATTTTGGAGTGTAACATTATTATGTTGTCATAATCAGGTCCGGAGCAGGTCCGCGAAGCAGCGGCAGGATGCGCGCGCATCCGCGGCGACACGCTCGGCATCGTGGGGCTCGGCCGCATCGGCTCCGCCGTCGCGCTGCGGGCCAAGGCCTTCGGCTTCAACGTCATCTTCTACGACCCCTACCTGCCCGACGGCATCGAGAAGTCGCTGGGCCTCACCAGGGTCTACACGCTGCAGGTACACGCGTCGCCGGCCTGGCTGGTCGACCCTACGGCCTCTCCTAATAAATAAATGCCCATCACTAGACTCTGGATTGCTGTGGCAGTAGTGAGACTCACTAACACATCATGCGATTATTACGATTTCGGGATTGTGACTGCCTATTAGTAATATGTGTGTGCCTAGCCGTGTGGTGACGGCAGAAAGAATACATTTGTCACGACCCCAACTCCTCCTGCGGGTATCGTAAGAGTCGACTAAGGGATTGAAATGTCACTGACCGTTATTTGATAAAAAATTGATGATGGGCAGCAGCGTCATCATAGTGGACACATTACTGCGATCGCCAATCTGCTTGCTCAGCGTGGCGATTATGGGCATTTACCTCCTAATGCGTTTATACGCATAGTAGACAGGAGAGGCCTACGTCCAGCAGTGGACTATCATAGGCTGATGATGATGATGATGATGACTAGACTCCGGATTGCTGTGGCAGTAGTTTGGACAGTTTATATGGACACAATGATGACGCTGCTGCCCGTCATCAATTTTTTATAACCTCTCACATGCATTCAATTTAGCATGTCAGTGGGTTGATTTGATTTGATAATGTTGTCATGCTTCCAATACCGGGATCCCGGTATTTAAACTAAAATACCGTTATTGGAAGCCCTACTTGTCAGTAAGCATTCATTTATCCACTGACATGCTTCAATTCCTGAGTAAACTCTTATGACAGCCACGGTTTACAGTTAGGTTGGTGACAAATGTATTCTTACAGCTTACAGCCGTCACCACGCGACATGTATCATTAGCGTCATCATCATCTCAGCCACAAGACGTCCACTGCTGAACAGAGGCCTCCCCTCTGGACCTCCACATGTAACGGTTAGATGCGACCTGCATCCAGCATTATTAGCATATTCGTTCGATAATATAAGAAGTACAAAATTATTCTGCTACACATCATGTCGTCGCATCATGCGACTATTACGATTTCGGAACGGTGACTGCTTATTAGTGATTCTAACTTACGTATTCGTAGTACGCAGTAAGAATCACTAATAGGCAGTCACAATGCCGAAATAGTAGCAGAACAATATATTGTACTTCTAGAGTAGACACATTTGATTCCCACTTTACTGCCAGGTAGAATATATATTATTGACATAAGTTTTTACCGTAACAACATGTATAAGGATCGGCACGAAAGTTGAGGCCACGCACACATCAACATGTCATGTAAATACACGGGGAATTTGAAATTAGGCTTCTTTTTCGTACTGACAGCAAAACCATTCATTCACTAAATTTTTGCAATTAGTTCTTCATTTGGATGTGTGTGTAATCATTCACCTCAACTCTCGTGCCGATATCTATATTACGATAAACCGATTCAATCACAACAAATTAAATGGAATTTGGGACTACACAACTATTTTTGTATGATTTCATAGAGAAATAAGTGCCTTTGCTAAGGCACTTCTCAGTTGAATGCAAATTGATTTAATTGTAAAATTATGTTTCTCATTTCAGGACCTCCTATTCCAAAGTGATTGTGTGTCACTTCACTGCAGCTTAAACGAACATAACCATCACCTTATCAACGAGTTCACTATCAAACAGATGCGTCCGGGTAAGTATTTATTCATTATATAATATTTTAAGGAATGTTTTCATGGCGACCAAAATTAATAAAAAAAATACATTTTATAAATTTTGTATGTATGTCTGATAATGGTGTCAGTTTAATATTATTTTTTAACAAGATTAACCCTTACTTATTCGCTAGGTACCTGAAGCAGGGTGTTACCCCTTCATTCATAAACATTTTCTAATTTAGCAAGCTTATAAGTATTGATCTTATCAATGCGTCTGTAAAATCGACAAAGACAAACAGTTTTTCTAGTTAGTTTTCTGAGTATATTTGGCGGAAGAATTCCTACGATGTCCCTAGTCTTGACTCCTTTAGAAGGGATTTCACAAGTTTAAATTTTGTCGGATGCATGGTAACGGCAGTTAGAATAGAGATTTGTCACTACTTCAATTCTTCCCGTGGATGTCGTATGAGTCGACTAGGGAATAGTGTTGCTAAAAATTTATTTATTGAAAATTTGTGATAGAGACCGAGCGTTTTGAATCTCTTTGCCGTCTTAGCTTATAGCGTAGAAAGCAGTATTTGTTATGAAACTCCATAGCAATGAGCCGCTTTTTGGCCTGGAAGTTATGGCAGCTTTTTGCTAGAGTTTCATAGTAAATACTGCATTCTACACTAGGACAGTAGGCTGTCTCTTTAGTGATGGTGTCAAAACGTTGGAGCAGGGTTTATAGGGTTCAGCCAGCTCCTTCTCTCATTAGAAGAGGGGTAACTGTTCTAGAACTTATGGCAGCTTTTTGCAGTTTCATAGCAAATACTGCATTCAATATTAGGATGGTAGCCTGTCTCTTTAATCCGGGCGGCGATGTTGTCGCCAGCTCCTCCTCTCAGTAGGAGAGAGGTGGGGTAACTCGCGTAGTCCTGGGTGCTTAGCCAAGTTGCCAATCGCTAGCGCTTAATCGTCAATCGTAGCAGTCTTTGTCGCACTAATATGAAAGAGTTACAGAGAGGGAAAATTACGATACGCTACAAAGCGCTAGCGATTGGCAACTTGTACTGTTAAAAATTAGGGAATATTACAGACGAAAAAATTACAGAATTCTGTAAAATTACATCATTTTCACAGAAAAATTTGTAAATTCACATATTTTTCATCAAGTTTACAAAAATAAATTTAAAATTGATGAAAAATATGTGAAATTACAAGTTTTTCTGTGAAAATGATTACATTTTTCTTCTGTAAAATTCCCTAATTTTTAACAGTGTGGCTAAGCATGCTGTACTCGTATAAAGGCTCACCTACATCGTGTACCCCTTAGGAGCGTTCCTGGTGAACACGGCGCGCGGCGGGCTGGTGGACGACGAGGGTCTAGCGGCGGCGCTGAAGCAGGGCCGCATCCGCGCCGCCGCCCTCGACGTGCACGAGAACGAGCCCTTCAACGTGTTCCAGGGGCCGCTCAAGGACGCGCCCAACGTGCTCTGCACGCCGCACGCCGCCTTCTACTCCGACGCCAGTGCGCAGGTATAGTGGCGCTCGTGTCGCCGTCCTAGTGTCGCTGCAGCAGGGCCGCATCCGCGCCGCCGCCCTCGACGTGCACGAGAACGAGCCCTTCAACGTGTTCCAGGGGCCGCTCAAGGACGCGCCCAACGTGCTCTGCACGCCGCACGCCGCCTTCTACTCCGACGCCAGTGCGCAGGTATAGTGGCGCTCGTGTCGCCGTCCTAGTGTCGCTGCAGCAGGGCCGCATCCGCGCCGCCGCCCTCGACGTGCACGAGAACGAGCCCTTCAACGTGTTCCAGGGGCCGCTCAAGGACGCGCCCAACGTGCTCTGCACGCCGCACGCCGCCTTCTACTCCGACGCCAGTGCGCAGGTATAGTGGCGCTCGTGTCGCCGTCCTAGTGTCGCTGCAGCAGGGCCGCATCCGCGCCGCCGCCCTCGACGTGCACGAGAACGAGCCCTTCAACGTGTTCCAGGGGCCGCTCAAGGACGCGCCCAACGTGCTCTGCACGCCGCACGCCGCCTTCTACTCCGACGCCAGTGCGCAGGTATAGTGGCGCTCGTGTCGCCGTCCTAGTGTCGCTGCAGCAGGGCCGCATCCGCGCCGCCGCCCTCGACGTGCACGAGAACGAGCCCTTCAACGTGTTCCAGGGGCCGCTCAAGGACGCGCCCAACGTGCTCTGCACGCCGCACGCCGCCTTCTACTCCGACGCCAGTGCGCAGGTATAGTGGCGCTCGTGTCGCCGTCCTAGTGTCGCTGCAGCAGGGCCGCATCCGCGCCGCCGCCCTCGACGTGCACGAGAACGAGCCCTTCAACGTGTTCCAGGGGCCGCTCAAGGACGCGCCCAACGTGCTCTGCACGCCGCACGCCGCCTTCTACTCCGACGCCAGTGCGCAGGTATAGTGGCGCTCGTGTCGCCGTCCTAGTGTCGCTGCAGCAGGGCCGCATCCGCGCCGCCGCCCTCGACGTGCACGAGAACGAGCCCTTCAACGTGTTCCAGGGGCCGCTCAAGGACGCGCCCAACGTGCTCTGCACGCCGCACGCCGCCTTCTACTCCGACGCCAGTGCGCAGGTATAGTGGCGCTCGTGTCGCCGTCCTAGTGTCGCTGCAGCAGGGCCGCATCCGCGCCGCCGCCCTCGACGTGCACGAGAACGAGCCCTTCAACGTGTTCCAGGGGCCGCTCAAGGACGCGCCCAACGTGCTCTGCACGCCGCACGCCGCCTTCTACTCCGACGCCAGTGCGCAGGTATAGTGGCGCTCGTGTCGCCGTCCTAGTGTCGCTGCAGCAGGGCCGCATCCGCGCCGCCGCCCTCGACGTGCACGAGAACGAGCCCTTCAACGTGTTCCAGGGGCCGCTCAAGGACGCGCCCAACGTGCTCTGCACGCCGCACGCCGCCTTCTACTCCGACGCCAGTGCGCAGGTATAGTGGCGCTCGTGTCGCCGTCCTAGTGTCGCTGCAGCAGGGCCGCATCCGCGCCGCCGCCCTCGACGTGCACGAGAACGAGCCCTTCAACGTGTTCCAGGGGCCGCTCAAGGACGCGCCCAACGTGCTCTGCACGCCGCACGCCGCCTTCTACTCCGACGCCAGTGCGCAGGTATAGTGGCGCTCGTGTCGCCGTCCTAGTGTCGCTGCAGCAGGGCCGCATCCGCGCCGCCGCCCTCGACGTGCACGAGAACGAGCCCTTCAACGTGTTCCAGGGGCCGCTCAAGGACGCGCCCAACGTGCTCTGCACGCCGCACGCCGCCTTCTACTCCGACGCCAGTGCGCAGGTATAGTGGCGCTCGTGTCGCCGTCCTAGTGTCGCTGCAGCAGGGCCGCATCCGCGCCGCCGCCCTCGACGTGCACGAGAACGAGCCCTTCAACGTGTTCCAGGGGCCGCTCAAGGACGCGCCCAACGTGCTCTGCACGCCGCACGCCGCCTTCTACTCCGACGCCAGTGCGCAGGTATAGTGGCGCTCGTGTCGCCGTCCTAGTGTCGCTGCAGCAGGGCCGCATCCGCGCCGCCGCCCTCGACGTGCACGAGAACGAGCCCTTCAACGTGTTCCAGGGGCCGCTCAAGGACGCGCCCAACGTGCTCTGCACGCCGCACGCCGCCTTCTACTCCGACGCCAGTGCGCAGGTATAGTGGCGCTCGTGTCGCCGTCCTAGTGTCGCTGAAGCGGGGCTGCAGAACGTGCATGGATACATTTTGTCTGATATTTTAAAATTAGTGATATTAGTTAGTATAGGCGGCAGTGGGGAGTTATACTCTTCAGTCGGTTGACGTAAAGTGTCTCGTATCTTTTAAATTACGTAGGAGGTACATGTAATTTTCAATTTGGTATATAAAGTATGATGAGTATCTAATGTATATAGATTTTTAGCTTAATTCAGCGTTGTGATCTGGCTGGAGAGTAACACACATGTTCGACAGGGCGCGCGTCAAGTGTTCAAGGAATTTGGAGGGCGTGTACTCAGCTTACGCGCATATGTTTGTATGTGCTTATCATGGCCTTCTCCCCGCACGTCTCGCTCGAGTGTCTATTCGGGCCTTGTCTCGGTTAAATACGTAATTTGAGAGCCTGTAAGCGTCGTGACCGAGATCGCACTTTGTGATGTGGGAGCGTTTCATCTCGTTCTTACCGCAAAATGCGTGTGTTCAATCGAGCTATAAGTGTTTAAATTGGACACTGCCGTTTAAAAAGAAATAATATGTTTCGTTGTGTTCGTGTTATTTGTGTATTTATTTATGACAAATATTTGTTCCTTGGTCATGGCTGTCTATGTATTTAAGTATCTGTATGTATCTATCTATTATATATGTCGGCGCGGGGCAGTTATTCGCTTCAATTTAAGATCAAAAGAAAACAATCGATTCCCAAAAATAACTCCAAGTTTAAGTTACTGAGGCCCGCGCAAGGTGACACGCATTCCTAGTCCAATGTTTACATTAACAGCATTAGCGGTTTGGTACAGAGGGTCTCTTTGTTCCTTGAAACGGGGCAGTTGTTATAAATACTGCTGAACGTAGCCGTGGGTCTGGGCATTGAATGAAATTTGATATGATGTGATATTGGTTCTTTGTTCTGAGTCTTGCTTAGAATGGCAAGAGAGCATTCATATTTGGGAGATGGTTGAGACGGGACGCGTACACTCCCGTGACCGTGCAGTGTGATACGTGTGAAGTTTAAGTACCTACATGCCAACAATAGACCCACGGATTCGTTTCCGTTTCTTGATAAGTTTGTAGTGTAGAATCTCTGATTGACTTGGTGTGATTTCTTTGTGTTAGTTTAGCGATATTTCATTAGTAACATTTGGCCGTGATTTAGTAACATTTGCTTTTCCTACAATGTTACTCGTGTTGCGATAGTGATTACATTGTATTAAGCATTACGAACATAGTGTTGGACTTGTGTGCGTGATTTGCCCACTCCCTACGCCCACCATGGAGCCAATGTATCTTGACACCTAGATGTCATTATAGATCTAGCTGCTCCGACATCAGAAGTGGGATCTGATGAATGGAAACCCGGAATATTGAGAAAACCGCTAAAATTAAAAAAAAAAATACGGGAGACCGAAGGTCGTTGTTACAGTTCGTTAAATTTGTATCTACTGTACTGTTGCAAGAACTAAACTCGCGTGAGTGTTTATATTTCCGGGATCAATTCCATAAAGAAATAAGAGAGAGATAGTAGCTTCCTGGATTCCGCGACCTGATGGTTACCACGCATCAATAAAACGGCGGTGATGTAATCCGGACTGCAGAGTAAGCAGTACATACAATTTATGTGGTGCAGATAATTTGGATGACAACTTATTTATCAGGTGTGTTGCTTTCATTTTGATTAGATTGTTCGATGTTTTGGCGAAATTGTTTTGGAAACAGTTTTCTTAACATTTTTCTTTACCTTGTTGTGTAAGGCGCATTCTATGTGATATAACATGAATGATGCACCTTAAAACAAAAATAAATTTAGTTATTTGATTTGCTGTTTCGCCAAACATTTTGTGGTGCATTAGAATTACCACACATTTATTCCCTGCTATAGTACTTACTATAGTTTACCGAGAATATTTTATTACTGGAGCATGAACTGACTGGGAGGGTCATGTTACATTTTCCTTACTCTGGTATTGTAGTCCTAGTACTACATGAGTGTACCTATAGAGATAAAGATTTATTTTATTTTGTTAATACTGATGTAATTGTTTGCCAGACTGTAACACTTTACCACATGGAATACAATACAAAGTCAGATAAAGTTTAAATAATAAATCAGGCTACGCTATTTCAAGTGGATTATTAAAGTGGTATTGAGTGGTAACTAAGAATAAAGTTAGTTGTCAAAATCTTGGAGACACTTGAGAAATGTGTTGCGTTTTTATGTTGTTTGATCATAAATTAAAAACGAACGAGGTTCCGTCAGACTAATAGATTTTTTTTTTAGTGAAACAGATATAGTTCCACCTGTGGCTTCTTACAGTGATTTGTAATTGTTGCAAATATTTTATTTTTATGTTGTTTTTAGATTGGATAATATGGCATTACGAATAATCGTTATTTGCAGTATTCTTCTAAAGCAGGACAAATAAAGTGTTGGTATTGATGTTGGTTTTAGACCAAATGAAATAATGAAAATTAGCCTCCATTATTGATCATTATTGAACTAAATGGATCAATACTGCCTACTATGAACTGAAATTTATTAATTAATGAGATTTTTACACAGAAATGATCATCAAATAATAATGCCTGGTTTGCAATTGAAGTAGCAATGGCTACGTTTATTACATTTTTTATGAATGAGTATTACAAAATGAAACTATGTCCCAGTGTAATGATAAGAACAATGGACTCGTAAAATCTTACTGGGTCTCAGGAGTTTATCACGATTTGTGATTGGATTGTGCTGTTGTGGTTTGCTTGTACCAGCTTTGGTACTTGCTGAATTGGTTGGTGAGTCATCATAAAAATAATTGCAAGAGTTGTTTTGTCAGTCTCAATACTCAGGTGGCGACGGCAAGTTTTTGTGTGAAATAGCGACAGAGTCGGCCAGCCTGTAGTTTGATGACTATGATGGAAACGTGATTATGATCTGAACTAAAATCAAAACAATTTGGTAATATTGTGTTTTATTTGAAATACAATATTGAATAAATGAAGCAGATCATTTTAATAGTACACGCATTTGGTTTTTTTTTTAGTGTAACGGAATATTATGCAAAGCTTTATTGTTTTGTCAATGCATTTGTAAAGACCCTGTGGTGTCTACGTCCTGATTTAGCAAAGTAGATACATTATGTTGTGTTACCGTAATTATGTGGTAAGTTAGAGTTGACTAAATGGATTATCCATAGTAGTAACGAATTCATGGATTAAATTATAAAAAAAAAAAAATTAATAAAAGCTTACTGATATGAAGTGGCAGCTTTCAGAGGTGTACCGAAGGTACTTTGATGTTGTGTCGTTTTCGGCCTGTTCATTTAAATATTCTAGATACTCATTCAGTATTAAATAAGAAGCAAAGGTGTTGATGATGACAACCAGAGATTGGATGATACTAATATGTGGAAAGCTACAATAGTGACGATTATTATCATTTTTTATTCAATGGATGGCAATTGAGTTATATCAGTACGTTGATTAATGAACCTTGTGTTGCTTTACTATATAGCAGAAAATAAAGACAAATGTAGTGTCATTGGACATTGTGACAAAATGAAAATGATAACAAAATGTTGCTACTATTCGTGTGAAATGAAAACTTCATTTGTGGATGATATAAAATAGACTCATTTGGATAAGATACAGTTCACAGTTAGAACTGAACTGAATGTAGCTTACTAAAAGTTGTACACGTTACATAGGTGGTTGATCTAACACCTACGGTTCATAAGTTGAAAGTCGTTTCGCAATCGTATTACTTATTCAGATTGTTGATGATGATTGTTTTTATCAAAGACGAGAAAAAGTATGTCATTTTGAATATTTTCGTGAAACATTATACTCTAGTGTAACGGTTGAAATACTTGAATGAGCTAGATATTATCAGAATTCTATTAACACCTTCATTTTGGTATTGAATGTTCGACGATATACAGAAATGGTTAATTGCTAAATGCAATTGCTTTCTTTATTTATTCATGTCATCGTAACTGCTAAATGTTGTTCCAGAGTTTCATCAAGCAATTATTTTCATTATCCTCCATCGATAAACTTAACAGATTATGGTTACTAGTACTATTATTGTATTTTGCTGGAATGTGATATTAGAATATTGGACTCTGTAATGCATTTTTGCCAAGAGTTGTCTCTAATGGAAAGTATTGTTTCGAATTATTTATTTTCAAGTGTGAGTGAAAATCTGAAATGTGACTGCGTAAGTACTGTAAATGTAACTACTGTATTTCAAGTAAACCGTTTAAACTGTTGTCTGAAGAATAATGTGCTAAATGTTAAAATCATCGCTACATTTGGAAGCTTGACTGTTTCCTAACTATACTATTAAAGCAATCTTCTTAAATGTGAAAATCGACACTGAACATAGTTATTCATGTTTTTGCAAAGTATGAATCGCTCTAATATTCTTGTAGAAGAATATTAGGATCCAGTACTATTGAAGCCTAGAACTGCTTTTGAATTTTATTCAATATAATGATTACAGTAATAGCAAATTTACGCTGTTGGCTTACAAAAATAGTATTTTGTAAGAAGTGTTAAATGAAAATAAAGTTCATGTGATTGTGTTGAAAGTAATGTTTGCGTCCACTTACTATAGTTTGACAATATTGGGTGATGAATACGCTAAAATCCAAGATTATTGTTATAGCTAGCAATAAAGAGAAAACGTTCAAATATAACGCATTTGTTTGATTTCAATAGTAACTCGTACATTATTTTTACACGTATAAAGCGTCAAAGACATATACTCAGAAAATATGTTTTGAAACAGGTAATAATCGATTAATTCCACCTACAATAATGCTCATGTGGATAAAGAGCTGATTATTAACAAAGAAGAAAGTTTTAAATTTAAATTCCAAGGAATAACTATCATGAAAGAAATCAAACTGAGTCAGTCTTGAAGTTTCGGAGTCTTTTTATAACTAATTTGATCAACAAGGATTATCATTTTAAGGTTATTATTGTTGCCAAGCAATTTATTAGTATGCACGAGATGCTATGTGCAGCACTGAGAAGACAAATGGTTACGTTCCCATTCAATTTGAAGTAAATGTGTTCATTTGATGATGAAACAGCGGAACAGTCAGGATCAGCCCTGTCGGCGAGGTGTATTTGATACACATAGTTGCCGAGATTTCGATAAAACACATGGTTGTTAATGTGATACGTCTAAGCTTCTTCGTGATAGATCAGCAGTTTTAATGACTGTTTGACCGACTGACTTATTTTTAACTACTACTAAATTTGAACATGACAGAATAAAAAGAACATGCTATTTTGAGCTGTTCTTAACTGACCAAATGACTATGACTAAACGAGAATAATTGAACTTTAGAATAATTCGACTTTACACAATGTGGTGCTGCTGAAGCATATGGCTGGCATGGTGTTTCTTTGAAACAAGTGGCTGGCATGGTTTATTGCAACGTGAACCAACTGACTTGATTGCTAGCCGTAGGTCACATTCCAAACCCAGTTTAGCTGGTACGGAGACTGCGCGGTGTGGTAATAAGTGCGGTGTGGTTACGTTTGCGTTATGGTCTATGAGATATGACCTGTTACTGATTGGTACTGGCTGTGAATGAAATTCAGTAAATAGATTTTGGGCTGTTTCCGATCTGTGTTTTATGAAAATGCTTCTTTATCTATGTTAACGTTTTAATGATAAAATGAGCAATGAAATATGGGAACTAACCGTCGAGTCTCTATATACTCTGGTGGCAGGATAGCCGAGCAGATTCATTGATTGTAATTATGTTCCTTTTGAGAGCCTCTTTGTAGTTTTTGGGCACACGAGGGCGTGTGACAGTCAGGATCGCCGTGTCGGCGCGGGGCAGTTATTCGCTTCAATTTAAGATCAAAAGAAAACAATCGATTCCCAAAAATAACTCCAAGTTTAAGTTACTGAGGCCCGCGCAAGGTGACACGCATTCCTAGTCCAATGTTTACATTAACAGCATTAGCGGTTTGGTACAGAGGGTCTCTTTGTTCCTTGAAACGGGGCAGTTGTTATAAATACTGCTGAACGTAGCCGTGGGTCTGGGCATTGAATGAAATTTGATATGATGTGATATTGGTTCTTTGTTCTGAGTCTTGCTTAGAATGGCAAGAGAGCATTCATATTTGGGAGATGGTTGAGACGGGACGCGTACACTCCCGTGACCGTGCAGTGTGATACGTGTGAAGTTTAAGTACCTACATGCCAACAATAGACCCACGGATTCGTTTCCGTTTCTTGATAAGTTTGTAGTGTAGAATCTCTGATTGACTTGGTGTGATTTCTTTGTGTTAGTTTAGCGATATTTCATTAGTAACATTTGGCCGTGATTTAGTAACATTTGCTTTTCCTACAATGTTACTCGTGTTGCGATAGTGATTACATTGTATTAAGCATTACGAACATAGTGTTGGACTTGTGTGCGTGATTTGCCCACTCCCTACGCCCACCATGGAGCCAATGTATCTTGACACCTAGATGTCATTATAGATCTAGCTGCTCCGACATATATATCGTCGCCTGGTACCCACATCACAAGCCTTAATTGAGCTTACCGTGGGACTAGGTCGATTTGTGTAAGATGTCCCAAGATATTTATTTATTTATTATTGTTGTCTGTTCGGCAGGAGCTGCGCGAGATGGCGGCGTCGGAGATCCGGCGCGCCATCGTGGGCCGCATCCCGGACTGCCTGCGCAACTGCGTGAACAAGGACTACTTCCTGCCCGGCGCGCCGCCCGCGCTGCCGCCGCCCGCGCCGCCGCTGCAGCCGCCGCAGCCGCCCTACAGCGAGGGCATGAACGGCGGCTACTACTCCTCCGCCCAGGCCGCCCACTCCACCACCGCCGTGCACGAGCCGCCGCCGCAGCCGCCGCTGCCGCAGCCCGCGCCGCCGCCGCCCGCGCAGCCTCCCATCAGCCTGGTGAGTGTCGCCGTACACTGTACACTGTACACACTACACTACACACTCCACCACCGCCGTGCACGAGCCGCCGCCGCAGCCGCCGCTGCCGCAGCCCGCGCCGCCGCCGCCCGCGCAGCCTCCCATCAGCCTGGTGAGTGTCGCCGTACACTGTACACTGTACACACTACACTACACACTCCACCACCGCCGTGCACGAGCCGCCGCCGCAGCCGCCGCTGCCGCAGCCCGCGCCGCCGCCGCCCGCGCAGCCTCCCATCAGCCTGGTGAGTGTCGCCGTACACTGTACACTGTACACACTACACTACACACTCCACCACCGCCGTGCACGAGCCGCCGCCGCAGCCGCCGCTGCCGCAGCCCGCGCCGCCGCCGCCCGCGCAGCCTCCCATCAGCCTGGTGAGTGTCGCCGTACACTGTACACTGTACACACTACACTACACACTCCACCACCGCCGTGCACGAGCCGCCGCCGCAGCCGCCGCTGCCGCAGCCCGCGCCGCCGCCGCCCGCGCAGCCTCCCATCAGCCTGGTGAGTGTCGCCGTACACTGTACACTGTACACACTACACTACACACTCCACCACCGCCGTGCACGAGCCGCCGCCGCAGCCGCCGCTGCCGCAGCCCGCGCCGCCGCCGCCCGCGCAGCCTCCCATCAGCCTGGTGAGTGTCGCCGTACACTGTACACTGTACACACTACACTACACACTCCACCACCGCCGTGCACGAGCCGCCGCCGCAGCCGCCGCTGCCGCAGCCCGCGCCGCCGCCGCCCGCGCAGCCTCCCATCAGCCTGGTGAGTGTCGCCGTACACTGTACACTGTACACACTACACTACACACTCCACCACCGCCGTGCACGAGCCGCCGCCGCAGCCGCCGCTGCCGCAGCCCGCGCCGCCGCCGCCCGCGCAGCCTCCCATCAGCCTGGTGAGTGTCGCCGTACACTGTACACTGTACACACTACACTACACACTCCACCACCGCCGTGCACGAGCCGCCGCCGCAGCCGCCGCTGCCGCAGCCCGCGCCGCCGCCGCCCGCGCAGCCTCCCATCAGCCTGGTGAGTGTCGCCGTACACTGTACACTGTACACACTACACTACACACTCCACCACCGCCGTGCACGAGCCGCCGCCGCAGCCGCCGCTGCCGCAGCCCGCGCCGCCGCCGCCCGCGCAGCCTCCCATCAGCCTGGTGAGTGTCGCCGTACACTGTACACTGTACACACTACACTACACACTCCACCACCGCCGTGCACGAGCCGCCGCCGCAGCCGCCGCTGCCGCAGCCCGCGCCGCCGCCGCCCGCGCAGCCTCCCATCAGCCTGGTGAGTGTCGCCGTACACTGTACACTGTACACACTACACTACACACTCCACCACCGCCGTGCACGAGCCGCCGCCGCAGCCGCCGCTGCCGCAGCCCGCGCCGCCGCCGCCCGCGCAGCCTCCCATCAGCCTGGTGAGTGTCGCCGTACACTGTACACTGTACACACTACACTACACACTCCACCACCGCCGTGCACGAGCCGCCGCCGCAGCCGCCGCTGCCGCAGCCCGCGCCGCCGCCGCCCGCGCAGCCTCCCATCAGCCTGGTGAGTGTCGCCGTACACTGTACACTGTACACACTACACTACACACTCCACCACCGCCGTGCACGAGCCGCCGCCGCAGCCGCCGCTGCCGCAGCCCGCGCCGCCGCCGCCCGCGCAGCCTCCCATCAGCCTGGTGAGTGTCGCCGTACACTGTACACTGTACACACTACACTACACACTCCACCACCGCCGTGCACGAGCCGCCGCCGCAGCCGCCGCTGCCGCAGCCCGCGCCGCCGCCGCCCGCGCAGCCTCCCATCAGCCTGGTGAGTGTCGCCGTACACTGTACACTGTACACACTACACTACTCTACTCGCGAAAATGCCGTTATCAAACCGCGATTAGAATGGGATTTGATAATAGCTGTCCACTGATACACCACCATACCTTTCATCATAAGATCCGTGTGTACTAGAGCTTCCAATACCGATATCGTTTGTGGACGATACCGGAAAAACCGGGATCCCGGTATTGGAGAGATGGCAACCCTAGCCACTGCAACGAGTGCTCGTGTGAAATTTTAGTAAATAAAAATGTACAGGTGCTTATTAACAAAAACAGTTTTACAGTTATATACATCGGGTTAGTACCACTGAC
This sequence comes from Thaumatotibia leucotreta, assembly GCA_025490895.1. Taxonomy (NCBI): domain Eukaryota; kingdom Metazoa; phylum Arthropoda; class Insecta; order Lepidoptera; family Tortricidae; genus Thaumatotibia; species Thaumatotibia leucotreta. The sequence goes on along the minus strand of JALPQI010000720.1, from coordinate 93,593 downwards.
GGACAAAGTTATCTCAAGAAAATATTGTGAACTTAGTGCTAAAATGAACCAAAACCAACGGAACTATTGATCTTTAGATATCATTGATATATAAACAAGTTTCTGGGATTTTTTTTTTTTTTTTTTTTTTTTTTTTTTTTTTTTTTTTTTTTTTTTTTTTTTTTTTTTTTTTTTTTTTTTTTTTTTTGCAGTGAACTGTGTGAGTAAGTGTCTATGAACAAAACAAAGTGTAAACAATAATAAAGTGCAGTTTTACTTACTGAAAATAATAATTCGTTCACCGTTAAATATACGAAATTGAAGTCAGTGACATTATTGGCCTAGCTTAAATGTAAACATAGATCAGCTGGCCAATCACAATAGTAGCTGTCAATCTGTCAGATTTTGACACTTGGAAAATAGTTGCCATACCACGCACTTGATTTAACTTGATAACAACGCCATCTAAGGAACAAAGGAGGAACTTCTACCTAGCGACATCTACCAATAATTGAGAAAAGTGGATCGATCGATCATTAACATGGATTCAAAAGCAAACTTAGAACAGTCAGGATCTGAAACGACTGATACGGGTAGCGGCCGCCAGATGGCGATGGTATGTTGCTGCAAATGTAAACAACACGTAGAAGTAAAATCGACTATTTTATGCTCAGGGTGTAATGCCAGTTATCATTTCGATTGCGATGGTTTTTCTAGCAAGCTGTATGACCTAATGAATGACGAATCGAAGAAAAATTGGAAGTGCAAGTCCTGCAAAGAAAAACTCACACAAAAACTAGTAACACGAAACCTGTCATCCCTGAGTACTTCTGAAAACGACCATAATGTCTCGCTTGGACCTAGTAAAGTTACTATACGCAAAAAACATGTTATAAATGTCTCAACTCATAACTCCTTTGATTCACTGTCGGATTCAGAAGATATGGACCCAGAACAATCGCCAATAACATTCTCTTCGCCTGCGAGCAAGTTCAATAGAAGCTGTCCAGATGTCGCTGAGACTGTAACTTTGCGATTAGAAACAATGGAGGAAAAAATTGCAGCACTTCAAGAAAAATTATTAATTGCGGAAAAGGAGATTGAAAACTTACTTTTAGAAAATTCTACATTAAAAAAAACTGTAAACATGTACTCCTCTAAAATCAATAAGCTCACACATATATGTGAAGTCACTCCAAGAAAATCTTCTAAATTAAGGAAAAGCAGTCTTAAGAAAACACAGCTCTTTTCTACCCCTAATAATAAACAACCTACGCCGAGTTCAGATTTAAGATACCGAGATATACGTCCAATCGATACGGGAAACAGTCCTTCTGAACTTTCCCCGGAGCAAGAGGAGTGCATTTTGGTAAATAATAATATAGAGCCTCGATTAAATAAATCCATAATATTAGACCAGTCAATACATCCTACAGCAACGCTGAAAAACCAAGTTAGTGTTTCTAACATAAGAAAATTATGTGTAGTAAGTTCAAATAACAGCAATGCAATACTGAAAATAGCACAACGTTATCTGGGAGAAAGTTTTGAAATCTGCCATTATTTAACTCCTAGAGTGGGAGTTTTGCAGTTATTGGAAAATATAGACAGGAAAATAATTAACTATACGAAACAAGATTACTGCATTGTTTTTATAGGGGAGGATGATTTTAAAAAGTCGCAAAACTATTTAAATCTTGTTAAAAATATTAAATCAAAAATAGAAAAAAATCAACACACAAATGTAATCATCTGCTTGCCTACATTCAACTGCGGAAATTTTGCGAATATGTATAACTGGAGAGTCGAACTATTCAATAACTTGCTATATAGAGACATTTCTAACTATGGACATGCTTATATTCTCGATAGTAATAAGAATCTGACTTACAACTATAAAATGTTTTTTAACCGGTCTGGATGCATAAACAATCATGGCATGAATATCGTATTTGAAGATTTGAGTAATATGATATCTGAAATCGATGTAAACATGAGTACTGGGTCATCAATTATTTCAACGCGAGATTCTAGTGTAAAAAACCTAGCAAAGAACGACCAAAATTCTTCGTCTTTTTTGGACCCAATTCATCTTGTTCGACACACGCCATAAATGAAAATAATGATGAGTTAGGAATTTTTCTTCAAAATCTATGTGGCGTGTCGAACAAGAAGGATGACCTCGAATTGTATTTGAATGATCTTCCTGGTAATAAGGACTATATTTGTATATGTGAACACTTCTTAAATAAGACTTCAGCCCCTCTTTTTAACATAACTAATTATCAACTTGCTACTTTCAATACTAGATCTAAAAAGAGGGGAGGAGGCACGCTAATGCTATGTCACATAAATAGGCGATGTGAGGAACTTGTGGTATGTAAAAATATGTACGCAGAGGAGTTTTTTGAGGTGTGTGGTGTTAGAGATTGTGTCACAAACGTAAACATAATATGCTGCTATCGAAATCCGATAGATGCAAATTTTGATCTCTTTCTAGGACGACTAGAACGTCTCTTGGAACACTTCATTGGCAAAAAATGTGTTATTTGTGGAGATTTCAATGTTGACTTGTTGAGTGAGAGCAAGAGAAAAACGGAGTTCTTGTCTTTGCTTTCGGCCTATCGTTTTCAACCTCTCATTGCTACAACGACCTTCATACGCAATGAGGCCCAATCGTGCTTGGACAACTTTCTGACAAATATACCTGAAACATGTGTAGCTCCTAGAATTGACCAGAATGGTCTGGCTGATGGTCATGCCGGTATTTTCTGTGGTTTTCGTGTGCAGGAATCGTGTAAATCAGGTCATAATAATGTTGTTTGGAAAATTATAAGGAAGTTAGATTCTGCGGGCAAATTAAAATTCCGCCAAAAAATTATCAATGAGAGGTGGATTAATATAGGGTTAAATACATTTATTCAGAAGTTTAACCGGGTGTTCCGCGAATGTTTTAGGAAAAAAAAGATTAGACTGTCCTCGAATAATGGGTGTATGATAAAATGGGCTACTAAAGGGATAAGGGTTTCGAGTGCCATGAAGCGTATTCTGGTCACTCACAAATCTTCTATACATGACTCGATACAGACCTACAGAAAAAAATATGTTACCATTTTCAAACGAGTCGTGAGAATGGCTAAAAAATTAGCAGTGCAGACACAGGTAGACAAGGCAAAAGATTCAACGAAAGAAATCTGGAAGATTGTTCACAATCACTGTAACAAAGGCGTTAAACTAACACGGGACAACCAGGCCTTGAAAATGAATGTTGCGAGTGGATCAACAATTTTCATAGACGACCCTCAGGATGTATGTGAAATTTTCTTGGAAAAATTCACTCAAAGTAGCTCCATGAAGGGCAATACTAATAATGCACTCCTTATATTACGAACTCATGTTGCACGACTACAAGACGACATGACTGTTGAACCGGTAAATAAGGCAGAAGTATCGAGCATGGTTAGAAATCTTAAATCTAAAGCTTCAAGTGGGTATGATGAGATTCCTATATCCGTCTTCAAAGATAACATTGATATACTTGCAGAGCCTTTAGTATATTTCTTTAATGAATGTTTGGAGACAAGTATATTCCCTGACCAGCTTAAGATGGCAAAAGTATTACCTGTTTACAAAAAGGGGTCTAAAACGGATGTTAGTAACTACAGACCAATCTCTCTTCTGCCAACGCTATCTAAACTACTAGAAAGACTCATGAAAGACCGGCTGATGAGACACCTCAATCAATACAATATAATTGACAAGAGGCAATATGGTTACCAAAAAAGTAGGAGCACGAATGACGCCATTACTACTTTGATTGAGGACATTGTTCTTCAGCTCAATGATAAAAAGAAAGTGGTAGGCTTATTCCTCGATCTAAGCTCGGCTTTCGATACCGTTGATCATGCCATACTGTTGGCTAAGTTGGAGCATTATGGGATTAGAGGAAAAATGTTATCTCTTTTTCGCTCTTACCTATCTAACAGGAAACAGTTTGTTGAAATAAAATGGGTTAGAGATAGAAACGAAACAGTCCATAGATCTAGAGTAGCAGAATCGGAAAGAGGCGTTCCACAAGGGTCTATATTGGGTCCTGTATTTTTCATAGTCTTCATTAATGATCTAATATCATATGTTAGCACTTTAACTCATGATACGAAACTTGTGGTCTTCGCCGACGACACTAATGCCATTATATCAGCTGAAAATATTGGACTACTAAATGAGAGAGTCAACCTTGCTCTCAAAGTTCTCAACACATGGTTCAGCATAAATGACCTCAAACTGAACTGCACAAAGACCAACGCTTTACTATTTAAAACTACTTCGAGAAATAGAGATTGCTTACATTTAGCTTCCGATGGTGCAGTCATTTGACAAGAGGACGCAGTTAAATTTTTGGGTGTTTGGGTAGACTCTAGTCTGAACTGGAAGACCGAGCTTGCGTCCATTGTTAGCTCTGTAAGTTCTGCGTGCTACGCACTAAGGACTCTCAGGGAGGAGACAACACTGCCTCAATTAAAGATGGTATACCATGCGCTAGTCGAGTCAAAGCTAAGGTACAGCATAAAATTTTGGGGTAACAGTTATCTCTATAACATGCAATCTGCCTTCATTGCACAAAAGAGAGCAATTCGGACTATAGCCAGGATATCCCAGACAACCTCGTGTAAGACTTATTTCACCGAGTTCGAAATTCTTACTGTCCCTAGCTTATATATCCTTGTTGTGCTCAGTGATTTAATAAAACATCTGGGAAGTATCGAAACGCCAGAAGATAGAAAAAAGCGACTAGCAACAAGGAGAATGGACTTGCCGCAAACCGTTGATGGCAAACTTAGGGTTGTTAAGCACTACGCAGGCTATCAATCCATTGTTCTCTTCAATAGGTTACCATTGGAATTGAAATCCGTCACTAGTTTGCACCTCTTTAAAAATAAATTAAAAGCTTTTTTGGTAAGGAAGTGTTTCTACTCTGTGGAGGAATTCATGACACATCATTTAGTGCAGACATATTAGGTTCCTTGTAAGTAATCTTAAGCACTTAGGACATTTAGTATGAATAGGATTATTAGTTGTGTATAAAAAAAATTGAATTTGTCATTAATTAATTAATTTTTAACTGTTTGACATTGAATATTATTTATTTTTTCTTTTAATTTTATTATTTTTTGTAAATTCTGTTGTATTATTATTATTAAGTTAATTTGTAAATTATTCGTTATTATAAATTCACATACAATGTATATTGTTCCTTGAATAAATGAAATGAAAATGAAAATGAAATGGTCATAAAATACCGGTATAGGAACTAATTAAGACAAAATTCGACACAATTATAAAAAAGGAAGAATATGTACTGGGAAATATTGTCCATAGAAAAAATATCGGTATTAGAAACCCTAATACGTATCACAGAGTCATACAAATCTCGTTGAGTAACCGTCTTCTACAAAATATTTGTAAATTATATTATAATCATATATCTCGACATGAAAGGCATAAGGTCGGATTTAGCAATTTCTCTGACTAGTAAATGTAACTTTATGCTTTTGAGACAAGGTCAAATTTAGATATATCTCATATGTAAACACTGGAATATCCTAAAAATTTCTGCCTTTCACCTAATTTCAACATGTTTTCAGTAGTAAACTAGGAAACTTTATAGTTTCACTATATCCATTCCTTTTGAGGTATGGAATCCTCGGTATAACATTTTAAATTACAGACGATTATAAAATTCACTTTAATTGAATTTAAATACTATTTAATGCATTAAACATAAACCATAATATACTATGTGAATTTAAATTTTTTGCCTCCAATTGGTTTAAACTACTTGATTAAAATTATTCGAGTACCCCGCGAGCTCCCTGTATACAGTATGTGTCTATGATACTGGCTTTTATCGAAACAGAGGAATGCGATGTAGATTTCTAGCCAAACCGTGAACATTATACGATTCAAAATGCTAATTTTAAAAGTAATTAACTTTCTAAGAAAAATTAATTGAGAAGCAATGTGCTTCAAAATTAATCGTTAATTTGCACTTGACAGTGACAATGACAGGTCGCAGCCACTCACGCGTTACATTGATCGTTCGGAGGAAATAAAATTAATTGTACGGTCAATTTAATTATTTGTCAAAATGTTAATACTTGAAAACGATTGCTAGCAATGCGTATTATTACCCATTAAAAGCCCGGGTCATGGTAACACTGCAGATGCCCCTTGTTACTTTCGTAGGTGTATTACTAAAGTATACTAATAGTACGATTTTGTCAGCAGCCAATGAACGCGTCGGACCCGGCGAACCACCAGCTGAACAAGGAGAGCTCGGACGTGCACTAGTGGCCACGACACAAACAATAGTTTTATCCGCGCCGCGTCTGCCGGACTCACACCACTACATTACCCGCTAAAGTGAAGTGAATGTTGCGTGATTTAAGGTTTCATTTTTATATATTTGGAACTTCCTTTAGTATAATTCGGCTAAACAAAATGTAGCTTAATAAAGTGATAAAATCGTTTACGCAATAAATACCGACGGACGAAAGTACACTATGATTTGTTGTGTGTGATCGTACTATCCGAGTACACGAGTTAGTCTATTCGATGTGAATTAAGAGATTTATATTTCTAATTTTAAGGGGAATCTGTATGAGAAGTATGTGTGCCTGCGGGCGGTTTGTTAGTGGCGTGTCTCGATGCGAACGTCCGGCAGTCGGCAGTCGCACGCCAGTCGCAGGCAGTCGCACGACAGTCGCAGGCAGTCGCACGACAGTCGCAGGCAGTCGCACGCGGCTAGGCGCAGCATTTGACCGCATTTGACACGACCCGGTCCGACTCGCATGCATTCGAACTGTTATTTTTAAGTATCGACAGATGGACTGTAGAATTCTATCATCACACTTTGTAAACAGGAGGTCTTCATTTTTTTTTATTTTGAAATGTACAAAATCAAGCTTTCATTTGATATTTTTTTCTAAATAGCGTTTAAGTGAACAGTTTGTACATGAGAGCGTCAAACCGCGGCGGGGCCCGCCCGGGTCCCGTATGACCGAACATTGGTATTTAAAATTAGTATTTACTTACATTTTAGTTTAATGACAAAAACAATGTGTATATTTTATGAGAAAGTGAAAAGTTCTTAAATAAAACTATTGTTTTCGGATTAATAAATATGTAGTTTTATTTCATTTCAAAATTGATCCCTATCTCTTCAGTTGATGCAAAGGCAATTTTACTGAATTTCAACTATAGCCATGATTACAATTAATTACCATAAACAACTACTATAAAATAATACCCGGTAACATAAAAAGCCGGTAAATGAGATCAACAGTTACATAAATCCATTTAAATAACTCGAACCATACATTTTAAAGCATATCTTATATGTTTAATACTTTTAAAGGAAAGTTATTGGGAAGTTATGCGCTTTGTATACAATAATAAACATTGTGTGTTATAATGAGAAGCTTTCAAAAACAGCTTTGTCACTAAATTGTCATAATCCCACATTCGATTCCACAATTTCAACAAAAATTGGCACAATATAGCTTAAATACAAAAAATACGAACAGTAAATAATTCGTTCGTTTATATTTGGTAAATTGTTAAGTAACCCTTTCATCGCCAAGGCGCCATGGACTGCTTAAGTTGTCATTACATAGGTACGACGACGGTATGATAATGAGAGGAAGACTTCCACACATAAAGAGTAAACTGTACGCTATAACGCGTCCATGTTCTCAGCATAGAATAGAACCATTTGGCTGTGACAAATCGCCGCTACATCTACTCACGGCAGTATTCATAAAAGTTTACTAACTTAACAAGCCGCTAATAATTGTTTGTCCCTTTTGCTCTTATGGACACATTGTTAAGACGGAAAGGGACAAACAATTATTAGCGGCTTGTTAAGTTAACAAAAGTTTATGAATAAGGGACTTAATCTGTAACACTGGAAAAAACATCTGTGCGAAAGAAAGGTGACATTTCCATGGATTTGTGTGCTTTTAGATTAGAGGAGGAGGTTAGCCGTGTGGTGACGGCATCGGCAGTAAGAATGCATTTGCCACCACCTCAACTCCTCCCATGGGTGTCGTTAGAGCCGGCATGGATTTGAAGTGTCATTTACCATTTATTTATTGAAGATTGATGATGGGTAGCAGAGTGGACACACTACTGCGCTTGTCCAGCGTGACGATTAGGTATGGATAAACGTTCTGCGTCCAAACGTTAAGGTAATAGGAGAGGTCTTTGTCCAGCAGTGGACTGTAGACTGCTGATGTGATCAGAAGTTGAGTAATTATAGCGATGAAATGGTGTTGAAAGGATTATCTATCACATTCTAATACCCCAGAAATTAGGTTTTGCCAGAATCTCTCGTAGGCTCAACCTTCTTGCTTCATCGGCATCGAGTGCCCGCTTCATCTCGAAATAGACGGCAAAAACACCCGTATTCAAAGGGTAAGAAAGGTGACATTTCCATGAAATGTGTAGATCAGAGAGGTTGAGCAAGCGACGAAATGACGTTGAAAGGATTATCTCTAAGTCTAGAATACCCCAGAAATGGTTAGCTTTGACCAGGATCTCTCGTAGGTGGAGTAGGAACCTTCAACCTCCTTGCTTCATCGGCATCGAGTGCTCGTTTCATCTCGAAGTACTTCTGCTTGAAGGATGACAGCTCGTCATTGATGCGCTGGATCTCGAGTCGCTGGTCTGACACTTGCTGCTCCCGCATATTCAGCTCTGGGGACGTTAGAAGAGGAGTGAGCTATAATCTCTACGTAAACATTTATCCACGTAACGTAACATCTGGGGGAGGCCTATGTCCAGCAGTGGACGTCAATTGGCTGATTATGAAACATTTTGAAGGCGTACTGGCGTTAAAAAAAAGCCCAGGATCGCGCAAAGTGGAGAAAATGTAGCAGGAAAGCGGATCCTGGCAAAGGCCGGGATAACGCTAGGTAGAAAAAGACTAGCGTCAAAATAAAGCTTAGTCGCCATCTATGGGCATTTTCACTTTTAGGGACACCCAATTAGCGTGAAATTAAAAAACCTTGATTTCAGTCAGGTTTGGAACGACAATTAAGCACAAAATTTCAATAAAAACTCGGTTCTGGTGTTATTTTTATAAAATATAAGCGATATTATAATATAAAACGCCGATACAGTTTAAATTCCTAAAGATATCGTGCTTAATTGTCGTTACAAACCTGCCTGAAATTAAGGTTTTTTTTTATTTCACATTAATTCTGTGTCCCAAAAGTGAAAATGCCCATATTACAAGTTGCGAATGTAAAAATACGTTCAAAGAAATATTCATATTTTAGCACGATTTTATTGTTTCAACGGTTTAGGATAATGGTAAGAGTTGATTAAATGACATATGTACCTATTCAATAAATTATATTAGAAATAAAATCGAATTCCTATAGAGTGCTAGTTTACACGCCAATATCTCGATTAATGATACAAGATGAGTGATCAATATAAACCTTATGGGTCCATCACTTTTTTTATGTCACTCGTTGCCATGGTTACGTTCTCCCGGGTCACCCTTAAAATCACAGTTGTTTAGCAGCATTCAAATTGACAAAAGTTTGAATTTTTTGACAGTTATGTGGCCTTTCCAAGATGGGTCATCCACTCATCATGATAGTAGAGTGTGCATGATACTTTCCTCTAACAAACTATCTCACTGTTGTCGCCTGGGTGATGTGACAGAATAACAACAATAAAAAAAGTGATTGTCCCTTATATGTCAGCAGGATAGTAGCTTTCATTTCGTCATGACCACTAGTGGCTTCTGGGGGAAGACACGAAAACACGTGACCACTTTAGTGGTTCTTGGCGTTGAAAGGTTAAATATTGGAGCGATCGTGATGGACTATTGCATGTATCGAGTAAACGTTTGTCAACTCGTGAGTGACTTTTTTTTTTCTAGGACCCAAAATTTGAAGCTGTTGGCTTATAATGGCCCCGTTTTATCCATTTATCGTGATACGCGTCACTATCACACATGCATATTGCATAGGTACTTGTTAGAACGTGACGGCAACGCCGACAAACGATTGGACGTGATAACATCACCGCAGACGACAGAACTGACAGAAGATTGATATGTATATCCGCACTGCAGATATATTAGATTAATCATTTGTTAAAACAAAGGTTGCCGTATGGTGACGGCAGTAAGAATACATTTGTCACCGCCCCAACTTCTGCGGGTGTCGACTAAGGGATTGAAGTGTCACTGACCATTCTACAAGATTGATGATGGGCAGCAGCGTCATCATAGTGGACACATTACTGCGATCGCCAATCCGCTTACCCAGTGTGGCGATTATGGGCATTTACCTCCTAATGCGTCTATACGCATAATTAATAGGAGAGGCCTACGTCCAGCAGTGGACTAACATAGGCTGATCATGTAAAACTATGATGGTAATGAAACCTTCATTTAGAAGACGAATGAGAAGTCAATTTTTGGGACAGTTAGTTTGTTTTAGTAGCACGATTCTTTATCAACTATAAGTAGGACAGCCACCATCAGACAAAGGAGCGGCCAGGTATGCTCATGAACACTTCCATTGATATTGTTGAGATATTTTTGGGAGCCGTGGCCGCTTCGATATATCTGATGACGACTGTACATGACCTAGACTGAGACGTAGGTAGCTCTGACCCGTATATTATGCCAGTCACTCATTTGAATTAGCTACAATAGTTTACTAACATCAGAATAGCAGGAAATTATCAACAATGAGTAATGGTCAATGACGTCAATACTTTTGGCCGTCGGAAAAACCACTTTTTACACTTTTTTTGTAGAAATTGTCGTAGGTAGCTTTGGTGGTTGGCCTGCATGGACTAGGTATGGTCGGCTTCAAAAATATGCTAACGATTTTGTCTTTGTGCCTCAGACATACATTCTGAATCTGAAACTCATAGCCTTCGCCAACCGAAGGTGGAGGTTTAGCGTACAAATCCCGGGCATTATTTGTGTATTAATCATAAAAATATTTGTTCCTTGGTTGAGGATGTGTGTATTTAAGTACCTGGGGTAAGTAAGTATGTGGGGTGCCGTGTGGTGACGGCAATAAGAATACATTTGTCACCAACCCAACTCCTCCTGCGGGTGTCGTAAGAGTCGACTAAGGGATTGAAGTGTCATAGTCTGATAAAAGATTGATGATGCGATCGCCAATCCGCTTGCCCAGCGTGGCGATTATGGGCATTAACCTCCTAATGCGTCTATACGCATTGTTAATAGGAGAGGCCTACGTCCAGCAGGACTATCATATGATATAATAATATGTGGGGCATTCAATTGTTAGTTGTTAATAAAGTTAGAAAAGCGTATTACTGTTCACGACTCATATCCTGTATGTATATCTACTAATACAGGGTGTTTGGGATAACGATGTAGGAATTTCTGGAGGTGGTAAAGGAGACTAATTGGAAGAGTTTGAACCCTATTTACCTTAGTCCAATATGTGACCGTTTTTTTTTTTAATAAAAAAAAATTGAACTCACACTTGCCTACTAACTACAAGAAACTTATTTTGTTTGGTGACGGCGTTCAACAATTGATCGACGATAACTTTTAAACAAATTGCTATTTTCTTGTACTTTTTTTTTGTAATCAAAACCTAGAAAATCAAGCATATTTTTACACGAATAGGAAGACTCATATCCCGACTACTTTTTTTTCCACAGGCCGATAAAGTTTAATTTACCGTCAGAAATCAGTAATAATGAACTAGAAAAATTATTTAAAAAAATGTTGTGTGTGGCAAGTGGGAGTTCAATTGTTTTTTATTTATTACTCAACTAATTGTTATGTTAATTATAAAAAAATCAATGCTATTTATTGCATATTTTGTTTTAAATTTAACTTTTTAAGTAAATTATCACTTATCGACACTTTATGCCGATAATTCGAGCGTAGATTGGCAAGCTGTTAAGTTGGCTGTGGATGTTAATGTTAAGGTTAAGACTTTCGGTGACATATTGCTTGCGATTTTTGATAAACATGCTCCGCTACAACCTGCCCGTGTCAAGCATTTCCCGGCGCCATGGCTCACGCCTGATATTAAACTACAAATGGCCAAGCGTGACCGGGCTCACATTAAATTTCGGCATGATCCCAGTGATGCTAATCGTTTGAGGTATGTGACATTACGAAACCGCTGCAATAAGATCTGTAGGGAAGCAAGGCGCCGTTATATCCACAAATCGATCGAGGATTGTCCCCCTTCCAAATTGTGGAATTTCTTAAAGTCTCTTGGGGTTGGCAAAACTCAATTACCAACTTCTAGCTTTTTAGATTTAAATGGTCTCAATCAACATTTCAGTGCTTCACCGGTTACTCTTGACCCGCTTATTAAAACATCAACTTTATCACTTCTTGCGTCTACTGTAAACCCCGACTTAACTCCCTTTGATTTTGGTACTATCTCGGCGGATGAGACACTTGCGCTTCTAAAGTCGGTTAGGACGAAAGCCGTCGGTGAAGATAGCCTCAGCATAGATATGCTTATGCTTGTAGCGGATTTCATTGCTCCTATCCTTTCTGATATCCTGAATTTTTCTTTGTCAACTGGGTCCTTTCCTGCTACTTGGAAATATGCTCATGTGATTCCCCTCCCGAAATCTCTCAATCCTGTTTCTTTCTCACAATATCGCCCTATTTCTATCCTCCTTGTCCTTTCTAAAATCATTGAGCATTACGTAAATCGACGTCTCCTTAGAAATTCGTTGCTTAACCCCCTGCAATCTGGATTACGCCCTGGGCATAGCACGGTTTCTGCTTTGGTTAAGGTCACTGATGACATTCGACTTAATATTGAGTGCAAAAAGCTTACTGTCCTGGTACTACTAGATTTTAGTAGTGCTTTTAACACCGTCGACTTTGACATCCTCCTCGATATCCTTCGTACTATGAATGTTACACATACTTCTCTTGCATGGTTTCGAAATTATCTCATTGGTAGGCGTCAGCGTGTCAGAGTTGATGACAAATTGTCCGAGTGGTGCGACCTCTCCGCTGGCGTACCGCAGGGAGGTGTTCTTTCTCCGCTTCTTTTTTCAATTTTTATAAACAGCATTACCGCAGAACTTTCATCTTCATATCACCTTTACGCGGATGACCTACAGATCTATGCAGCGGCTAGTATTGATAATCTTGCATCTTTAATTGATCAAATTAACACTGATTTGGAGTACATACGCTGCTGGGCATTTAAATTTGGTTTAAAGATCAATGCAAAAAAATCGCAAGCAATTGTTATCGGTAGTCCTTATTTCATAAATAAGCTTTCAGACATGGTGATACCTAATATTATTTTTGATAATATTTCTATTCCTTTCTCTTCTTCCGTCAAGAATTTGGGTGTCATCATTGATCAGACGCTGTCTTGGTCCCCCCACATTGCTGCGGTGAGTCAAAAAGTTTTTGGATCTCTCCACTCTCTAAGGCGGCTGCAGAACTTCCTCCCCTTTAATACAAAATTGACGCTTGCACAGTCGGCTGCTTCCCCTCCTGGACTATGGTGACGTTGCTTTCCTGGATCTTAGTGAGGAGTTACTCGACAAACTTGAGCGGTTGCAGAACGTTTGTATTAGATACATTTTTGGTCTTCGTAAGTATGATCACGTCTCTAGCTTTCGGTCCCAACTCGGTTGGCTTCCCATTCGCCAACGCAGAGATGTGCATATCCTGTCATTGCTTTTCAACATACTTTTCAATCCTGCTTCCCCTCCTTACCTTACTGAAAGATTCAAGTATTTAGCAGATGGCAGTGGTCACCGTTTGCGTTCGAGTGCCAATATAACTTTAGCTTTGCCTACTAATAAGACCCGTACATATTCTAAGTCATTCACAGTGCACGCTGTAAAGCTGTGGAATGAGCTGCCCCTGACACTTAGGCAATCGCAGTCTGTAGCATCACTCAAGGTTAATTTGAAAAAGTTCTGGATGTCCAATGTAGTTTGATTTGGTTGAATACTCTATATATATTTATGCTTATATATGTACATATATTTATCTTTTACTTATAGTACGGTCAAATCGTATATTAAACTCGCAAAACATGTAGTAAAGCTGCATTTTTGGTATGTTATTTAGACACCATAGAGCAGTATAAAACCACATTTTGCAAGCAAAAAAAAGTTGTGCTAGCTGCGTTATACGTGAAAAACTGTGAAATTTACTGTCTATTTTTAGTTTCTGATTTTTATAAAAAAAGCCTTACGTTTTTTGACAATATGTATCAGGTAACGTTTAAAGATGAATGAATTTGTAACAAGATGAGATAACATGCATTACCGTAGGTCTTATAGTTTCAGAGATTCGATACTTCAAATAGTACCCTGTTTTGTAAACTAGATAAAATGTTGAGTTTTGCTAACTTTTTGGTTTAATATCGCCTTACCTAATTATGCTACGAAAAACATGAAATAATTATCTTATAGCGCAATTAATATTCTTTCATTTAAGGGTAAAATCAGGTCAGTAAACTTTGTAATTGAAAATAAAAACGCGTAATTCAAAAGGCAGTAGGCCCGCTATCTAAGTTTTTCATACAAATCGCAAGTCGTGTTGCAAAGCTGCAATTTTAGTATATTATAAAGGTGCTATAAGGACGTACAAAAATGCATATTACAAGAAAAACAAAAAAGGAACTTCGGCATAGGACGAAAAAAACAGAAAAAATATTGGACTTCTTTTACTTTTTGACGTTTAATTAAAAAACTATTATCTTTTTGATACTAATTGCTATAAAACTTAGAAAGAATATTAAATTCGAAAGGATTTGAGCTACCTTGCATTACCCTAAATTATATAGATTTAGAGATACGACATTTCAAAATGTGCCCTTCATTAAGTTAAGAAAATAAGTGCATGTTTTGAAGCCTCGCATACCCCCAACTATAAGACTTACAGTAATTGTTATCGGCTTAATTTGTTTCAAATTTAATATAGTTATTATCTACAATCACTTTTTTCCCTTAGCGCGAACGTTTTGCCAATATTTAGTGAATAGCTTTAACGTAACCTTAAATTTGTTTATGTTTTGATAAAAGGGCACTTTGTGAAATGTCGTATCTCAAAATATATATAACTTACGGTGAAGCAACGTAGCTCAAATCCTTTCAAATTTAATGTTCTTTCTTAGTTTTACAGCAATTAGTATCAAAAAGATAATAGATTTTTAGTTAAACGTCAAAAACTAAAAAAAGTGCGAATTTTATTCCGTTTCTTACGTCCTATGCCCAAATTATTTTTTTGTTTTTCTTTTAATATGCATTTTCGTATATATCTATAAGGCCTTTATAATATACCAAAATTGCAGCTTTGCAACTCGACTTGCGATTTGTATGAAAAACTTAGATAGCGGGCCTCCTGCCTTTGGAATTTCGGGTTTATACTTTCAACTACAAAGTTCACTGACCTAATTTTACCCTTAAATTAAAGAATATTAAGTGCGCTATAAGGTCATTATTGCATGTTTTTCGTAGCATAATTAGGTGAGGCGATATTAAGTCGAAAACGTTAGCAAAACACAAAATTTTATCTAGTTTACAAAAAGGGGTACTTTTTAAAGTCTCGAATCTCTGAAACTATAAGACCTATGGTAATGTATGTTAGCTCAACTTGTTGGAAATTTATTAGTCTTTAAACGATTATTTACATATGATATCAAACAAAAAAAAGGTTTTTTTAAATAAAAACCAGAAACTAAAAAATGGCCGTAAATTTCGCAGTTTTTCACGTACTACCCAGCTAGCACAACTTTTTTTTGCTTGCAAAATATGGTTTTATACTGTCCTATGGTGTCTAAACAACATACCAAAAATGCAGCGATACTACTTGATTTGCGAGTTTAGGGTAAAATTATGTACGATTTGACCGTACTATTATATATATTTATTGTTCAGTAATGTATTTATGTATGGTTTTCAAGTTTGATATAATAAAATTAGGTACTATGTATGATTTTTGTTTTCCTGTGCATACTTGTTGTATATTGTATGTTTGTCTATCCTGTCATTTTACTCTCCAACTCAATTACTCTAAGGTTAGCTGGAAGAGATCCCTTATAGCAGAGATTATTTAGTTTAAGTAGATATATCAGCACCATACATTAAAATGCATCCACCTGAAATGTCGTCACTACTAGACGGCGCCACGGTTGTTCGTGAGCATGGCATACAGATGGCTCTGAAACAGTATATACACTACCTTTGTTGTTCGTACATTGGCACAGATGGCTCTGAAACAGTATACACTACCTTGCCACGAACGAAACGCATGATCACTTGCAACACATAGCATATTTTGCCGTACCACGATATATGAAGGTTGGTAATGTGGTTCATGCGTTCGGCTGTGAAGCAGTGGTACCAGGTTCAAATCCGAACTATACGCGCTGAAAATGTTCTTTTATTTCTTTTTTTTTCAAACTTTGTTTTTTTATTTTTTTGCTGCGCATAATCTTTGATTTTGTAAAAACAGTGTTTTACAAGGTGCAAACGGGCGGGTTTTTATTTTGTTGTCGTTTTATAAAATTTTCCATATATGGACTTTTATACATTTTTTCTACTCAGAATCACGAGCTCTTTCGTTTCGTTTTATAGTTATACAAAGTGATCATAGATCCGATAGATACATACGTATACATACAGGGTGTTACATACATAATTATACAGGGTGAAAATGAGTATACAGACGAACTTGAAGCGTGAGTGTACCTAGTTATTCCTGACAGAGTTGGGTTATACTCGTTTCTGACTAATTCGCATACGTTGAATACAATTTTCGGGTCCATTATGAGATCCAAGATGGCAGCAACTTATTTTTGCAATTTTCATCATTATACTCGTTTCTGACTAATTCGCATACGTTGAATACAATTTTCGGGTCCATTATGAGATCCAAGATGGCGGCAACTTATTTTTGCAATTTTCATCATTATACTCGTTTCTGACTAATTCGCATACGTGGAATACGATTTCCTGGTCCATTCTAAAATCAAAGATGGCGGGAACTTTTTTTTAAATTTTCATCTTTATACTCGTTTCCGACTAATTCGCATACGTGGAATACGATTTCCGGGTCCATTCTAAAATCCAAGATGGCGGGAATTTATTTTTGCAATTTTCATCATTATACTCGTTTCTGACTAATTCGCATACGTTGAATACAATTTTCGGGTCCATTATGAGATCCAAGATGGCAGCAACTTATTTTTGCAATTTTCATCATTATACTCGTTTCTGACTAATTCGCATACGTTGAATACAATTTTCGGGTCCATTATGAGATCCAAGATGGCGGCAACTTATTTTTGCAATTTTCATCATTATACTCGTTTCTGACTAATTCGCATACTAGTACACCAAACGAAGGAAACTCAGAGGAAAAAACTCATGTATAAGCGAATTTTGGCATAGTTGTAGGGAATGGTGTTTTAAACCACATACTAAAAGTACTGGTGGTTAGGGGTGGAGCTAACGGGGGGAGGGGGGTGTAAAGGTCCTTATTTTTAATTTTTCATAAATAACTCGTAAACCGTGGCTTATAGCAAAAAACGTTCTAGTACATAAGTAATCTATATAAAATTCTCTACAAAAAAGATATATGAATGTTTCCTTTGGGATCAATGTGTCATGAGATAAGAAAGCACGAAGATGGACACTAAAGAAATAAACACATTGGTTTAAGTAGGTATGGCACATACAGAATGCTCGCGAGCATTCCAAAAGATTTAAATGCTCAATTCCTGACCATATTTAGAGTCTTTGATGTTATATAAAATTTCCTGGATTCGGCTTGGTTTCAGAAATAATCAACCTTTTTATCGAAATAAGTTTTTCGACGTCAGTCGTCATAAAACTTCTTTTTGATTACAATGCTACCACAATATGTTTTAATATTACCACACCTATTTCCTGGCAATCAAAAAATGGGAATAAACTTCACGAAATAACCAGTCCCTAAAAAACATATTAAAAAAATAATTTTTACAAATTGTTGTTACCATAAAAAGTACTGGAAATGTCAAAAAGTATTCAAAAAGTCTAAAATAAAAAAGAAAAAAATTTTTTTTTGATGGTATTTGATATTAGGTATCATAATCATTTTTGTTTATTTTGATATCTAGAATGCATACTTAAAATATTTTGTAATGCTCGCACCCGGGCGCGCCCTGTATACTTATTTGTAAAAATAAAATTTCTAATTTTCTTCTAAACCTAAAATATTCTTATAATCATCGTCTTAAGATTTTAACTATACATTTTAGACATCAAAACAAACAAAAATTATTATGAGACCTAATGTCAAATACCACCAAAAAAAATTTTTTTTTTCTTTTTTTTTTTAGTCTTTTTGCATACTTTTTAACATTTCCAGTACTTTTTATCACAACAACAATTTTTTAAAATTATTTATTGGACCTGGAAATCGTATTACACGTATGCGAATTAGTCAGAAACGAGTACAATGATGAAAATTGCAAAAAAAAGTTCCCGCCATCTTGGATTTTAGAATGGACCCGGAAATCGTATTCCACGTATGCGAATTAGTCGGAAACGAGTACAATGATGAAAATTGCAAAAAAGTTCCCGCCATCTTGGATCTTAGAATGGACCCAAAAATGATATTCCACGTATGCAAATTAGTCAGAAACGAGTATAATGATGAAAATTGCAAAAAAAGTTCCCGCCATCTTGGATTTTAGAATGGACTCGGAAATCGTATTCCACGTATGCGAATTAGTCGGAAACGAGTATAATGATCAAAATTGGAAAAAAAAAGTTCCCGCCATCTTGGATTTTAGAATGGACCCGGAAATCGTATTCCACGTATGCGAATTAGTCGGAAACGAGTATAATGATCAAAATTGCAAAAAAAAAGTTCCCGCCATCTTGGATTTTAGAATGGACCCGGAAATCGTATTCCACGTATGCGAATTAGTCGGAAACGAGTATAATGATGAAAATTGCAAAAAAAAAAAAGTTCCCGCCATCTTGGATTTTAGAATGGACCCGGAAAGCGTATTCCACGTATGCGAATTAGTCGGAAACGAGTATAATGATGAAAATTGGAAAAAAAAAGTTCCCGCCATCTTGGATTTTAGAATGGACCCGGAAATCGTATTCCACGTACATGCGAATTAGTCGGAAACGAGTATAATGATGAAAATTGCAAAAAAAGTTCCCGCCATCTTGGATCTTAGAATGGACACAATGGCAAATTCAAAAAATGTAGACACAATAAGAGAAAATTAGTATTAGCCTTTTTTTCCTTACAGAGTTTGTTGGATGTTGGACAGAGTAGAGAGCTATTTATTGCCAATGATAGAGTGCCATTAGTAAGAGTTTAATTATTATTTCGCTATGTGAGTTTGGTATTGAAGCGTAGAATAAAAACAGAATGCAATGCTCAGATTACCTTCAATTTTCTATGCCTCTCGTTTCGTTTGTTGCCAGCTCGTCAGATTACGGTAAAGCAAAGAGAATGCTGACGACGGCAACGCCGCGCCGCAATGTATTTGTTATATAATTCGGATATACCCTAATCAGCTATTTATTGTTATCAGTTGTTATGTTACGGGTTCAAATCCTAGCATATGACTTGTAATGTATGTATTTTTTTGTTATTATTAATGATGTAGGGACTTTTTACTTTTTTTATTGTATTTATTAGTTTTTTGGTTTTTTAGACCTCCTTAAACATTTAAAATCAATATATGCAAGTTTTGTTTAGCGACATCTATAGATTATTTCTGTCAAGACTCGAGCAGTGTACTGTTTGTCGCGTATCGAGAAAAACGCATAAAAATATGTACGTGCAATAATAGATGGCGCTGAAATCAATTTATTCCAAAAATAGTTAATTTTTTTATTTACTAATTTACTCTTCTAGAAAGGGTGGTTTTGACTATTTTCGATGTATGATGCTAAATTAATTAAAACTGTGCACTAACAGGTAGTAAATATCTGGATTTCAAATAAAACTAAATCTATTACTAGTCAATCGTGCTCCTAGTGACATCTATTGTAACACATTCCGAACTATTTGAGCCTTCTATGAAACAGACCCTCTATATTTGGGTACTTTGTGCTTATAGGGATAAGTTCGCCTTTGTAATAACATTTTTATTATTATGTCGAAATTTTAGTTTTATACAATAAAGTGCTTTACTACTACTACTACTACTACTATTATTGGTATAAAACTAAACATTTTGAAAAACGTGATTTTAATAAAATCACATATTGGACTAAGGTAAATAGGGTTCAAACTCTTCCAATTAGATAGTCTCCTTTACCACCTCCAGAAATTCCTACATCGTTATCCCAAACACCCTGTATATATCGTCGCTTGGTACCCACATTACAAGTCTTATTCGAGCTTACTGTGAGACTAGTTTTATGTACGATGTCCGATGTCCCAAGATATTTCTTTGTTGCGACTGTACCTTCATTTCGGGGACTTACCAGATACCTATACTAAGCTTACCGCATTTTGATTTACCCATTTAAAATATAAGTCACGTACCAAGACTACTGAGATTTTAAATGGGTTACTTACCCAAATTTGTCACAATACAGTCTTAGAATAGGTACCTACGATACTATTTGATAAAAACTAGTGCTAACCTAATACGAAGGACGTCGCGCCCCATTTGGGCCTCATCTAATCGCATTTTTAAACGATTCTGTAAATTTATAATAGAACAGACAAACAGGCATTCTGACGAAATTATATTGTCCAGGATGAAACGGAGGTTTCTCTTATAGCATGTCATAATAACGTAGGTAGGGTACCTAGGTACATCAAGGAAGTGATACCACAGAAACTAGGGGGTCGTTATTTTCTCAAAGTTGGGTATGTATGTACGAGTACCTACAAGGCACTATGCATTGCGTAATTTGACAACGAAAAACATGACATGAGTATTTTTTTATTTTTTGTTCGGATTATAGGGTCAGTCAACACCATCGGATTAGAGGCTTATGAAAAATCTAATTTCTCAATTTATTCAATAGCTAACTACATCCCGGGTGGTGTTACCTGTAGACCACGAACCCTGTAGTGTTCTAAACGTCGGAATGTAGTTAAATTTAATTAATATACGCGACATAATCCATTAAAATAGTTTTATTTCATGAGCGGTAATGGGAAGACAAATATTATAAACATTTCGATTTGTTTTAACTCACCCGCTATCAGACACTTCATCTTTGATGTCCGCTGTGCTAACGCGCGTTGCGTTCGGTTCAGGGTTTGCTGAAAAATCACCACTATTATATACAAAGAGCGTAATAAATAGAAGAGCTGGCAAACTGAAGCTCAATTCATATATAAATCTCGTGCCAGGGCTGTGGATTTTATAAAACACCCAAAACAATGTAATTTAGGTTACATAGATCATACCTTATTCATCTAGTGAGTAGTTAATTAATCTATTGTCTATAAGTCTCTGCGTATAAACTATGAATATATGACGGCGGCGTCATCATGTAGAATCTAAAATGTGAAAAATATCCAATAGTAATCAATGTACAAAAACAACAGCTGCACCTGACCTGACCGATCAGGCGATCACGTCACTATGACGTCACGCCACCTGCACCCGCCCGGACCCTCTAAGTCCTATAAGTAACCTGACTGATGGTCGGTGGGGGCATTCTTGTCATCGAAATGGTCAGTTGCAGATGTAGTCTTATACGCTGTGTTATTTTAAGATTGATGTTTTAACCCCTCGTATGCGGCCTGTCAAGTTAGGTTACTGAAAAAGTGACCTTGACACTTAAAACAATAAATTGAAATTCCCACGCACGGATCCGTGTCTAAGCATACGAGGGGTTAATATCGCGAATTGGTGAAGAATAAACCAGTGCTCAAATACGAAGTTGGTAATTGTCTCATTCATTGGACCCTAAACCCTACTCTTATTATAATAACAGAGGAGACGCCAATATATATAAAAATAACTATGAATATATCCTAGATTGACTTAAACACTGTTGTGTCAACAGCACTTTGAAATCCCATTCTAATCGCGGTTTGATAATAAGTCTAGATGTTTCATTCCATCACCCACACTGTTTACTTAAAAAAAATAGCCAGCGGCGAAGTGGCATCCATTTCGGTGTTGGACTTGTTGTTTTTCATTGCAGCCAAGATTATCACCGGTTGTCAGCCTCGAGCCTACTTTATGTCAAAATTTGCCAAATGAAATTAGAAATTTGTCTAGTTGACATATAGTTTAAAAATTAAGGCTTATGTCCTTTGTGTAGGACACATGTAGGCAGGAGGTTAAGATATAGGTACATAAGATGTATATTCCTGCAGGTAGTGGCAAGCTCACCTGTATCTCGGGACTGGGCTGCAACGCCAGCATGTCTTTGACGGCGGTGTAAAGGTTCTTCGTCTCCTTCAGTTCACGGTCCTTTAACACCAGCATCTCACTCTGCGCCAACACTTTCCTGGACAAACACATCGAGAGTCACTGCTAATACTAAAACTACATAGTCCGTGGTAGGTATCATCATCATCATCATCATCATATCAGCCGAAAGACGTCCACTGCCGAACATAGGCCTCCCCCAAAGATTGCCACAATGACCGGTCCTGCGCCACCCGCATCCAGCGGACTCCTACGACCTTCACCAGGTAGGTATAATACGTAAAAATCAATTAATTGGAACCCTAAGCGACTCAGGAACTAAATATGTCAATGTAATGCTTTAAATCAAATGTAGGAAGCATCCTACCACTATTAGTTACCGATTTCTAAGAATGAACTTTTGATAGTTTAGAAATGAGCCTTATGTACATGACGTTAAGACTATCGGAAAAATGGCGAGTTACCCTCATATTATAACGATTAATCTATAGGTAACTGTCAAAAGTTCATTCTTAGAAATCTGCAACTACCTTTAGTAATTTTGACAGGGTTCGGCTATTCACAGAAACGTCTGAATACATGTTGTTGCATTATGAACTTTATTAGGTATTCATTGCACTGAAGCTAATTGAGACAGAAAGATAAATTCGGACGTTTCCGTGAAGATACGAAGGGAACAGGGACCCCGTTTCTCGAAAGCTTGTAACTTGTAATACAAGTGGATGTCTCTTTTTAACACTATTAATTAGATAGGGACTTCCGCTTGCATTACAAGTTATAAACTTTGGAGAAATAGGCCCCAGATTGTTCACTATATTTGTACGTGTTGTTGGTTTTAATTTTAAAGTGCATAGGTACTAGGTAGGTACCCTGTATTGTTTGTAATTCGATTTCTGTACAATTTCGTACACAATTGAACCAAATTCAAATAAAATATGATGACGATAAGTTCCTCAAAGTTTGTGAACATCATCGCAGCACCATGTTTGCAAATTGTGTATCGCGGAGTTTTGACGTGATGGAAGCTAATTGAATAACGAATTAAGGCCATATTCTTTGACCTCTCAACGCTAGTTTTAAGAGTCATCCAGCCTCCGCTAATACCCGTGACAGTCGCCGTCAATGATGACGTGATACTGTAATACTCATAGTGAAAATATTTACAGTACTACAACTATGTGACTAGTATGAATCGAAACGACATAGTGTAACATAATAATAATATAAGTGATTAATTTATAATCTGGCAAGCTCTAGCAAGCCATGTGTAAAGTAGACGGTAAATTTAGAAAATACACGGATGCGAGACTATCCCATTAATATTTATTACGAAACTCGTTATAGATCCGCGGTCCTATAATGCGTATCAGGCGTACAATTCCATAAAAAATGATGCAAACATACTGATTTTCAAAAATTTTTGATGGACTGTCCACGAAAAAAGTATATAATTATACATGATGATCAAGGGTCGAACTAATCATGCAGATGACGCAAAAATAACGTACCTAATTTTGCATTATAGGATAATGCTTTTATTTAAGCTTCCGTGCTGCATATTTCGCAAAGTAATATAATAATCGCGAGTAAATCCATTACATTTATACAGGATGAAAGATGTATTGATTGTATTTTGTAGTTACACCCAGGGTATATTTGCTGCTATCATAAAATTTGTGAGGCCTATATTAAAGGGTGTATCATTTATTATAAACACGACTTTACTTGGCCATAATTTTTTATATTACATGTTTATATAAAAACATACATGTGTCTAATTACTGTTTTAATAAGGTACACATTTCATCCTAGAAACTCGACGTAAACCATCTGGATTAGACACAACTAACCCAATTCAAAATCCTGATCTCCTGAGTAATAAAAAAGTATTTCGGACAAGTAGGTATTTATTACAAGGAAATTTACGTTTTGTGAAAAAGACGACATCACACACAAAAAAATCGTACTTTGAAAGACACGCTTTCATGTGCTTCGTAATGTCAAACATTTAGATATTGCCATAGCTCTTATATTGCCCAAAAAAATGACCTGAATTTGTGAAAGGATACTTTAAAGAGAATATGGTATGTAGCTTACGTGTATTTTGACTTTGACATCTAATATAACTGTCATGGAGCATTTATATCTACCTGTTCTAACTATGGATCAAGCCCATGGTGTTTCATTAAGGATTTTATGTATGGCTGATTCTTATAGCTGCTTCGCTGTTCTCGCACGCATAAGAAAGTGAAGGGCATCTAAAACGTTGTGTAAAAATCCGATTTTATGTAAAACATAAAATCCACCACATTTTATTTGTGTATGCCTGATTGGGGAATCATGAAGACTCCGTTTAGATAATATACTCGGGTAGCATCTTCACCTATTGCTTCTTAAAATAGTACCATGGAGTCGCTGAAATAGTCTTACATTCAGCTGTATAGATTTGTCCGAAATACGTTTGATTTGATAGGCAATATTTTAAGCACGATAAAGCCCCTAAAAGAATCAATTTGGAAAGTAGCCATACATTACGTACACACCATACACTCAGAACATAGAAACGCAAAATAATACATATTTCAAAAGTTAGACCAGGTTAAACTTGTATTTATAATAAACGATACAGTCTTTAATACTATTTGCGTTTTCTTTGGCTCTATGTTTCTGATATATTGTGTTATCTCCAAAATGCATTTGAATGTTGGTTCTATGTTTAGTATGTTTTGATCACAGCACGTACATGTTTTTGTCACGTTTCTCCAAAAAGGGTAAATTATAACAATATTCTTGTAAATTCGACATTCAATTGTTTATTTTAAAACATTAGTAAAAGAACGGCATTATGTACTCAACTTACTTATTTCAAATGACACTTTCGTTTTAGTAAAAATAGTAATAGTAAAAATATTTTTTGAATACATTCTATAGGTGATTTAATGTCATCCACATTATTAGTACGATCACTGTGCATGGTCAAGTTTATCTGTGTTATTACACAGGGTTACTTTTTCACCGTTACAATAAATATGTACCATATCTGTTGTTTATTCATATCTAGCAGCGCCATCTACAACAGTTTTTTAAATATGAAATAATGGAATACTGTGATGTTCTAATCATATGTCAACAAATAAACAGTCTTGTCTTCGGTTAGCAACCACACTGGTGTTTTTATTATAGGTTATAGGCCCAGCACGCTCTAAAGTTTTTTGGAGCAGTGACAAGTTCCCAGGCCTCATTATCTTCAAAACTTTTCAATTCTTCTGCCATAACTTGTATCCATTGCTCTTTCTCAGGTCCACGTAAAGCCTCTGATAGTGATAGACCACTGGCATCATCCATCTTGTCCACATCTGAGCACAGATTTGTAATGCCACATGTGGGGTAGTCCAGAATTAGATTACTATTAGTTTGCATGTAGTGTTACGTGTAAAATCAGTGATCTGTGACATAATTCCGAACCGAAGATGTCGTCACCAAGTTATGTGACCAATGTACCCAAGCTCAGAGGCCGAGAGAACTATAGCGAATGGGTATTCGCTGCAGAGAATTGTTTGATACTGGAGGGGACGCGAAAATTCATTACTCGTAAGCCAGACACGGCTGCTACCAGTTCAGAAGCTGCAGAAGATGAGAGAGCCAGAGCGAAATTGATTTTGACAATCGAACCTTCCTTTTATGTCCATGTGAAAGGCGTGAAAACTACATATGAATTGTGGGCTAAACTTAAAAACTTATTTGATGACTCGGGGTTCACCAGTAGAATTACGTTGTTGCGAAATTTAATTTCTATTCGGATGGAAAATTCCAAATCAATGATTGAAAATGGTCAAAAATTAAGTGGTACGGGTTTCAATATCAGTGATGAATGGATTGGCTCGCTTTTATTAGCAGGTTTGCCCGAAAAATATTCCCCAATGATCATGGCAATAGAGCATTCCGGAATTTCCATCACGACAGACGCCATTAAAACGAAACTTTTGGACATAGATGACAAAAATTCAAATTTGAACGGGAATGGGAATGAGATTGACAGTGCATTCGCGAGTGCGTCAAGTTACCAACACAATAAGAAAAATAAATTTCGAAGTGTCTGTGGTAAACAGGATGGCGGCGAAATGTCAAGCGTGTCAACGTCAAAAGTGAAAATTAAATGTTTTCGATGTAAACAGACCGGCCATTATCGAAATCAATGCCCGAATTCTGAAAATAACTCGATGTTTGTGAAAAATAGTACGCGGAAACAGTCGTATGCATTCAGTGCCGTGTTTTTAAGCGGTGAATTTAAGAAAAATGACTTTTATATTGACAGTGGATGCAGTATTCATTTAACCGCTAATGAAAGTTGGGTTATGAATGCATCGTACGAGCCGGCTATTCGTGAGATCGTTGTAGCCAACAAGGAATGTGTTCCTGTGTTGTGCGCCGGTAGCTTGCAGATTGCGACTGTGACTGCCGACAGTGAGTTCGACATAACTGTTGAAAATGTTCTATGCGTACCGACTTTAACAACAAACCTTTTATCGGTAAGCCAACTGATAAAGAAAGGAAATAAAGTAGACTTCACAGAAAAGGATTGTAAGATTTACAATAAGAGTGGATTGCTGATGGCTATGCTAAGATTTAGTGGGGGTGTTGTTTATTCATATATAGCAGCGCCATCTACAACAGTTTTTTTAAATATGGAAAAATGGAATACTGTGATGTTCTATTCATATGTCAACAAATAAACAGTCTTGTCTTCGGTTAGCAACCACACTGGTGTTTTCATTATAATATCATTAGTATAGGTAATAGATCACATTTATCAAGTAAATTTTTTTTTTTTTTTAATTTTTATTAATTTACCCATCATGCAAATGTAACATAGTGGGCGCCATTCCCTATAGCAACTTTAGTCATTCGTATATTTTTCCATTCAATTTTTTTATGAAAAGCTTATTTCTCAGTACAGATTGCGCATTTTTACGCGCTTGTGCGATAAGTGGTTCATTTTACGTCAGGTCGAAATCTTCGGAGGGCCATATGTACTGAAAAACGTCGTACGATACACGGAAACGAAATTCGTAACTCGTGTCGATTTAAAGCACTCGTCCCTTGGGTCGTGCTTTAATTTATCTCCACTCCTTTAGTACTTAATTTTTTTCGCACTTGAATCGAAATGTACTAATTGTCGGTAATATGTTTCGTAACAATTCGCATTATTTTCCATAATATTTTTAATTGATAGTATTTTATTGATACTCATGTCTGCCTGCGACCACGGGTGTAACGTCAGGATATAATTAAACGTAAGTTTACGCGATTAGGACCCGTTTATTTAAAATATGAGTGATAGTCGTGAAAGTTTAAATCAATATAGTGCGACTGCTTGCAAAACATTTCATAAAATAATTCGAATTCCAAAATAAATTGTGTTTATTAAATTTTATTGGATGACAACGAACTATTATGGATATAAAATCCTATTTTTAATAGATACGAGTAGGTACCATTCTTAATTATTTCACTATTTTCGTCATGTCAAAATGTGTCATCATGTCATGGTCTTATCACCAGTAGTCATCCTACTGTTTTTATCTATACTGTGTAATATGTTTGTTATTGTTTTGGTTTAATATATTGAATAACATAACCCTATTAATTTAGTCACTCACCACTTATGTTTATTCAGTCTCCGAAGCCCCAGTGATGATAACATTTTTTTATGTGTTATCACACCAATCTTAAAGATAGTTTGGTTGACGACAGCGGTGCGCAAAATTGACGTACGTCCTCCCTCCAACAGGTCCCGATTGGGACTGAAAGATGACAGCAGGAGCGATCCGGGAGAATAATTTCACATATTTTGTAAGATGAAATATAATTCTTACAATATTAATGATTTCTTCTTGTTAATCGTTGACACAGACTTTGACGTTTCTTCTGATATATTTTTTTCTTGATAAAGTTATGTAGTTTCTTAGCAAAATGAGTTTTCATGCAGAGATTAGACCTATGTTTGGGATCGTTTTTTATAGGGCGAAGTTTGTTTAAATACTTAATACTAATCAATGCGCGATAGATCAAGTTCTCAAATGTAACATGTATAAGTTTTACTTCATAAGGAAGTAGTATTATTGAGAAAACTGAAAAAAACAAACGGGAATTCTACGCTTACCTCGCCTTAAGTGAATTTAGTAGTCGTACTCTTGTGGTAGATGTCGCTAGGTGCTTCCCTAAGGCACAAACTTAAGATGACTGTAGGTATTCATAGCTAAATGGTTAACCAGTTCAGTTCAGTTTATTTAGAAGATCGGTGGCATTGGAATCCAAAGGCCTCGCCAGAGGCATCGGGTGTTGATATTCTCTTATTTAATATTTTTTCCCGTATCTACCTCTTAAGCCGCAACATTAACTACTGATTTACAATGCAATGTTGTATTAGACCATAAATTGTAAAACAATAATCAGAAATGGCCAGTGGCTAATCTAGCACAATAGATGATCTTAGATCTAAGGTCGTTGCAATCAATGCAAGCGCTAATTCTTTCCTAGAGTTCATGACCCCGATTTGCGCAGGTAGATGCAAGCAAATTCTATCCTAACTTTAAAGACAATAGATGTAACTTGTCGATAGATGGCAGCACCGTATTCTCTAGCTCTACCTATACCTGCAATACCAGCATCTAGGAGGATTCGGATGGTCCAAAAGCATCTATGTTCTTCACTGTATTCGAGATTGCATTATACCCGAGAAATTGGTGTTGTCCACTGAAACCGAGTGGCCGAGGGATTCAGGCATCAGCCAGAAAGCTGAGTTTCTAACCTCGGACGTTGGTGAACTTGGTATTCTTTGGTATTTGACATCATTATTTAAAATTGATGTAAGACTGACTGAAATTTATGCTCAGTCACAGGCAGCCAAATAATCTCGCGCAAGAAAGATTAGTGTGGAAGATTAAGGTTCAATACCTTTACAGTATCTTTCGCATGGCGAGTGCAGGCTGGCAAGATGATGAAATTCATCTTTGGAATGCTTGCTGTCTCTGTCATGTTCATGTGGAAGGCCCGAATTCGATAACTCATTCGAAAGGAGCAAGCCTTCACTTAGACAGGTGTATTAGCTAAGTATATCAATGATGAAATTGATGAAAAAATAAGAAAATTATACCTACAGTGACAAAATATTCGAGATTATTATTGGATAAGATACACCACACAGGTAGATACGGGGTAACTATACCTACCTATTATCAAAGAAAATTGACAGTCGGTATCACTTACGTATATCACCGTCAATCTCCTGATCATCCGTAAGATATGACTTTTCTGCCCGTCGATCAGCAATTCAGCACGGGTCGCTGGTATCAACGCGATTTTCAAACACGAACGCGATAATCGCTAATAGTGAGCGTGCTTAGCCACTATTATAGTCACTTAGTTAATTCTTTCTTAACAATTGGATTATAGAGGCTGTCAACTTGTTATGCTAATGGTTTGACTCGGTTCGGATGAAAAAGTATGAGAGCAGTCTTTGCATACCTACTTAACAGCTAAATTCACTAAAGCTTGCACGAATGGAATGAATGAAATGAATGACATCTATCATTGTGTGAATGCAGTCGTCTTATACCAACCTGTATCTACTGTTATTCAGACATCCACACATAGATACTTTCTGTCACTTACTCGATCCATTCGTGCCAGTTTTCGTGAATTTACATGTACCCCTTATCCATAAAGGTCTCCTAAATAGCAAACCGCTAAATATTGTTTGCCCGTTTCGGTCTTATATCTATGTCTATAAGACCGAAAGGAACAAAGAATACTTACCGGTTTGCTAAGTTAGGAGACATTTATGAACAGGGGGCTAGGTACCTATTAGTTTGGTCGTTGTGTTCCGTATAATGTCCTAATTCCCGTAAGTCGTAGGTAACTCTAATTAAGACGAAATTATGCTGAAATCAATAAAATATATGGTTTAGTAAGGTAGGTACCAACTGGATGAACCCGCTTGGATTTTCATTGGTCATGGAATGCCCTAGCCAGAAATAGAAGAGCTGCACTAACGACCAACCCCCTTATTGATAAACGTCACCTAAGTATTACGTGTCCTTTTCGGTCGTATATAGCCATATATGTGTATATAAAGCCACGTTTCCACTTACCTACTGTTCTGAGCGAGCATTCGTTAGTTCTTGGACAGATGAAAACAGGATTTCACATCGCAAAATGTTTGTTCGTCAGCCCACGAACAAGCGAATGCTCGCTCAGAACACTAAGTGAAAACGCGGCTTACGACTAAAAAAAAAAACAATAGGTACTTAGCGGCTTGTTAAGTTAGAAGACGAATAAGAGGGTAAGGCCGTATCTAACACTGAATATAATTACCAACACAATAATAAATTCATAATTAACCGAGCTAATAAACAAAATAATTGTATGGCTTATTAAAAGCAAGGCCTTCGTAGGATGTAGCTTGTCAGAGATTAGCAAGATCGGGTTGATAACAAAAAACATGACCTCACGGATCCATAGACCGGAGACAGTTCCGAACCGTGACGTGTCAAGGTGAAGGTGCATCTGAGGTTAATGAGCATCTAATTATGTAATGATTCAACATTGTAATTGCTAGACTTTACTACATACCGTCGGTTGACAACCAAAACTCACTAAGTAACAAATACCTACTTGAAATAGAGATCGTATCTATGTTCTGATTCAATACTGAGATAAGAGGTTGCGAAGAGTAGTGAGTTTTGGTTGTTAGCCGACGATACATGGGTATAAAGGCTACCGAATCTTAGTTGAGAGTCTCTAAGTAGGTAACTGTTTCTGATTTAGAACCTAGCTGGGTCCTTACAGTGTTGCAGTCAGTCATGAATTTGTATGTTTTGGCTATTGGAAACAAAAAGCCAGTGCAGCGATAAAAAAATTGTCAATTATCGTGGTTGACATCAGGTTCTTTTTTTATTGCACTGCGTATGTTTCCAATTGGGTATAGCTAGAATTAAGTGATACAGTCCACAGTAAAAAAGAGCATTGATTTTGCTCTACCTATTATGTTTGAGCATTGTATTTATAAGTCAGAAAGTCGGATTTAACTATCTATTTTCAGGTCCTAGCTAATGCCTGATCTTTTCACAGAACAAATATTCAAAATATTTGCGAGAAAATATTTAAATTATTTTCGCGAAAGTATTTTACAGACACAAACTATAAATCGGAGTGCCTAGACTGAAAAATTTGAAAATTTAACAGCGTCTATGTCACGATGATCCAGGACTCATTCGTCACTAGCATAAAAACGCCGTTGATCAGCTCACATTCGGCACTAGTGACGAATATGTACTCGTACTTCAATACATTCTTTGTACGTTTTGGTTACTGCCGACCAAAACGAACTAAGTTTGAGATTGGTAATAGTTTCGTCAGAGTAGATTTATTCAGAGACAGAGATATCTTGAACATTTCGCACACCGCACACCTAGATCAAAACAGTATTAACTCAAAATTTATCTATTTTTAGCTAAGGGTATATTCGTGATCTACAAAGTTCGTAGATTTCAAATATACAATTTAACTAAATATAACTATAAATATTCTTTGAGTTAATACTGTTTTGATCTATGTGTGCGATTTATTCAGAGACGGGATGCCACGGAGACGAGCACAAAAAACGCTGTGATACTTACTTCTGTGTAACCCTCAGCTTCTGCGTAAGCCTGACGCTCTCAGGGTCGGTGCCCTGCAGCTTCCTCCAGCGGTGGACGTTCTGCGGCGTCTCCAGGGCCTCCTCGAGCGCGCGCACGCGTAGCCGCTCCCGGCCCAGCTCACGCTCCAGGTTGAATACCTGGAGGCACACGACTATGTAGTCTAGCATTTGACTCTTATTATTTTGCTGTGCGGTGACGGCAGAAAGAATACATTTGGGTCAAACTCAAAATCATGTTCACAATCACCGGAAAGACTCATGTCTTTCCGGTGGACATTTTAAAAGTTAAGGGCTATGAGAGTTAATTTTCTTATTAAACCCTTATTGTCATTTAAAGGTACTCCTTTCCTATTGAATTGTATGATAAAAATCACGACTACACTCCTACCAGTTGCTTACTATTGGCCACAGGAAAGAGGGGCTCTACAGTTCAGCTGAACACGCACTTTTTCTTTCCTAAAGTCGATAATTAACAGCCTGTGGACAGGTAGTAATGATTTTTATCATACAACGCAATGAAAACGGAGTACGTCTTAATGAAGATAAGGCTTTCATAAGAAAATCAAGCTTTATAGGCCTTAACGTTTAGATTGTCCACCGGAAAGACTCCGAACATGGGTTTGAGTTTGACCCATTTGTCACCACCCCAACTCCTCCTGCGGGTGTCGTACGAGTCGATTAAGGGATTGAAGTGTCACTGACCATTCTACAAGATTGATGATGGGCAGCAGCGTCATCATAGTGGACACATTACTGCGATCGCCCAGCGTGGCGATTATGGGCATTTGCCTCCTAATGCGTCTATACGCAAAGTTAATAGGAGAGGCCTACGTCCAGCAGTGGACTAATATAGGCTGATGATGGTGATTACTTTTAATATAAGGTCTAAAATAGTAGAATCAAAATTTACCACTCCTAAACTTATTAGTTTAAGTTAAAGTTATTGATGCTGTTCCGTAGGTACTTTCTATTCGTAAGCACAAAAAAACGTATTTTCTCTTAATTTTTTTGTTGAATCGGTTAGAACATAACTGCCAATTCTAAACGGAGCTCACCTAAAACGAAACGCTTTTTTTAAAGTGTGCAACACTTCGATTCTCAGTGTTGCTATGATAATTTTATTTTGGTATTCGAATCTGAAAAGAACATCTTCCACGCGAAGCTCGTATAAATTTAGTATTTGAGCTTTTACCTAACAAAAAGTTATCAGTGTATCGCAAATAACTCAGGGTGCGTGAACCGTGTGTTACTGAACTGAACTACTCAATATAATGCTAATTATTGATCCATAAAAAGAATGTTCTAAGACTCCCTACATCCGCCATATATCCCATGAGATGCATTAGGCTCTGGAATAAAAAACAAGTAGATATATCTCTAAATCTCACCTCTAATCGTAGATCAGTCATGTTCTCTATCCCTTTCGACAGCAAGTTCTTCTCTTTCCTCAGCCGGATAATCTCCAATCGCAGCAGCCTGATATCCTCCACTCGCTGCTCGTATTGGCGCTCCCCTGAAATGTTTATTCATTTATGAACGGTCAATAGACAAACGGAAAAGTCAGGTAA
The DNA here is from genome assembly GCA_025490895.1 of Thaumatotibia leucotreta. Classification (NCBI taxonomy): domain Eukaryota; kingdom Metazoa; phylum Arthropoda; class Insecta; order Lepidoptera; family Tortricidae; genus Thaumatotibia; species Thaumatotibia leucotreta. Next base: position 59,910 of record JALPQI010000720.1, on the reverse strand, counting down.
CTAAGTGAAAAGTTTCCCTGGTTTTCGATCTAAACAACTCTAGGAGTGAAGCGATCGCCCAGTGTGTTATTAGGTAGATTGAATGCCATCTTGTTTATGCACCAACCCCAAGAGATGTCCTTTTGAACCCTTAGGCTCCAGTGTATATGAGTGATAGCGGGCGGCTTTGTTGTTGTTGTATTCTGGCCATTTTTTCCGCAACTCGACATCAAACGTGCCTATTTTGCGTGGTCCCAACGCTGGCCCAGTACTTGTTGGGGACTTCACATACACCCTTGAATTTCTTCGCAGGTGTATGCAGGTTTCCTCACGATGTTTTCCTTCACCGTAAAACACTTGTGAATATCAAATAATATTCACAAGCGGGCGGCTTTACTCGTCTATATTAAGTATGTAGTGGAAAATCTTTTTCCTTCGTGTTTTCACGGAAACGTCCTAATTTACCTGTTTGTCTCAATTACCTTCAGTGCATTGAATATTGAAGTTGACTGTGACAGCAATATTAATTCGTAAGTTTCCGTGAAAAGCCGAAGTAAATAGTACATTACGACACAAGTGCGAAAAACATGAAATTCGACACGAGTTACGAATTTCGTTTTTGCACGTGTCTCGTACGACGTTTTTTAGTACAGATGGCCCTCCGAAGTTTCAAACCTGCCGTAAAATGACACACTTGTCGCACTAGAGCCTAAAAAATGCACCATCTGTACTAAAAAAGATTTTGCACTCATATGTATTATATGTATATCTACTATGTAGTCAAAACGGAATGTCCTAATACTAATTAGTAAAACAAGGTCATACCTCGGTGTAGGGTGACCTCAAGGATGCGTATCTTCTCATACAGCAGCGCGATCTCATCATTCCGCCTCACGAGCTGAGCGCCCACGACGTCGCGCTCGTTCATGAGACCTTCCAACTCCTTTGTCAGCTTCGCCCGGGCAGCATCGCCTTCCTGCACGAAGATTTGTATCAGTGTCCATAACCGTGCAGACTAATCCTGAAGGAATAGCAGAAGTATCTTCGTGACATTAAAGTACTACCATACCTATAAGAGCGTAACGAAGCATCTAGCAGGCCAGCAAGGCGGTGGCAACTAACAGGTTACTGATTGTCTCCTGTTCGTTGCCGCCGCGATTTGGGCTCTACTTTTCACTTACGACCAGGTGGAGTGGAGCCACTTTGTTGTGTCACATGTGCCAATATTAAAAAAAAAACATTTTCAGTTTAATAGTACCATTAAATGTGAAAATGCTAGCTCGATCTGGCTTTAGAGCTGTTACATATCTGCCTAATCGTTTAATTTAGTAATGCAGCCATAATCATGTTTAGCCTAGTCTCCTCTTGCACCAAGCCCGCTATGTCCGTTGCCGCATAAGCGAGTTTGATAAATATTGGCTGCAGAGCGACTCCTGTCCTCGCTTCTTTACTTCGTTATAACAGCATCACCTTTATCCTTTATCACTAATATCTTTGGGCGGCTTCTTTCCACTTTTCTTCTTCTTTAGTAGCAAAATTTCTGTACTACTACACTATACACCGCTATAATGCCTTCTCAAATGCTAGTTTCATTAATCCCACCTTCATTCCCGAGTAAAGTATATTTCATGTAAGCATCTTGTTTTCACTGCATTTACATTTTTCATTTCGCGTCACTGATGCATTTGCCCCAGGGTGATATTTCCCAACTTCCTCATACCTGCACAATCCAGTTCAGCCTGATCTCTTAATTGAGACAAAGATAAATTTCGACGTATCCGTAAAAATACGAAGGGAAGTGATTGTTCTCTGGATCTATTCTACCAAATCGCCTCTCATATCAACAAGCATCTGTTGTTATTGTGGTGGTGGTTGTGGTTTGTGGTTGAGGTGGTTACCAGCTGTCACTCTTATTTTACATAGGAATAAAGCTCAACCAAAATTTCAAAGCAAACACCCAAGTCCCTGCTGCACGATGCTGTTCTGTCGCGCTTTCTCCTGGCTATATCCTCGCTATATTCCTTCTCGCTTGTTAGTTTGATTAATCCTACCCTCCCATGCGGTGCATCTCCACTTTGTAACAGATGTAGTACATAATCCTTCCATTTTGACTTTTCACGGAATCTTTCGAATTATTGCTGTCACAAGGAACTTCGGCATCAGGCACAGATAAATTTGGATGTTTCCGTGATAATACGACGGGATCGAAAATAAATTACTGTTACCTGAATCTGTACATTTCAAGCAAATCCTATATCAATAACATATCTTTAAGTTACTTCTGGGTGCTTAGTAGGGTGGGTCATTTTTCAAAAATTTCGATTTTCTGAAGATAATAGTTACAAAACGGTGCCATTTGATATTTGATTATCACTCTTATTTTTATTATATTTTTAATTTAAGTTTTTCTGCCTCCGGATTTGATTAGTAATTTTCTTAAAATGTATGGAACTTCAAAAAAAAAAGTTATTATTTTTGACTTTTTTTTCGTCTCTTTTGGCTCCATAACTATAGAAAAGCTATTTCCAGGTAAACACAATACTCAAACATAGCTCAAGTTGCAATAAAAAGTAAAAACATAAATATCAACTGTGGTCAGTACAAAATGTACTGAAGTTTCTATGAAATCTTTCAATTAGATCCGGAGGCAGAAAATTAATTCCGATGGCCAAATAATTTTGCACACTCTTTGTTGACCTAATTCCGGAACTATTGACAACTGTTACTAGTAAAAAACAAATACTTTTTTTTTCTTCATACATCAGTGACCCACCCTATTGCTTAGCCAAGTTGCCAATCGCTAGCGCTTGCTAGCGCATCGTAGTTTTCCCTCTTTGTCGCACTAATATGAAGGAGTGACAGAGAGGGAAAACTACGATGCGCTAGCAAGCGCTAGCGATTGGCAACTTGGCTAAGCATCCTGTTGTTATTGCGCTACATTGCTATCCAAGTCCCCCATACCTGCACGATCCTGTTCAGGCGCGCCTCCTCCTGGCGCAGCGCCGCGATGTCCGCGCGTGCGTCCGCCAATTTCGCCAGTCCGGTCTGCACCTCCATGCGGAGGGTCTCCACCTTCTTGTTGCATTTGCTGAGCGCCCCCTCGCAAGACTTTAGACCTGTTTCTTTGCCGCTGATGTCTTCTTTTAGCTGCTCGATTTGGTAGGCTAACATCTGAAAAAAAGCCGAATTCATGGCAGAACCGATTCATTCTAGTTGTTTTTAGGAGATAGATTTTTTACTATTTTAATGATCATTTAAATCGGAGCGACAAGGAAGACAGAAACAGAAAACTAAACAAAACAAACTCAAGAGCAGATTTGTGCAAAACCCTGGGACTGAAAAAGATCCCCGAGAAACTAATTGCGACAATTAATTTTCGAAATAAATCAAAAATGCTTAGATTTACTGCCTCCGGTGAGACAAACTCAAATTGAAAATGAATGAAAAGATGAAAAATACTAACGAGGACATTACTTTCATAGGGTCTCTCCAAACCTATCCACGCATTCGCATTTTTAAGACAAATCGCGCAGTATCACCTTCGATCGGTGTCGTCAGAGAGATGTTTCTTTTTTGCTCTTATTTCTTATAAAGGTTTTCATAAATTTAGCAGATTTCGTGTCGATAGATTTGGGGAGACCCATAGAGTGCATTTTCGTAAGTAAACTCTGGTAATCAGAATGTAAATTAAATGCTTGTTATCCTTATCCTCTTTATCTACTCGCTATCTTCAGGTTATGGTATAAAATAATGCTACTATCTAAGAACTTAAGTTATCGACATAATAAAAACTTACTCGAAGCTTTTGCTTCAGATCTTGGACCTCATCGAGAGCGTCGGTGTAGTTCTTGTGCAGCACATTCCTCTCAGCCCGTGTGGTATCTACAAATATACGACATGTTATACAACCAACCAACTGGTGTTCGTTGATACTAGTTCATATTATTTCTGCGACTATATATAAGTATAACATGGACATCTAACGCCAGCCAAAAATGCCCCCAAAAACAATTGTTCAATTGTGCCAAGATGGGACATAGCGCTTTTCTTAACAGCGTGCATATTTCGGCGCAACATCTTTGACAAATGTTTATAGAATATAGCAAATCAAACTTTGATGAACCAATCACAACTATTTTTAAATAGCGGTTTAAGTTTAGTTTTTTTATAGGTTGATATTGAAATTCATTACCGTGATGCATTGAAGAGGGGGTGACACTTGTTAACTCAAATAACAGGACCGTTTTTGAAAGGCACTTTAGTATGGCGTGCGGCTGTCATGTTTTATTTGTTCACAGTATTATTTAATTTTACTGAAAAGTAATAAAAGAGAAGGCCGTAATTAATAATCTGCTCGGTAAACTCGATTACCTAGAGAGACACTCAGTTTGTGCGAGTTGATCTGTTCTTCGCGTAACGCCTTCTGCAGATCAAGTATGTCCGCCGTGCGCAGGCGAACTTCCTCTGTAAAAAAACAAATGAGCTGCTAAAAAGTGACATTCTGGATACGGACAACCCACTATTCTGTAGGCTTTTTTCGATTTTTACTTGATTACGTGTGTGTGCTTTGAAAAAATACTGACCTGATATTTCATCAATCTTCTCGTTCAACGCAATAGCTTCTTCCAGCATTCTGAAAGTATTTGTAATATATGATGTCAGTGTTTCTTAAATTAGGGACATGTTTATTTAAAATTTACTAATCTGTGTGTACTCTCTATATGTGTTAGGATGTTCCAGATTTCCTGTTCTAAACTATCGCACCTGTCCTTATCTTTCTCCAGTTGCCGTATGGCGAGCCGCTGCCGATTCACCTGCGCGTTGCTCTGGTCTAGCTCGGTTTCTAACTGCCTACGCCGGTTGTCCATTAAGTTGAGAGCTTGCAAGTTTTCAAGAGCCTCATCTGAAACGATACATCATTCGTAAATTGGATTTTCACTCAATCACAGATATTCATCCAAAGACATAGTTTTGCAATAGAAGAAAGGGATTTAATTATCAATGTTATTTCAGCAGAGGTTTACTTTATTACTGTAACACTAGCAACCTATTTGGTTCACTAATGTCCTTTATCCTTTTAAGTAGCTTATTTAGAGTATGGACAGCTAATGGAACAGTTATTAAAATACTGTGATGGTAAATATCGGTAATAGTAGCACCGAGTACAGTTATACTGAAATTCACGTTTATTTAAAAGTCTTACTTTGAATCTTCTGCATGCTCTTGTTCAGAATTTCCTTCTCCCGGTTGAGGTTTTCTATCTCTCTTTTATCGGCTTCTGCCTTTTTATTGCCCATCATGATCTCTCGCTCCATCACGCTCACTTGCTGTCGTAGACTATTCCTATAGGAACGAAATTAATTAGGTTTCACTATTTGCACGTATTAAAGAACGAATGGCTTTATGATTAGATCGACAAACCAAAATGATATTTCTATTCTTAGAAATTGTACAAACTTAATACAATATAATCACAGCAGATTAATCTCCAGTGTCTCTAGCACATCAGGTGGCTTATGATGGTCCCGTTTTATCTATTTATCGTGCTACGCGTCACTTTCGCACTTACATACTTGTTAGAACCTGACGGCAACAACGACAAACGATTAAGCACGGTACCATCATAAGCCTACTGGAGTTTGAATGCAACTAGCGGTTACCCCTCTCTATTCTTGTATTCATTAAAAGAGACGCGTATAGCCGCGAAAAGACCATAGATTATTCACATCAAGTCAAATAAGTCTATTTTCGTAAACATGGGGTTCGAAATTATCCCGTCAGTTGTGTGATGCCTGTAAAGAAAATCTTCCTTTCAGTTCCTTTCAGGGCCATTATGACCATTTTCATAATTTTATATAATCGTATAAGTACTACAAAATTCGACTGTTTAGCGAGAAAAAGGTAATGTTTCCATAAATGAAATCCCTTAAATGCACCTACCGTTCGCTATCCGTGTCTGCTTTCATCTGCTCCAGCCTCTGGTACTTCTTCGTCTGCTGGACAGCAGCCTTGTTCAGCTTCGACACCTCGTTCCGCATCTTGTTGTTATCACTGGTCATGTTCTACAACAACAATATAAAACAGGCTTTATCCACGGACTGCCAATTCGAATTAAAGTTAGTCCATGGTTGAGAATCGGTATGGTAAATACTACAAGTAGGTGTATGAAGTTCTCAAAAAGCGGTTTACTTGTAGGTTTTTAAAGGGCCTGCGCATTAATTAGTGCTCTTCAGCCTGAGACTTTATCCATGCAAGTTGCAATACAGTCAGTTCCCTAGGAGTAGGTAGTTGTGAAGTTCTTAGCTTTTGCTTTGGCATTTGTGGTATCCTAGATCTTTTCTGTAGCCTGTTTTTGACATAGTTGGTCATATATACCCTTAGATCCCTAGCAGTATTGCTGAGGCTCTCCTTCGCCTTAGCGAATTCCAAGTTGGTGTTCTCGAGCATTTCCCTGAAGTGCGCAGCCTTAGCCAGAGCAGCCTCCTCTTCAGCCTGCGAAGCCTGCAGCTTCAGGGCCATATCTTTGAGTTGACGGTCGCGCCGCTCGATCGTGTGCTCTGCTTTGGTCACCTGTAGATGATGGTGGTTTACTAATATGTGGCTAAAATCGAAAATTTTATAGCATATTATTATGAAGTCAAATTATCTAAAACGGGTTAAATCATGTATATTAAATAAATTTAACTTTATCCCGACCTTTCAAACACTTTACAGGGTTCGTGGTCTGTGGGCGACTGACAATGGAGGAAATTTGATAGATCCTCCATCAAAATAAGAAAGATAAGAATAAAACACGGATTTGTCGCGGAGATTGGGCGTTTAGTACAGAAAGGTCATTAATCCTCGCTCCGGGACATTCCTGGTCCAATTTTGGACAATTGCGATTCAGCGTGGCAATTCCGCGAGCGTGATGGGCACTTTTGCGCCAGGGATGACACGGGGTGGGTTATTTGACTAGTACTTTTGATATTGCTTGTGACCTGTAAATTGTATGTTTTAATACAAAACTACCCACAGGAAAATATATACTGAACCACAGACACTACATTTTCAGGATAATATTTACGTATCATCTCACCGTGGCATTCAGCGTGCTGATCATCACTCCGCGTTCCTCGACGGCACTATGGAGGTTGTCCACCTCATTCTTCAGGTGCTCCACGAGGCGGTTCTGACGGACAGCGTTGTTGCCGGCTTCCTAGAATACAATCATCATTATTAAATAATATAAAAGAATATTAACAAAAAGGGTTATGGACATTAGTAAGGCAATCTTACTTTCACTACTTACTTTTGCTATTGTATTACTTTAAATCTGCTGATCTACCAGCAGATTTAGAGTTTTTTCTGATACCGATAGTGTCATCAACCTTGTTGTGCTTATCCTCCTGCCAATAGGGTTCCCAAAGAACACAAGCCTCAAAATTTTCTTTAACTCTGTCGTTTAGACAAATTTCATTTGTCATCAGCTTGGTTTAGCTTGTGCTCCAAGTGGACGATATAGCTGGTCCCTGTACTAGTTGTCTTACTCTACAGCCGTTTCTATCTTACTAAAGCGCTAATGTCTCAAGTTGCTCCTGTGATAGTGTCATCAGCTTGGTTCAGCTTGTGCTCCAAGTCGACGATATAGCTGATCCAACTTCTAACTGATTGCCTAATTACCCTAAATCTGCTGATCTACCAGCAGATTTAGATTTCTTTCTAACACTGATAATGTCAAAATATGGCTTTAGAAAGATGGAAACGGCTGCAGAGTAAGAACTCTACAGCCGTTCCTATCTTTTTAAAGCCCTAATACCTCAAGTTGCTCCTCCAAGCCAGTAATATTGTCGTCAGCTTGGTTCAGCTTGTGCTCCAATTCGTCGATGTAGCTGGACGCAGAAGCCAGGCGATGTTTCACAGCATCCAGTTCACCCTGCAAGCGCTGCTTCTCTTTTTCAAACTTTTCCTTCTCTTTTGCAGCTGATGTTGCTCCACTGTAAATATGTATTAATTTATAAATAAATATCCTGGGACAATCTTACAAAACTATAGCTATATTATAGATGGACACATATAGATACTTCACATCAACAGCCTATATTAGTCCACTGCTGGACGTAGGCCTCTCCTATTAACTATGCGTATAGACGCATTAGAAGGTAAATGCCCATAATCGTCACGCTGGGCAAGCGGATTGGCGATCGCAGTAATGTGTCTACTATGATGACGCTGCTGCCCGTCATCAATCTTGTAGAATTGTCAGTGACACTTTAATCCCTTAGTCGACTCTTACGACACCCGCAGGAGGAGTTGGGGTAGTGACAAATGTATTCTTACTGCCGTCACCACACGGCACTATGGATACTTAAATTACTTAAATACGAATCACGATCCAGCACAAATATTTTCTCTCCACTCCTGACTCCACGCTACCAGTTCAACTTACGGGTCATCGTCGCCCTGCCGCTTCAGCGCGATGATCTCCTTGTCCAGCCTGGCCACGGTCTTCTTGATGGTCTCCAGGGACTCCACGCTAGCCAGCTCTCGGACGTGCATGGCATCTGCTAGTTCTCGTGCTTCCTCTGTCAAACAATTACATGGTTACTTTATGCTCCTACCTACCTACATCGGTGCATGGCGTGAAGAATTTTTGAACTCGAGATATTTGGGCGAATGAAAAGGAATTTAACCTTTTAAACGCCGTAGTCTGATATATCAGACCATTTAATATCCAGCTCGCCTCGCCAAAGTCAGATAAATACCAAGATCTGTTTGGGTTTTTACGATGTTAAACTTAGTCCCATCAAATCCGGGAGCTATAATCTGCGTGCTGTCATTTTGTGTTGATGGCGACACGGGTAAAACGTTGAAAAATTTAGGAATTCAAGGTCAATTTATAAATTCAAGGTTAATTTATGAATTTCACATTCAAGTTCAAATTACAATTAACTTCCATCACGAGCTATCAAGAGTTCTTCGTGCCATGCACCGATATGTTTGCTAGACAATGATTATTACACATGGAACCATCGTAAGCCAGTCACTCGTTAGCTAGATACCCCACGTACCAATATCCTTCCTTAGTTTCTCGATGGTGTGGTTAGCTTCGCTGATCTCTGCCATGTAGTCTGCGATGGTATCGTCGAAGCGGCCCATCTTGGTCTGCAACAAAGAATACATGGTGTTGAGGGCGCTACAACAACCACTGAAAAGCAATTCCGGTATTTTTTGTCCCGATCTTGCCCATAATTACCTATAAAATTCGCGTTTCTGGTCATAGACTTTAGTTGGTCCCTAATTTTATTATCTGAATAGTAAATTAAATGTATTTTTCCTAACTAGTCCGGAAAACTAAACTTTGCGTTAATTTCTCTTTTTAAGACACTTGTTATGAAAAAAGTCGTTCGATACACGTGTAAAAACTTCTTTTTAAATCGGGTGATTGTCGGCCTCGTTTCACTCGGGCTCCAACTATCACCCTCGTCGAAAAAAAAATTTTTTGCACTTGTAACGAAATGTACTATATTGTGTTCAACAGTGCACTATGTAATAAAGGTTTTATCACACTAATAATTGTGTTTTTTCCTTAAGTGATATTCTGAAACACCTAAGCTTTGAAAACAACTCTTTCCATATGCTGCCGGTTCATATGATTGGAATAGGTATAAATGTGTGATAGAACCATGTTTTATGAAATAGAGATATACAAAACACGTCTTAGAAGTGTCCAACATTACTGGCAAATTTAGGTTTACTTTGATTTTGGCATCAGAAAAATATACACAAAATTATTTTCCCCTCACTAGCTCGTAAAGCGCTCGTTTATCGTTTAATACGAGCGGGTAAAAACGCTTTTTACACACTTGTGAATAAAGTAATTTGACATTGCTCTAATTCCTATAGCCCCCTACTGCCTAGTATAAGTGGATCTGTATGACCGTAGTAAACATGCGCGATCGGAGCTCACATGTTAAATTGGTCGTTCTCATGGGTGACTTTGTAAGCCATTGGCTATATTTAAGTTACAGAAGTAAAATAAATAAATAAATAAATATTTTGAGACATCTTACACAAATCAACCTAGTCCCACGGTAAGCTCAATTAAGGCTTGTGATGTGGGTACCAGGCGACGATATATATAATAGATAGATACATATAGATACTTAAATACATAGACAACCATGACCAAGGAACATATTCGTGATAAATAAATACACAAAAAATGCCCTCGCCGGGATTCGAACCCGGAACCTCCAGCTTCGTAGGCAGGGTCACTACCAACTAGGCTACGGAGGCTGACAAAGAAGTAACTCTATTCTACGATACGTTTCGACATTGAGTTTTAAATGGTTTCTTTAAGTTAATTTATATTTGGATGAGATTTGTAATCATATTTCCTCGCGATAGTGAGGGGAAAAAAGTTGTATTACACTTGGCGGCAAAGTTTGTTCAACTCTCGTGCCTTGAGACCTTCGCAATGCTCAAGATTCCAGTTTTTGAACCACTCGCTACGCTCGTGGCTCAATTTTGGAATCTTTCGCTAGCTCAGGTCTCAATATTGGCACGACAGTTAAACAACAACTTTGCCCCCTTGTATAATAAATAACTATTGTAATGAAAATTGACTTTTAAATAAAAAAATAAATAAAAATAAAAAGAATTTTATTCACTTACACAAACACACATAACTAAATAAACATAGGTAATAACAAAATACATGTTTGTGCAGCAAAATGGATTAGGACTCAGCGAGGCCGCTGGTTTTCAGTCCCCAACCATAAACTTAAAGCTAACAATAACACTATCCTAACTTAGGAGCTAAGGAGTTCGCTGCCAACACGATTCAGATCAAGTTTTTGTATAACAAATTAAATGGGCTTGATAGTGCTGAAATAAAGTTATAAAATAATTTCAATAATTTTTTTCGTAAGGGCAGAATATTACAAGTTACGGGTAACTCAAGAAAGCTAACATGTACAAATGTTGTATTTAATACCTGACCACTATCACGAGGGTTTCTTGGGTACCTTTACAGGTGACCAGTTACAAGATAACTTTTGTTGTGACAGAAGCCAAGATTTACATAGTTTTTTAAAGATGTATAGAGTTTGGCTCTTCCTTATAGGAGGAGGTAAGTCGTTCCAGCATTTAGATGCTGCAAAGCGAAAGCTGCCCTTAAATGAAACCAATCTGTGAATACGTGGAACACCTATTGAACCTGTTCTATTTTCTTTTGCAAAATTCTCTATACAAAACGCCAATTTCATAGGTATAAAATAATTAGGTACTTGAACGTTAGGGTAGGTTAGTTTATTAATATAATGCATAAAATACAAGTCGACTTGTCTAAATCACTTCCGATTTTTACAAGGTAATCATAATAATATTTTTAGGTTGTGCGGCTATTTTTGGCAGAAGTTGCTCCTACTTGTTATTAATAACATAAATCTAAATCGTGGCATGATATTGCAATTACGAAATGCATGCAGTGCAATGCAATTTCCTGTCTGATGTTATGCATATTAATTACTAAACACTAGAAAATACTGCGCGGCTATCCGGATATATTTATTCGAAAGTGCCTAACCTCAACCAAATTCTAGACGTTGAATGGAGCTAGTTCTTGGAATCTAATTACCTATGAAATTTAAATTTATGTACTTACGTATCAAGAGAAAGCAATCAAATTAGTGTATTAATTGCTATCATGCTATCATTACTCGTGTGTTTTTTTTTCGACAATTTTAGCCGCCTTTGCCACTTTCCAGTTAGATATTTAGGTATACCTGTATCTCGCGCCTGTTTCATGCACATAAGCAAAAACAGTTTCTCCAAACAGTAATACACTTTTCTTCGTTGTCCATTCATTAACTTCATACAAAATTTATTTAATTTATGAAATAGAATAGAAAAAAATCTGGATTTTATTTCATTGAGTATTTCAGTAGGTATTGAAAGAATTCGTGATTCTGAATATAAATAATTGCGTAAGTGATATTAGATGATATTTTAAGTTTTGGTTTTAAAAAGTATAACATGCAATTCAATGCACGATGCAATTGAAATACTGGGTCGATACCTAGGTACGTCACAGTCTAAGATTAACTTTAGTGGTAATCGTCAGTAGAGTCTAAAAAAATGTAAGTACACAAACGTAAAAACATACATTATTCCATAATCACTTTTAGAACACAATACTTAATGGTTTTATTACGAACTTAAAATCTTAAACCTTGAGTTCACATACATTTTTAGTTAAAATTATTGATATTTATTAGTATTAACGGAAAAATATACCTATCTGCGAACGTGTTTCACGATATTTGTGTCAAAGACGTCAAATGCTATGGAAAGCCATATTTGTTTACCTTTTTTTAGATTCTACTGATATGACGATTATCATAGATAGATAGGTACCACTTATAAATGCAACTTCGGTTTTAGGGTTTTGGCTACAGCAACGCTATGTCGAAGAAGAGAACTTGATCCACTTACCTTGTACATCTCGATTTCAGCCAGGTTCTTGTTCTTCTCGTCTTTCAGCTGGTAATACGAGTCGTACAGCTTCGTGTAAACATCCGCGTACATCTTCAGTCCTTCGGCCTCTCGCATCTCCTCCAGCACCTGAGGAGATTGCCAAATAACACCAGTTCATGCATAAATAAAAAGGTTTTTTCGGCTACTTTTTGATGGAAACCTGGCCCCTATTTCATCACGTTGACACGTTATGTATTTCGTAGGGTCATGAGTCCATTTATTTTCAAAACTATAATTTATGTACATAGATTAAATTTAACTAATCTAATTGACCTAACCTATATCTAATTGCTAAGATTGGCCCTTGTGGCATTGTACCGAGGATGCTGTGGGCATTTCCTCGCTGCATCGCAATACTGATGCGTTGTGCGAGGAAGTCGCGAGCTCTTCGGTCTTTAGTTACGTTAACCAGACGTTTCACGATCTCAGCAAACAATTTGCGTGCGCTCGGGCCCCATGAACCTAAAGTTTCTACGCCAAACGTTACAAAATCGTACTCTTTTGCCGAGGCCCTTATATTTATTAAGTTTTAAAAATTCCGCATGTTCAGCCGCAGCGGCCGCCTTAAACGTACTAGTTCGTTGAAGATGGGACGGTGCCAGGGTGTCTACTCCCATACCAACATCCGTCCCAAGCTCCAAGGAACCAAAGACTTCATGACCATACATTTCATAAGCAGGAAGATGCAACGCAAGTACAAAACAGTAGACATACTTTCTCGAACTCCTTTTCGGCCTCCGTACATTCCGACGCGATGGCGATCGCCGCTCCGAATCCTTCCTCCTCGTCGTCCTCCATGTTTTAAAACTCTAAAAACCGAGTAAACAAACAATAAAATCTAAATATAAAAGGCGTGGTGTGACTGAATTATTATGCCGTCGCCTTGGTTACGGCGTCACTAAGCAAACTTCAGCGGCCCTACCGCGAAAAACGAAATTCGTAAATTTCGAGCACATTTCGAGGATTTGTCTCTCTCATTCTAATGACGCCTTCGTTTGAGTGACAGAGAAAAACCCACGAAATTTCCGAATTTCGATTATCGGTAGTAGGCCAGGCTGCTATCACGAACTTCGAAATTCTCCGGGGATTTGTCTCAGTCATTCCAACTAAGCCATCATTAGAGTGACAGAGACAAATCCCCGAAATTTACTACAAAACTTCGGTGTTCTCGGTAGCAGTCCAGTTTTAAAGCGGATATGCGGCTTATCAATCTTATCTCACATGTATATTAGTACTAAAATCACAATAGGTTATTGTCGTGCTTTTACCTCGATTTGGTTCTAAGGTAGTAGTAAAAAATAGTCTGTAGAGTTAATTAAAGGAATGTTTACAAAAACAAATCGGGTTAACATTCTGAATTTTTTTTTCTTGTTAAGGTGCAGTTACACTTTGACCGAATACAGGCAAATTTAATGGATGCCTTCATATGAAGGAAGAGCAAAGCAATCTCGCGATCTCACATCAGCACATAGGTAGTTATATCCTTTAGATTGGCCCACATTGGCTTAATTATATTCTTTGATTTAAACTGCGGCCTTATGGCCGCTCTACACATTAGTCCAATGTAGACCAATCTAAGGGATGTCATGTCATTATACGAAAGAGGAGCAAACCAAGAGCAAACTAATCTCGCAATCCCGCTCCATCGCATTGTTGTGTATCTTAGTGGCCCGCATTGGGTTTATGTGTAGAAAAGGAAGGTTTAAAAAAACAAATCGGGTTAAAATTCTGAAAACTTTTCACTTGTTAAAACCGGCGATCGTTGTTCGTTTAAACATTGTTTGTTATAGTTAGAATATAATAGAATATAATATAATTTATTTTCTTAAATATCCCACAATGTCGTAACAGATGTGCTTACCATAGAAAAAATCAACTGCGAAAGACTCTGGTTGTCACGGGATTTCTTAAATATGCTACATAAGTTGGACAAAATACAAATAAACAATATGTATCACATATTTAGCCAAGAGTGGCATGCAAATATCAATCTGAAGTTTTATCGCATTAGTACATTTCCATAGATTGGAACCGGGATGCCTTCACCACCAGGGATGACGAAACAAACCTGTAGGATTGCGCGTGCGCCCTTGGCATTATAAAACACATAAACATAAGCATAGATGCAGGGCCGGATTTAGAGGTTGAGAGGCTTCGGGGCAACAAAGGAGTGGAGGCCCCCTGGCCCTCAATTATTTTCCAAATAAAGTACAAGTTTTTGTTGAGGTTAATTTCCTTTTTTCATATTGTCTATGACTGTCTAGAATTCCGTCAATTCAAATAGAGATGACGGAATGTCTTATTATTGTTCTAAAATATATATTGCTATGCTGATGCGAATTTTGTGTTTAATATTTACTACCAATATATAAAAGGTTATGGGCAATTAAAAAGTGGATAAAAGTTAATAAAATAAATAGCCCAGAAGTATACTTCAAGAGGTAAGTTGTATCTTTAAAAATTTTCAGCCACAACGGCGAAAACCAAAGATGGCATCTGCCAATCACAATGGTATGCCTCAATTGGATGATAAAATAAATTTTTCGAACTGGAAATTTAGAACTAAAACATTGTTAGAAGAGAAAGGCGTAGTAAAAGTGCTATATAAAGATGTGCCGGAAGATGTAAAAGAAAAAGAAAAATTTGAACTAATTGACGCGAAGGCAAAATGCACGATTGTGCAATACGTGACTGATAAATACCTAGATATTATCAAAAAAGCAAATACAAGTAAAGAAATGATGAGCAAACTAGAAGAAATATTCGAAAGAAAAAGCGTTTTTAATAAATTATACCTAAAAAAGAAATTATTGACACTTAAATGTCACGGAAATCTACAAGACCATTTTTTGAAATTCGATTCCATCATAAGCGAAATGGAAGCCGCAGGCTGTAAATTAGATGAAAGCGATAAAGTAGCCCATCTATTACTCACATTGCCCGATACATACGAAACCGTCATAACAACTTTGGAGACTATGAGCGTTGAAAAAGAACTAACTGAAGATTTTGTTAAAGCCCGTTTACTAGACGCAGAACTTAAAAACAATGGAAGAGATCCATCATTTCAACCAGAAGTAACATTCCTGGCATGCTTTAAATGCGGAAAACAAGGGCATAGGGCAACTGACTGCTACAGTAGCTATAACAACAACTATAACCAGCAAAGAGGCCGGACTCCTCAACGAGGCTCCAACTTTTATAGAGGCCAGAATAATAGAGGAAGATCGCATAGAGGTCAAAGCACATATAGAGGTCAAAGCACGTACAGAGGTCAAAGCTCACATCATTCGAAAGACAGAGTAGCTTTCATAGCAATGGCAGCCATAGAGAACACCAATCATTTTATCCTGGATTCTGGCGCCACAAATCATATGATTAAAACAGATTGTTATAAGTACGTTAATGATGTAAAAGACTTGACAACACCTATTAAAATACAAATTGCAAACGGAGAAGTTTTGGTAGCACGAAAAAGAGGAACTTTAAACGCAAATTATAAATATCTAGAAATAACAATTGAAGTACTCATTGTAGAAGGACTGAAACATAACTTACTATCAATAAATAAATTAACAGAAAAAGGTTTTGACATTACCTTCAACAATACAAATGTTTTGATAAAGAAAGACAACATTTATATAAAAGGAGAAAAACATGACAACCTTTACACTTTAAAATTAGATCTGACAATTGAAGAAGCTCATGTAGCAAATGAAAGCGATGATTTATGGCACAAGAGACTTGGCCACATAAATTATAATGACTTAAAACTGATGAACTTACCAGTACCCGATAAGGTCTGTGATACCTGCATCGAAGGCAAAAGCACTAGGCGTAGCTTTTACTATCAGAAGAGTAATACTAAACAAATTGGAGAATTAATTCATTCAGACCTATGTGGACCAATAGATCCAACAGGAATATTTGGCCATAAATACTTTCAAGTACTAATTGATGACTATTCACACTATCTTATGATCAAGCTATTGAAAACTAAAGATGAAGCAGAAAATAATATAATTAATTTTATAAAACTTATAAAGACGCAATTCGGATTAAAAACAAAAAGAATTCGAGTTGACAACGGAGGAGAGTTTAATTCAAATAAATTCAAATTATACTGTACCAATAAAGGAATCCAACTTGAATATACAACTCCGTATACGCCTCAACAAAACGGTACATCAGAGCGAATGAACAGAAATATACTAAATAAAGTACGCACTAAACTAGCGGAAACAAAATTACCAAAATATTTGTGGAGTGAAGCAGTCACAGCATCCGCTTATGAGATAAATAGAAGTCCAACCACAGCGTTAAACGGAGAAACGCCAGCGACAATATGGTTTGGCAACAATAACTTGACAAAACTAAGAGTTTTTGGCAGCCAAGCATGGGCTGTGACACTACCCAAACCAGCAAAAATAGAGCCAAGAGCTAAGAGATATATAATGGTTGGATATAGTGGCTCGGGATACAGATTATATGATCCTAAAGAAAATAAAGTAATAATATCTACAGACGTAAAATTCAACGAAAAAGAAATCGAATACAAAGTAGAAACGACTGATCAAAAACAACATACATTCATACCCTATATAACTAACGAAGAAGATGAAATTGAAGAAACTAATGAAAATATAACAACAGATAAAACATATAAAGACGAGGAAATAGATGAGCCAAAAGATAAAAATAAAACAAATAATGAGAATGCACGGAGAAATGATAGTGATGAAGAAAATAATGATAACTTAGATGATACTCTCACTGACATGGCAAATGATTCTTTCCACAGTATGCTCGAAGAACAGATCCCTCAGACCACAAAATCGGGAAGACAGATAAATAAACCTAATCATTTAAATGATTACGAAATATATATGGCATATTGTTTGATGACTTGTGAAGATCCAGTAAGCTATAAAGACGCAATAAAAGATAAAGGATGGGAAGAAGCAATTGGAAAAGAAATTAATTCACTAGAAAAATTACAGACTTGGGAAGAAGTAGAAGCAAAAGGCAAAAAAGCAATTGATACGAAATGGGTCTTCAGGACCAAAGAGAATGGACTAAAAAAGGCCAGACTAGTGGCAAAAGGATTCCAGCAGAAAGAAAGTTATTTCGGGAATAATTATTCACCAGTAGCGAGGATGAATACAATAAGAATGTTTTTAGTACACGCAGTACAGAATAATTACAAAATTTGTCAATTGGACATACCAACAGCTTTTCTCAATGGAATGTTGGAAAATGAAGTATATATAAAAGTACCCGAAGGAGTGAACATTGGTAAAGACAGAGTATTAAGACTAAAGAGAAGTTTATATGGACTAAAGGAAAGTCCAAAATGCTGGAATGAAAGGCTTGACAACTTTATAACAAATGACATAGGACTAAAGCGTTCCCAACATGATTTTTGTCTGTACCATAACACCAAAGTATGGATGTTAATATTTGTCGACGACATATTAATTACAGGAGACGAGGAGGAAATAAAAAGAGTGAAAGAGGAATTGTTCAAAGAATTTCAAGCTAAGGATTTGGGATTAATCAATAAATTTCTTGGAATAGAAATAAAAAGGTCAGACGAAGGAATGAAGATAAGTCAGAGCAAACATATTGAAAAATTATTAGAGAAATTCAAAATGAATGAATGCAATGGTGTCAAAACCCCAATGGACAAGGACATACTAATTAATACGACTAAGGATGTCACAGATGTCGTAGATGTTCCCTACCGGGAAATAATAGGAGGCCTTATGTTTTTGGCAACGGTAACCCGACCTGATATTAGCTATGCAGTGTCATACCTAAGTCAATTTTTAGACAAACCTAATGCACAATGTTGGAAGCAAGCAAAGAGAATTTTAAGATATTTAAAAGAAACAATCTATTTCGGCCTGAACTACAAGAAAGATGAAAACAAAATTGAAGCATACTCTGATGCAGACTGGGCAGGTCAGAAGATCGACAGAAAGAGCACGAGTGGTAGTGTGATTACCTACAACGGTAATGTTATAGGATGGCATTCAAGAAAGCAACACTGTGTTTCACTGTCAACGGCAGAAGCTGAATACGTCTCACTGGCCACTACATGTTCAGAGGTAGTAAATATAAAAGGACTAGCCAAGGATTTCGGTAAGTGCTTAACCCCTACCATTTACGTCGATAACATGGGAGCCATCGCCATGTCGAATAGCTACGAGAACAGCAAACGTGCGAAACACATCGACATCAAATATCATTTCGTCAAGGATCTAGTTAAAACTAAAACTATATCTGTCAATCATATTGATTCATATAATAACGCTGCCGATATGTTCACGAAAGTACTGTCAGCAGACAAATTTATTCATAATAGAGATTTACTTAATGTTTATTAATGCTAAACGGCTATTTTGTGGCAAACGTTAATACTGTAATAATTATTTGTAACGATTATAAATGTGCCTACCCACATTTACAATCGAGGAGGAGTGTTGAGGTTAATTTCCTTTTTTCATATTGTCTATGACTGTCTAGAATTCCGTCAATTCAAATAGAGATGACGGAATGTCTTATTATTGTTCTAAAATATATATTGCTATGCTGATGCGAATTTTGTGTTTAATATTTACTACCAATATATAAAAGTTTTTAGTCAAGTTTTTCAGTAAATATTTTTTGTGGAAACAAGTATAGATTATCTTATTATGTAACAAACATATAAATATAATTGGAAACGAGAATGTGAAATTAAATTTTAGCGTTCATGAACCGAATCTTCCGAGCATTTTTCCGAAAAATCGTTGATGATTTCGCTGAAATCCTGTCCCGGAGTAAATCACTTCCATACAAAAAAAAATTACTAGTGTTGATTAGTTGGTATTTGAATTTTTTTTTCCAAAAACTCTATCGTGGAGGCCCCCACCGGTTGCCCCTCCCTAAATCCGGCCCTGCATAGATGATGTTTTTGTACCAAGCCGTCGTATGGCGAAATGCTAATCGAAAGTCGAATGGTAGAATGACAGATCGATCGATATGTTATTTGAAGTTTCCGTATATCGCCGGGTTAAAGGCAGAACCAAATATTTCCTTGAAGTTGTTTTTAACCGACTTCAAAAAAGCAGGAGGTTCTCAATTCGACTGTTTTTAGGGTTCCGTAGCTAAAATGACAAAAAACGAAACCCTAATAGTTTCGCCATGTCCGTCTGTCCATCTGTCCGCAGCATAGCTCAGTGACCGTTAGTAATATAAATCTGCAATTTGGTAAAGGTATACATATTAATCATGCCAACAAAGTGGTACAGTAAAAAGAAGAAAAACATTTTTTTTGGGGGTACCTCCCCAACTGGTGTAGTGGGGTTGATTTTTTTTATGTTTTGAGTTATCGGCCACTAAGCTATGCTGCGGACAGACGGACAGACAACAAATATGGCTGACTTCGACTTCCCATAGCATTTGATGTCATTGACACATATCGTGAAACACGTTCGCAGATACTTATATTTTTATTGTAATACTAATAAATACCTATCAATTATGTTAACTAAAAATTTATGCGTACTCAAAGGTTTAAGATTTTAAGTTGGTAATAAAACCAAGATTGTGAAAAGTGCAAGTTTTTAGGTTTATTTACTCTTTTTTAGATTCTGCCGACGGTTGGTATAAATACCACAACTTAATATTTTCGTCGGTAAACTCGCCTATATTCATTGAAATTATCTTCATCCCGACGTTTCGAACACTTTACAGGGTTCGTGGTCTGCGGGTGACTGACGAATCCTACGCGAGTTTATCCGTTTTCCATAGTTTTATTTCATTGTGGTATGATTAATATGGCTTAGTTAATCTGACCCTAGATCCTCGAGTCCCTCCGAATCACAGTCTGATTGCTGTAAGCGCTGCCTTCCTGATTAACTTCCAATTAGCGACCCCGCCAATTACGAGGCTGTCTCGCTTCTTCCTTCTCCTATCTCGCTTGTTAACACACTCAACCTGACCTTTGATTTGGTAGCTTTAATAAATTGCCCAAATTGTCTAGCCCAATTTTTTAGGGTTCTGTAGTAAACGAGGAACCCTTATAGTTTCGCCATGTCCGTCTGTGCGTTTGTCCGTCCGCAGCATAGCTCAGTGGCCGTTAGTACTAGAAATATGCAATTTGGTACAGCTATACCCACATATTAATCACGCCGACAAAGAGGTAGAATAAAATATAGATTTTTTTAGTACATCAGATGGTGCCTTTTTAGGCTCTAGTGCGAGAAGTGGGTCATTTTACGTCAGGTCCAAAACTTCGGAGGGCCATCTGTACTAAAAAACGTCGTACGAGACACGTGCAAAAACGAAATTCGTAAGAACTCATGTCGAAAACATCGCCACATCATCGTTTCGAATTTCATGTTTTTCGCACTTGTGTCGGAATGTACTATTTTTTGGGTGTCTTCCCTACTCGTAAAGTGGGAATGATTAATTTTTATTTTCCTCTAATCGTATATTGTTTTTGAGAGATTTTAACAGCTCCAGAACAAAAAAAAAATGTGTTAGTCTTTTGGTCTGTGGCTCAAAAAAATACAATAAAATCATGAATAGTTTGTTTAAAATAAAACTATTTCAAACATAATCGGCCATGCCGCTTTTGAACTACTACGGAACCCTACACTGAGCATGGCCCGACATGCTCTTGGTCGGTTTTATTTATATTATAGTATCCGACTCCAGAAAAGCAAAGCCTGCACGAACACGCTCCGCTCAAGTGTCCACTTAATAAGGGCAGTACTACGAGTAGTAGTACATAGCTTAGCGTCCCATAGGTATACAGTAGAACCTCGATTTTCCGAACCTCAATTTATGCGACCACACGTCATCATTGTCAGTCTATTTCAGTCCACTGCTGGATATAGGCGTCTTCTATAGCCCATTTCAGCGTAGCGATTATGGATATTTACCTCCTAATGTGTACACATAGTTAATAGGAGAGGCCTACGTCCACCAGTGATGATAACTGCCCATTTCTAATTGTGTATGAACGAACTAATGATAGACGTAATGCCCATAATCGCCATTCTGGACAAGCCGATTGGCGATCGCAGTCGTGTTTCTACTATGATGACGCTGCTGCTCATCATTAATCTTCAATAATTTAATTGTCAGTGAAACTTCGATTTCCTTAGTCGACTCTTACGTCAGGCAACCTTTTAATGGAGTTCCAGCACAAATTTAGTACGTCTAGTATCGTATCGTTGGGAGTCTCGTATCTTCGCCTAGAATACTAGTGCAGTCATTGAAGCGAAAAATACGGTATTACCTCCGATTTTTTTTACTGTGAACCGATTTGCATGAAATTTTGGAATTAGGCTCATCTTACCCTTAACTTCAAAAGTGAAAATGATCTGAACTCCGCCTATTATTTTTAAGGGGTGTAAACAACCCCTTAATGGAAGAAATTACATTAAGCCATTTTATCGCTAGAAAACATGTCTAATAGTAAGTGATGAAATCGTAAAGTAATTTCTAACATAATTACCTCATATTAAAATCATTTTTAATCCCTTGAAAATCTTACAATCCTTGCAAACAACCCCTAAATTGAAAAAATCACAAAAATATTTTGGTATGACATAAAAAGATTTAAGTATAGAGAAAATAATATTTTATATTCTCTATAATAATTATCACATTTTTAACCCCCTTTCAACCCTTGAAAACTACCCCTTGACAAAAAATGTGTTTTTTTTTTGATAAAATGAAAAGGATTTAAATATTATTCCACACTCTTATACCCCAAGAATAATACCCCAACCCCTACACGTTAAGGAATGTCAATCTTCCATCATCGCTCACCAACATGAGATTATGACCACCTAAACGCAAATACTCGAATACCTTCAAAAAAGAATCATCCCCCAACTCCTAATCGTTAAGGAGTTGTTCCTTCCTTCATCAGCTAACTAACATGAAACGATAACTACTACGCGCAAAAACTTGAATAGATCTCGAAAATGTATGACATTTGTTAATTCAAAGAATTATCCTCCAACTCCTAATCATTAAGGAGTTAGAGATACCTTCAATTATCAGCTCACCAACACGAGACTATGACCACCTAAAGGCAAATACTAGACTAGCTTCCAAAATAAATGAAACATGTTATATTTAAAGAAATATCTCCCAACTCCTAATCGCTAAGGAGTTGTACCTTTCATCATCAGCTCACCAACATGAAACGATGACCACCTAAAGGCAAATACACAAATAGCTTCAAAAATACACGAAATATGTTATATTTCAAGAATTATCCCCCAACACCTAATCGCTAAGGAGTTGTACCTTCCATCATCAGATCACCAACTTAAGACGTCCATGACTAGACGTAAATACTTGATTAGTCTTCGAAAATAAATGAAAAACGTCATGTGTGCCTACAACATTTGAAGAGTTCCCTCGATTTCTTCAGGATCTCATCATCAGATCTGGACCCGATGACAATGGGACCAACTACAAGGTATATAATACCCTTTTAAACAAAAAAAGAATTTTCTAAATCGGTCCACGCGTCTTAGAGTAATCGGGGAACATACATAAAAAAAAAAACAAAAGATTTCGTGGAATTGTAAACCTCCTCCTTTTTTGAAGTTGGTTAAAAACCATTGTAAAGGTAATTAAGAGAGCTACAACATCCTTCATTGCAATATATAGTAAAAAACCGTTTTCGAAAACGGTGAAGGGTTAAAGGGCTTAAGAGAGGCTGTGATTGCGCTACCACGCGCTCTTTAAACAATCACAACTCCGTCAATTTATGTTTGACCGAAAAAACAAAAACAACAAATTGTTTGTCAGAAAAATACGTAAATTTTTATCCATACACTTTTATGCGTATCTGTCGTCATTTTTGAGATATTATGAAAATAAAGTGGGATGTTTAAAAATTTTAAATTTAGTTATTTTTTTGAATCGTGACTTTTTTGAAAACTGTGTGTTTTGAAGCAGCCAAACTGATACTATCTATCAAGCTCTTCATAGTAAAGTTAATTCTAGGCGGAATACGATTAATTTTAATTTTGGTGGAAATGGCACTTATGAAACCCATTCATTTAAAAGAAAAAACATTAGATGCTCCCCTTATTTGCAATACAGCTCACTTATTTTACGTGCAAAAGACAGTTAATAGTACTCATTTTAAAGCTTATTTCAAGCACTATAAAACTCTTTTGTATTAAAATGCATCTGCTCGCCGCCAGATGGCATTGACCACATCGATTAAATTTCAGACAAAATAAAAAACGGTTTTGATCTTTAATATCTAGCTTAATATTGCACTTAGAATAGTTTATAAAGAAACCAAATTGTTCATTGTTTTACCTGCTACAATTTTGTTTCCGAAAAATTTTCGATATAACGTATATTTTTGAAGATATTTGCAAAAAACCGATGAAAAACGTGGAAAAATTGCGAATTTTCAATTGCCAATAACTTGAAAACTATTGGATTTTTTGAAAAACTTTATGGATGATTTTTTGCTTAAAATTAGGCCTTCTATCGATATTCGAGCTTATTTAGCAAAAAAAGAAATTCACCCCCGAGAAGGGGTGGCAACCACGCCCAGGGTGGTTGCGGAGTTCAAATCATTTTCGCTTTTGAAGTTAAGGGTAAGATGAACCTAATTCCAAAATTGTATGCAATTCGGTTCACAGTAAAAAAATTCGGAGCAATAATGCTTGAATGACTGCACTATACCCTGTCTTCGGCTAATGGAGAAAGTTGAAGTTTTTCATACTGGGCGAAGTTAGGGATCCCAGGCGAAGATACGATACTCAACGGTAGCAAATTTGTTTCGACACGCTCGATACCTATAAGCTACGCAATCACCGTCACATTTTAATGAAGGTACAGTCAAGAGCAAAAGTAAGTGATCATTCTTGTTCGATTATAGACCTTATTCCTTTGTGATAAGGCACAAGGTGATCAGTTACTTTTGCTCTTGACTGTACCATAAACGGAGCAATTTTTATTTGATCTCGTCTTTAAAAACCCACATTTCGATTATCCAAACTGGTCTCGGTCGCAATTAGTTCGGAGAATCGAGGTTGTACTGTAAAATAAAGTTATAAGCTCAATGAAAGCTTGAGATGTGGGTACCAGGCGACGATATATATAATAGATAGATACATATAGGTACTTAAATACATATACAGCCATGACCATCAAGGAACAAATATTTGTGATAAATAAATACATAAATAATGCCCTCGCCGGGATTCGAACCTGAAACATCCAGCTTTGTAGGCCCCGGGCACTACCAACTAGGAACGGAGGCTGACCGTATAGCAGCCGTGCAATTTACCCCTTGACCATAAGCGCGTACATACAATCTATCTGTTTCATACACACTTCTTAGCGTTCAAGAAGATGTGTCAAGGGTGACAGTCCTGTGACGGCTTAGGCATTGAAGAAAAACTTCAATAGTGCGATGTAGAACATTTCGAGTTTTCTCTTCAAACATATACTTAAACATATAACTTGTATATATATTTGCATTGCCATACAAAATGCTTTAATTTGATACCCAAATCATATCATTTAGATGACATATTATTCTTTGCGCTTTAATTGTATTTTAATGAATCTGGCTTTTCTAGAATAAGTAACAAACATATAAGTGATATACATATTCGTAATCGTTGTTTAAAGCTCTTTATTTTGATACCAAACTCGATAGCTTTCTTTCATATTTATTTTTTTTGGTTAGATAATATTGATTTTTGAGGCCGCCATATTGTTTTTAACGTGACGTCACATATCCTATGTTACCCGCGACGTCACGGGGATTCTAATGATACCTTACACCAATAAAAACGGTTAAGCGGTCGCGAAGATCTGCGCGTTTAAAGAAAATATGAAACATACATAGGGGCTGAACACATATACTCTCCTTTTGGCAGTCGTGTAATAACTATCCCACATTTGAAATCGATAGCTTCAGTGCTTCTCGAAATATTTCATATTTAACGCCCGTATGGTACGCGACAAAGTAGGATGTTTACTAAAACGCTCGCAATTCACAAATTTCAATGTTGTTTTGTTTTGAAGAGTTTAGGGTACCCTTTCCAGTTAAATTTATTGGTTCTGTTATAGGAAGCGCTTTACCCTGTTTTTAATCGGGACTTTAACCGGTCGGCAGCTTGAGGACCCCCCCAAAAGTTGGACGGAATACCTAGTAAAGAAAGGTATCTGCAGGCCAAGCCAAGATGCCATTCTGCAGTCGTATACGATAAGTAATAAATATATGAAAATAACAAATTCATACGAAAAGTCACGTGACCATTTCCATACATTATTATGGTCACGTGAATTATCACTTATTGTATAGGTAGGTACGATTGCAGATTCGCAGCTTTTCTGCTGGAATTCATAGCATGCGGGCTGCAGAAGATCGATCCTTATGCAGTGGACGTCTATCGGCTATTAATGATAATGATGTCATAGTACATTTTAAACACTAAACTTTCGTGAGACTCATTCATACTAAAATTACATTACTCACTATGTTATGTTATGTTTCGTTCCGTATATGAGGAGCTTCTTCAAGAGCCAATCACCATGACTTCGCGACGAAGACAGCGAGCCGCAGCCCTGCTCGATCGAAAACTTGGCGCGGGCGGCGGCGGCAGCGGCGGGGTAGGTGAGAAATCAGGAACCGAAACCGTTATTTTCTCCATACAAAAACGGTTCTTTTTTCGTTCTTTCTCGTTCTTCGGTATACAAATAGTAAATTAATGGAGTCATTTTTAAAATATGATATTGTAAATTACATAAAACCTTAATCAGTACACAACTCAGTACAACAGCATAATAGTTATTTGTTTTACTAGGGAGCAAAGTGATTGTTTAACTCTCACTCACTCACTCAAACTCTCACTCAAACCCTCGCATCGCTCAAGATTCCAGTTTATGAACCACTCGCTGCGCTCGTGGTTCAAATTCTGGAATCTTTCGCTTGCTCGGGTTTCAATATTTGCATGAGAGTTGAACAAGCTTTGCTGCCGAGTGAAACACAACATTTTTCACCACACTAAAGCGAGGAAACATGCGAAATAAAACTCAAACATAACAAATTAGAAGGTATTTATTTGCAAATCCTCAACTTCCAAAAAATAAACAAATCAACAAATAATAAAACAATAACCTCAAATATTTATCTTGGCGTGGCAATGCTTAAAAAATCAGGATAATTCCAAAATGAGACTCATGTAGTTATTGGCGATTTTTCTGGGATTTTAGGAATCATCCTACTTTCGCATCTCGCAATTACCCGAAAACTTGAAAATTAAGAGTGAAAGAAAACAAAACACGACCGAACTCGTTTAGATTTTAAAAGAAAAAAATATTCGGATGCGTTCTGAAATTTGCATAATGTCAACACTTTTATTTTCCTATTGTTCTTATTTGTCGTATTTTTAGAACTTTTAATCAAAAGCTCGTTACAACAAAATGTGGTATTTAATTTGGATTTTGGAATGTTGAATATAATATTATGAAAGGTTCATGTGTATGAATCTGTTTGAAACTATTGAGTTTTCGAACGTACTGTCTAGTTCAAACGTCAAAAAGCTTATTGCACTCTCAGGCCGTATAAGTTATTGCTTTAGTCTACCCAGAAGATTAAAAAAAAAATTACTTTTACCTCTAGAGATTAAAACACAGTTTTGCGCTCTGAAATTGAAGGCCAAACAGCGTGTTTACGAGCAGTGTGGTGAAAAACATTTTAAAATGCTATTTAAATATGTTGCTATTTCGAGGTTTTTGTAAAATACCGGTTCCGGTCTCTGTGAGAAACTACCCTTATTCGCTTCAATTGAGTCGAGCCAAGAGTATACCATTAATTATCAGTATTATCACCAATGTCAAAGAAAGAGGGGTTGCACACTACACTCACTACGTCATCCGATGAGGAGTCGTCACACTGGCCAACGATGAAATACCCAAAACAGTTTCCCAATTTGGGGCACACACCAACCACAATCTCGATTAATATTCGGAGGACGACTTTTAATCGAAGATTAGGGAGTAGACTGTTAAGGAATGGACATTTAGGTAATTAGACCCTATGGACCGCTCCGATTTCAATAGCCTCCCGTACTTTCCGTTGCACTACAAACTTTTCTTTCGCTAGCACGGTTACCCTATCGAAACGAATATAATGCGTCGCATCCGAATCCAATAGGTATGTGCTCAAAGGACCATCTAGGAAACACCCAATATATAGTATATATTTTACATATACGTCCTACGCTGACTTATGCACGTGTACATATTTACAAGCCATTAAAATGCCGAAAAACCGCGTGTCGTCTGCCCAGACGTGTTTTTATTATAGGAGACTCGCATACGTAATTTGTAGATAATACCGAACCTTCCGGTTTACATTAGAAATATTATAATTATGTGTTATGTCGCATACATAGGTACGTGGTTTACGTGGAAATGAAAAAACGTAGTAAGTAGAAGATTGTACTAATGTTAGATCAAGAGCATAATGCGTAATAATTATAATTCATTTTAAGCCAAGCTGTTTTCACATATGTGCCTTGGCATGGGTGTGTTTGAGACGAGGGACGAGGGATATGCTTAATAGGTATATAGGTATGTCTAATTGGGTGATTGGGTGTCTGACTAAGTTGTACACTACAGGGTGTAACGTGAGTCGTGAACAGTAATACGTTTTTCTAAAGGTGTATTCAGACCAAACGAGAATTCGTTATTCTATCCCCAACTCTACGAAATCAACAAATCACGTTTTGTGTAACGATCGAATTTCGTAGAGGATCTATATCTGGATCCCTAACGTTTTTTGACCTATTTTTACATTCACTAACGTTTTATGTCCGAATGATCATTTGTCCTAACGCTCATATGCCATATCTTTAATTTTCCTTCTATCGTATGGATGATTTTTGTTTTCCCTAATGCGTTATATCCTAATTATCATTTCCCATATCAATTATTCATCCTAACGTTATATGCAATAATAGTCATGTATCATAATTGTCAGTAAGCCTAATGATCGATAATCCTAATAATCGTTTTTTCTAACTCTGTATGGCCTATTGCAGTTTATCCTATATTTGTAAGCTGCTGACCTGACGGGTCAGAGTATAGCTAAGGGGGCGCGGGAAATTTTTTGATGGGGGTGGTGTCATTATAACACGTATTTTTTATGCTATCGTATAGAGGACGCTAAAATAAGCATGTTTTGTATGGACAACTTGTCTAACTTTATAATTACCAAGATATCCAAAACCAAATTTTGGGTCTATATCGGGTGGCATAATGTTTTTATTTCGAAAAATTTGTCGCATAACAACTTTACGCCGAAAAATGAATGGCATAAACATTGTTGCGCATATTTTTGTTATGCCGAAATTGTTAATCCTAACTTGGTTGTTCCTAAATATTGTTTGTCCTAATGATTTTCGTGTCTAATGTATATGTATCGAAAAATTATTGTGCATAATGGTGATGTTCCTACTAATTAATGTACTAATAGTGATTACCTACCTTTAACTAGCTTTAAAAATATTTTTTTATTCCATATACTTAACTATTACTAAATAATTCGCCCTGTTGTCCAAAGAATTTAAGTGAGCAATTTTGACCTGGGAACCGGTCGACGAAGCCCCGCTGCGCGGGGCTTCTATTTCCGCTCTAAGGGATAAAAGGTACCTAACGAACCTATCCAGGTTAAGGTAGGGGATGTTCAGATTATTTCTTTTTTAATGCGGGGGGCTTCGCCCCCCTAGCCCCTCTGGTGGGGGGCTTCGCCCCCCCCGTCCCCCCTTTTTTTGGCTTTGTAAGTATGAGGATGTGTAAACAATTGATTAAAAATACTTAAGTATTTAAAGACTACGCCATTCACTCCGCCCTAGTTTCGAAACCTAACCAATCCACGTCGGTTTTACCCTGGTTTATTACTTGAACATTTTTTTTAACCATTCACCCTGTTATTCAAATGTTTTGCATGTTGTTATTAAAATGCCTTTTTGAATGAAATTTCGGACATGATAAAAGTAGGCGCAGTGAAAATTGACAGTTCGAGTAGTAGGGAAAACAATATTTATTACAATGAACATTAGGATTATTATGCTTTAGGTCATTCGACATTCGAGTAATCAATATTAGAATAAATATGGTGTAGGTATTTTAAACGTGTATGCGCAAAATTAAGTAGGCTAAACAAGTAGTATGCCATGTAACATTATGCCATACATTCTCGGCCAAAAAATTTTAGGACAATCGACGTTATGCGACAAGTTATGCGTTAGGAGCCAATATCTCTCTAAAATTAAAAAAAAAATTGTGTAATCATTACCGACATTATGATTAAATATTGTTAGGTATGGCTATGTGACGACCGGGCCGAATGGAGGAAAAGAGGGGAGGCCTTTGCCCAGCAGTGGGACACTAAACCAGGCTGATAAAAAAAAAAAAAAAAAATGGCTATTGATCGCTAGGGCTTCTGTCTCTTAGGACAACAACATTTAGGCTAAATGACATGAGGTGAAACGTTATTAGGGATTTCGAAGAATATGGAAAATAACATTAGGGTTTTTAACAGTTATGGTAAAAAATTATTTGGGCAAGTGAGTTTTAGGACAATCATTACATTATGGAAAATGAGTGTTATTGCAACTGATCGATAGGGCTAATGCCCATTAGTGCAAAACAGTTCGGGCAAGTGATTTTAGGACAAACGATGTTAGGGATCTCGAGGGAGACCCCCACAAGTCACTTAAAAATTGCCAAGTTATTTTTTTTGTAATTTTTTGGGTTTATGTTTATGTATTTTTTTGCTTTAGGATTTATCCAAAAGGCTTTTTAAGACATATTAATGTAGTAATTTAATAACGGCAATTTTGTGATTTCGTGTAAAATTAAGTGATATTTATTACATTCAACGTTTTAAATAGCTTAAATAGCCGTTATCATTTCTGAAAAACACCTTAAAAATTAGAAAAAGTGTCAAAAAATACAAAAATAAATAAACGGCTATTTCTAAGTAACTTGTGGGGCATTCAATTGTTAGTTGTTTGTAGAGTTAGAAAAACGTATTTTCCTAACTAGTGCGCAAAAACGAACTTTGCGCACGCTTCGCGCGCATTAATTTCTCTTTTTGACGCACTTGTTATGAAAAAAATCGTCCCTTACACGTGCAAAAACTTTTTTTAACTCGGCTGATTGTCGCCCTCGTTTCACTCGGGCTCCAACTTTCACCCTCGCCGAAAAAAAGTTTTCCATATCATTCCAAAATGTACTATACTGTTCACCACTCATGTTTCACGCAGTATAAATTCCCAAAGTGGGCCCTGCCACCCACAGGGGGCGCTGAAGGCATTAAGGGGTGGTCAAGGCCCAGTGAAGAAAATACTAAGCTGGTAGGTACAACTACGAGTAGACTGCCTAGGAATTTTTTAATTAAGGTGCTTTTTGTAGTGTGTCTGCAATAAATATATATTCTATTCTATTCTATTCTATTCTAATTTCATGATACTCGTATGCCTAGGAATTTCATAACTTGCCTAGGAATTTCATGACTTGCCTAAACGTCACTAGGCAAATTGTTAAACCGTGAATTTTACTTAATGAAAATATTGATTCTTTGGTCCAATATATGTTTCAAGGAAATGATAATATTAATTTAACCTACTTATTTAAAAAATCGGCTTCCGTAATCAAACACTTTTAAACTGTAGGTATTTGTGTAAGAACTTAAGTGTAGGTATCTATCTATTTATTTCTAAATAGGTTTGTTGACTGATGCCAGTGATGCCTAACATTACATTAATTACATTTTTTTTTAGTACACATGGTGCCTTTTTAGGCTATAGTGCGAGAAGTGGGTCATTTTACGTCAGGTCCAAAACTTCGGAGGGCCATCTGTACTAAAAAACGTCGTACGAGACACGTGCAAAAACGAAAGTCGTAACTCGATTTAAAACACTCCCTATCGGTCATGTTAGTTCTATTCGACACCAGTTTCGAATTTCCTTTTTGCACGTGTCTCGTATGACGTTTTTCAGTACAGATGCCGCCCCGTCGTTTTGGACCTGACGTAAAATGAGCCACTTCTCGCACTAGCGCGTAAAAAAGGCACCACCACCAAAAAACTTTTTATTATACTGTGTGAAATGGTTCCCATGACATTTATTTAACATTCATCGTCAGCCTATGACAGTCCACTGCTGGACGTAGGCCTCTCATAACCACTCACTTGCTTCATGTAGCTTTTGTTACATGTCATCACTCTTATTTTACATAGACATAATAGAGTCTATCGCAAAAATCAAAGCAAGTGAGTGGCTATTGACTATGCGTATAGACGCATTAGGAGGTAAAGGCCCATAGTCGCCACGCTAGGCAAGCGGATTGACGATCGCAGTAATGTGTCCACTGTCCACTATGATGACGCTGCTGCCCATTATCAATCTTTTATCAAATAATGGTCAGTGACACTTTAATCCCTTAGTCGACTCTTACGACAACCGCAGTGAGGAGTTGGGGTGGTGACAAATGTATTCTTACTACCGTCACCACACGGCACACTATTTATTTATTTTGTATTGCTTTTGGTTCGAATAAAGCATGGAAGCCTTCATTCATTCATTTTATAGTTAGTTACGCACATGGCCGGTTATTTGCCTCAAACTGCATCTTTACCAGCATCTGGGCCAGCAAGGCGGTGGCAACTAACAGGTTACTGATTGTCTCCTGTTCGTTGCCGCCGCGATTTGGGCTCTACTTTTCACTTACGATCATCTGATCGTACCAATAAAAATAACGTTGGCACAACAAAGTGGCTCCACTCCACCTGGAGTGGAGCCACTTTGTTGTGCCAACGTTATTTTTATTGGGTCGGCAACGCGCATGTGACACCCTGAGGTTGCAGGCGCCCATAGGCTACGGTGACTGCTTTCCATCAGGCGGGCCGTATGCTTGTTTGCCACCGACGTGGTATAAAAAAAAAAAAAAAACTTCATAAATAAAGAGAAAGAAAAGTAGATAAACTCGGTCCAACAATTTCTGTCAGTAAAAAAAGGTCACAAATTAAAATTTTCTTTAGCGAGACAACTCTTAAATTTTTTCTACTCTATTAGATTTTTAGAATTTGCCGCCATTTCTACTGCCATGAATTGTTTAACGGAGTAAATACGTATATCCTATTCTGTCCAACTGCGGTAATTCAAAATTGCGACAAATTAATAAAAAAAAATGTAATTTGTGACTTTTGATGCTTATATGACACGCTGGATGCAGGTCGCATCTAACCGGTACATGTTGAGGTCCAGAGGGGAGGCCTATGTTCAGCAGTGGACGTCTTATGGCCGACATGATGATGATGATGATGAGACTTATATTTTAATGTGAAATAAGTGACGTGATTGGCCAGAGTAACTATACTTTGTCCAACCAGCTTGACAATAGAAAATGGCGGGAAATTCAAATTTTCTATAGACAACCAACGTCCCGCCTACATTTTTAAATTGGCCGGCTTTTTTTACTGACAAGACAGAGTATTCTATATTTCACTAAATAAGTATTTTTTTATAAAAAAAAGTACTAAAGTACAATGGGCTGTTAAGTGACTAGTCGAACGCTATATAAATTGCTTCTTGTCGAGGGCACGGGCAGTTTGCGCAACGCCGCCAGTGCATAGACCACGAGAAAAAAAAGTTATTCGGCCAAACGCGGAGTGCGCGGGAAACATTAAAAACGTGAAAAGTTCGTTCGGAAACTTTACGTGTTTGTGTTTTGATTTTGGTGTTTGCTGAGAAGAGATATTATTTGTAAGTAACAATTCAAAATAGATAAGTAAGAGGTAGACATGTCATTAAAATAAATAAATAAGTTTAAAGGATCTAATGATCATTTTCAAATTCGGTATATTCGAGGTAATTCAAAACGTCTAAAATTGTAACAAAAATTAAATACACCTTTATTTTGATACTAATTTAATTTTAAGACAAGCTTTTAAAAAATATACTTGAATAAATTTATGTAGTAACAATTAATAGCTGTAATATAATTTTCGGCAAAACAACTTGTTGGGGGCTACAAACGGTTATTCTGAAATGTTTAGTTCTAGATCTAATTACCCTAGCCGGTTTTCTTTCCAATTTAATTTCAGTTCTAATATTCCTATTAATAATAATATGTCAGTTTTTTCAGTGTCACACAAGTAACACGGTAATTTTTTATAGGCTTTACATTTTGAAAATGACGTCGAAACTAAATCTTAGTACATTCACGCGATTCATACGTCAACATTAATAATGTAAGGTATACGATTTGATATAAATATTTTAAAAGTATCAATTTATACGGTATACAATAATAATACAACCCTCTAAAACCCGTTTAAAGCAGACACCAAACTGGCCCATCGTCAATTTGCTAGAAAAATTAACCAAGAACCAACTATATCATTGGAACCAACTAGGAAAATTGGCTTACCCAAAAAGTAATTCGGAAAACAATCTTTTTTAAATTTTTGTTATGAGTAAAGTTAAGCAACTTAAAGTACGCAATTAAGAAACTTTTGGCTGATATAATTCTCTACTTGCGTACATTTGACATTGCTGAAATACGAGTACTTGCCAAGTAAATAACTATAATACCTAATAATAATAGATTAAGAAGTAGCTTTTTACAACGATGGTGAAACTAGCGTATTTTGACAAAGTAATTATTATTGGTCCCTAATTTAATTCTTTTAATAGTTAACCGATAATTTTACTTTATTTTCAAAAGCACTTTAACAAAGATTTTTTCACAATTTTTAATTTTTTTCCGTCATTTTATTTCCATGTATTATAAAAAAAAGTCTTAAAAGAACTCTTTCTACGTATAAATTTATAATATCGTATTGAATTAGACGTAAATAATCGAGACACACCTTAGAATTCTCTGTTATTAGTTTGTTTATTTTGACACAAAAAAAAATATCTGAAAATCTATTTTAAAGAAATTGTAAGACTTTCGTACAAATTATCCTTAACAACGAAACGCCAATATCATAGGTTAGCTAATTTTTCGAAAGCTTGTAACTTGTAATACAAGTGGAAGTCTCTTTTTGACACCAAAAGCTAGATAAGGACTTCCGCTTGTATTACAAGTTACAAGCTTTTGAAAAATAGGCAACAGGTCGTATACTTACCTATATGTACAATATTAATTTTGACGGGCGGTAGGCAGGTTCGTTATTAAATTGTATTTTTAATTAATTTTATTGAAATGGTTGTCTGTTTTTTAGTTTATTTATTACTATTGATTAAGTAATTGATATTATATCAAAATATTTGCAACTTAATATTCGCTGAATCATAACTATTTTAAGCATTGACATTTGACCTTATTTTTTTAATGTGGAGTGGAGTGATCCACCAAGGACGTTAAGTTTTATAAAGTTAAGTAGTTCAATAACTTAATTGTTCAATAATTAAATAGCAAAAAATCAACTTAAGACCACAGAAACTTAAACATGCTACCTACATAAAACTAATGTTTTAATATTTTAGTTGTTTAACGTAACATTTCTATCACAACTCAGTACATAATGGGTCATTGACAGTCCGAAAAACATGTCCACTCGGTGGTCAAAAGTTAACAGCTTTTACAAACCTATGTTACGATTTGATTGCACAGGGCTACAGGCCGGGGAACCTAGTTGTACCGTTAATTGTTTTATCCCAAAATTAATACAGTAATTTCTTAACTTTAGGTATGTCCACTGAAAAGACGATAACCTAAATCTGACAATGATCCTTATACGACCTTGCAATTTTTCGAAAATTAGTTCTAACGAAGCTCACTTTTAATAATAGTAGATTTATGTCCGGAGCAAAGTAGAACGGCATATCTGTAGTTTGACTATTGTCACATAAAGGGGTATCCCCAATACAAATTCCGAAAATAGTTGGTGAATCAGCGCAAATAGTGTAGGTAATGTCAACCGCACGAAAAAATGTACAGGAAAAACCGAAGGTTTACAGTTAAGTTTGATTAATGGACATTCTCCTAGTCATGTTCACGTCACGCGTTCGTCACTAAACTTGGGATTTAAGTATGTATTTGTAAATACAAAACGATCTGGGGGCTGTTTATCAAAAGCTTGTAACTTGAAGTACAAGTGGAAGGCCTTATCTCATTCATGGCGATAAAAAGAAATTTCTACTTGCATTACACGTTACAAGCTTTTAATGAAAAGGCCCCTGTTATTTAGATGACAGACAGATTTAACCAAACCTGAGTGATTTTAAACTTCGATTTTTTAAAGTTTTTTCGTGAATTGTATAATGATTGATTTTGCGCGGTGGCAGTTAAAATGCCTATATTTGTTACCACCGCAACTTTTCCCGTGGGCGTCGTAAAAGTCGACTAAGGGGTTGAAGTGTCACTGTCCATTTATTTATTGATGATAGGCAGCAGGGTCATCAATGTCATTCATCATAGTGGACACACTACTGCGATCGCCAACCCGCTTACCCAGCATGGTGATTGTGGGCATTACCCTTCTATTGTCCATACGCATAGGCAGTGGACTGAAAATGATATTAATGATCGTATTTTGAGTCTTTTTTGAATTACCCTTAGAAATTTTCGAGTCAAAAGTCTATACGTGGAAAGCTTCGCTATTTTGGAAACTTTCCATCGGCATCAGTAACGAGGGTCCAAATATAACTCGTCTGCAATGTCAGCAAAAAGTACACACCTAAAAACTTATTACTCTCATATCTTTATCTTCGACCTTGTACTCATGACTATTAAGTTTAAATTGCAAACATGACTAAACTCGACACGAGTTAGTACGTATACGTATGGAGTCAATATGTCGTCACACGTTAAGGAAAATACGTCAAATTGGATATTTATTATTATAAATAGTAATAACCGATGGATCTCTCTTCCGCATTGGACATTTAGTGGTAAATACGTGATTCAATATGGGTTTATTACCTATTTATCCACTTATGTTTAATGATAAACAATAGAGTTACGGAATTTAGAAGAAATACATTATATATCTTACGTGCCTTAATTTTCCGAACAAACTTTTCACAGAAATAGTCAAATAAATATTGTGTTCCGTAGAACTAATCTAATAAATTATCAAATAACAATAGGAGTATTTACTAATAAATAAGTACCTACACATTTTATTACGGTTCCCCACACTATTAGGCTGCATACGACATATACTCGGAACTCGTATAAATATGATAATAAACTTAGCGGTGCGTTAAGTTTGCCTTTTGTTTTCTTGCTACGACTAATTTTGGCCTAAGCCATGGTTAATTACTTATTATTATCTATTTTCACTATCGTCATAAATTATTTTATACAAAATGCGTATTAGGTGGAACATTTTGTATGTCTTCTTCTTCTTCTACTTAAGAGCCTAAACGCCATTCCGTTTGTTCTTCTGCTAATGTTTTGAGCTCCTGGTACGACACTACATTAATTTTCTTCTTCACTTGGTCCAAAAATGCTCGCCTTGGTCTCCCTCGGCCCCGCTTCCCTTCCACTTTTCCTTCAATTACAGCTTTAATATAATTGTCATGTCGTAACAGGTGCCCCAACATAATTCCTCGTCTGTTATCAATCGTCTTCATTAGAGATCTCTTCTCCCCTATCTTATCCAATACTTCCTCATTCTATCGTATCGCAATACTGATGCGTTGTGCGAGGAAGTCGCCAGCTCTTCGGTCTTTAGTTACATCAACTAGACGTTTCGATTCATAACTTGGAATTATAAAGTAGTAATAATCGGCTAACCGTTTTTAAATAATTACTGATACCCTGAACATAGTTCGACTTTTGGTCGGTTTTTTTACTAATACCAATAAACATCTCGACAGAAAAGGCGTAGCTAAAGAGCATTTACGCTTTTAGGGCGTTGTGCAATATAGTTAATATGAATTAGGTATGCAAAATAGTTGCATCCGAAGATGCGCAGTGTCATCTCCCCACCGATGCACCGGCCCGACCGGTTGAGACCGACAACCCTCCAAGGCCGGTTATTTTTAGGCTCTATATGAACCTATGCTCACTAGGTAATCTAGGTATCTAGTCTAGTGGAGCAAATGCGTTAAAATTGGCTTGTACAGGTGTTAGCCAAGTCAATTAAAAGTCGCAGTGAGAGGTAGCTTTTTCTAATTTGAAATGGGCTTACTCATGGCCATAAACTATTTAGCAGTTACGATTTTTTTATCTTTGACGAAATAAATGCCCTTGTTCATCTGAAATAAATGATAGTATAGTTTGATGTAAGGTAATTTACGAATTTAGAAGCGAAAAAAGGGCAATTCCATGTTTTATTAACCCTTTATCACCCGTCACAAACCCTTTAGCACCGGTCTCAAAAACGACCACCCCATAGCACTATCTTTTTGTATTTTTTTCTTGTACAGAATTTTTCGTACTGTATTTTGGCGCTGCGGCTTGAATTCAGGATTTTTTGGAGTCTTGCCCGTTAAAGGATTAAATTAAACAATAACGACAGCAAGGCAACTGATTTGGGGAAAGCCGTAAGAAAAACGTGATCCGGAAGTGAAATTTCACTGATGAATTTTGTCAGTTTGTGAAAAGACTTTCACAACACGAAAAGGGACCGAACAAAAGACGAAAGTATTTTTTTTCAATAATTTCTTAAAAAGCTTTATTTTATTTCAGTTCGTTAGCTTTCTTTTCTTTAGTCTATCAAGTATAATTCAGCTCTAAAATAAAGGGTTCTGCAGGGTTCGGCAGAGCGGAGGAATAATTTTCATTGTAGGTACAT
This sequence comes from Thaumatotibia leucotreta, assembly GCA_025490895.1. Lineage (NCBI taxonomy): Eukaryota > Metazoa > Arthropoda > Insecta > Lepidoptera > Tortricidae > Thaumatotibia > Thaumatotibia leucotreta. The sequence goes on along the minus strand of JALPQI010000720.1, from coordinate 21,596 downwards.
AAACAAATCCTTAACAGTTAACAAATAAAGTTGCAAATTCTGATTTCAATACATCCACTGTAGACATACACTTTGTGTTGACCATCCGTCCTTTGATTGATATTGCTCCTTGCTCCTAACAGCGATGTATATCAATTTGAAGGAAAACTCGTCTTAAGATAAGAACAGAAAAGAACATATTGGAACAATGCCCGTTAGACCTTTATCCATTAAACGGGAAATGTGAACTACATCTCAAGACTTCTGCTGCAATTTAGATGTGACAAATTGTCGTTCACTCGTCGCTTTAGTATCTTCGACAGGGGTCCTGTCCTGAATAAAAGCAGTGAGATATAAGGTAAACCAACGTGATCGAAGTACAACAAAATTAGCAATTTTGTAAGACCGTTCCGGCTACAAAATATTGCCAAATAGGAAATCTGGTATTAAGATTTGGCCGATAAATAAATCTAGAACCGCCCCGAACTTCTGGTATAAATGGACTAAGGACAAGTGAAAGAAAACGGTCTAGCGCTAAATAAAACGGTAGGTATAAGGTAGTATCAAAAGTTAATTGCCAGCGGTATTTATAAACGACAAGCGTTCACCTTAAAATATATGTAGGTATAAATTATTTACCAGATATTTCTTACAGGCCATATGGATTCTTGTGTAATTAGAAATCCTGTAGGCAGTTAAGTTGTGTAGGTTATTATTCTTGATATGAAATTTTTGATGAAAGGGATTAGGTCTCCCAAAGACGTCCCAACGATCCTACTATTACAACAAGCAATGCATTGCAGAGAAGCTTCCAAAAGTATTGTTCTTCTCATATTTATTAGGACTCATTTCGTTGGCACTTGAAGAGTTGATACATTCATCAGTGTGGAACTCAAATATCAAACTCAAACTCAAAAAACATTTCAAAATATGTCACGATCGTCGACTATTCGGAAGATGCCGTAATAATCCCTAATCTGAACGAGAATGTTCTCAGTGGCAACTTGCCTGAGAATTTTCTCACAAATATTTCCAGTATTTTTAAGAAATTTTGAGAATATTCTGCAACTTGCATATTCCTAACTACAACTGACATCAGGAATAGCAGACTGAAATTCCATATTTATTTGTATAATGTGGATTTTATTTCTAATAGTAGGTACTTTTGGCGGCAGACAATTTTATTGTGGTACGAAAAATAGTATTTAAGATCATATATCTATCTGCTAGAGACCTGATTTAACTATAGAATCTATCAGGAATAAGAAATGGGCCGCTGGAAGAGTAATTTTCTAACCATATTATTCATACATTACTATGAATTACATATATGTTAGTCTGTATACGTGCAAGATGCCATTTTGCAATCGCATACGATAAGCGATAACTCACGTGACCATGTTAGTTAGTTAGTTAGTTATCCTGGGCTTTTTCCGCAACTCGACAACCATTGTGCCTTTTTTGCGTGATAGCGAGGTAGCCCTTACTCACACGTGACCATAATATTGTATGGAAATGCTCCCGTGACTTTTCGTCCGAATCCGTCTTTCTCATACTTTTGTGACTTATCGCTTATCGTTTACGATTGCAGAATAGCATCTTGGCTAGGCCTGGGTGCTTAGCCAAGTTGCCAATCGCTACCGCTTAATCGTCAATCGCAAACGAAAGGCAGCTAACTGTCTTTGTCGCACTAATATGAAAGAGTGACAGAGAGGGAAAACTACGCTACGTTACCAAGCGCTAGCGATTGGCAACTTGGCTAAGCACCCTGTTGTAGTTGATGCATCTCGCAGTTGGCAACCCTTTAAGTACCGTGTAATTTGGCAGTCGCCTTGGTGTTACCGTCGGAAGTGAGCGGCGGCAAGGTTTTCGGCGCTTTTAGGTCACTTGTTGTAATGCACATGCACTACGGGCTCGGGAGAGAGACCGCCAAGTTCGGACGCATCCTTACTACAGTCTGTTTTTTAATGAAATAAAGGTAATTTGTACATTTTCAGTCAGATAAGGTGCCTTATGGTCGGGGATATAGTGCAATACCGCATAACTAACAAATGTAAATAAGGTATAATATGCTTGTCAGTTGTTTGAATATTGAACTCTATCAGACTGTGCTAGTTACGCGGTATCCCTGACGTTATGGTAATTCGGAAGCTTAGTGTAATTCCGAAAATCTCGGAAAAATCACTTCACCCGTCACCTTTCGGAATTTTCTGGCGTTTTTCCACATTCGGAATTACCCGAATATACCTTATATGTATGTTTTAACCAACCAAATATAAAATCACCTGGAACTGTCACTAACCGAGCTTTAATGCTTTGAGTCTCTTTAAACAACTTTCAAAGAGACTCAAAGATACCACAGGTGACCCAAGAGCTGGCAGCTACCTCGCTCAACAGATCAGCCTCGCGATCCAGCGGGGTAATGCTGCCAGCATCTTTGGTACCATGCCGCGGGGGCCGTTTTTAGATTTAGATTTAGTTTAGTATATATTTATTTATAGTATAGTTTGATAATATTATAGTTTTAACTTAATGCTTAAAAGTAAACAAGATAGATAGTAGAGTGGCGTTCAGAATTGCATGGACGATTTATGAATGAATTCATTCATAACTGTCCATGGAATATGGAATTTTGAACCCGACTGTACCTACCTGTGGGAATAATTTATGACAGCCGAGCTTTTGTTGTCTATCGACGCCTATAAGTCGGTTGTAACGTTCTAATAAAGTAGTACCTAAATATAAAAATGACATATAGTATGTTACTATAAACGATACAAACTTAACCGTCATAATCCTTGAGCCTGATAGCGAATGCAGTTTAGTTTTATGTAGCGTCAAAATGGCGTCCAATAAAATGACCCCACATAAGTGGCGTCCAATCTAAATTACAACAATGTTTAATCCTCAGAAATGCAATAATTCTGAGTTATTTATAAGTCAGACAGCCTTATTATTATGAACGTTTCATAATTTGAAACGAGGTTACAATCTAACAGTTTAAAGTTGCTTTCTCGAACCCTGACTTATTTTTGCATCCTTCGACTAACTCTATACGATATTTAAAAGAACGTTTATATTTTTATGATTAATATCTAAAATCAAAATAAAAAGAACCGACAATGTGATTTGGCATTTAATAGTATACTTTGCGATGCTTTAATTTAAACTTACGTTTAGGGCTGCCAAACAAAGATCACAGATATGCGGGCCATTCGCGAATGAATTGCGGGACTTGGCTATGAAATGCGGGACGAGAATGACATTAACATTAAAGAATTTCATAGTGGTTAAATTTAGATGTACCTAATGCACCAATCGCAATCATTCATATATTTTGGCAGTTCTTCAGTGCACGTTGCTCGACGTGGTGTCCCGCGCGATCCCAATGCGGGACCCATACTTTAGGGCCCCAGAAACGGGACGTCCCGCATATAGCGGGACAGTTGGCAGCCCTACGTTTCTTATAACCAGAGATCGGACAAATGAGTGTCATTGTTTGCAATAATGTGGATATGACTGCAAAGTTGATTTAATTAATCAAATAATTTCTTGAAATTTAATTTCGAAGCTTTAAGGTGAAAAGTTACCAATGTCAATTAGATAATCAAACTGAAATTACAATTTGACTAATTTTAATAATTAGATTGAAATAGTTTGATAAAGCCTTCGAGCGAGTAATATGATTGTAAATTTTGCCCTTGCTTGTCTGATCTATTCATTGATACGTCGATTGTTTGATTACTTAATAAAAAGGGTGCTATACAATGAATATCAAATTTTCATAGTTGTAGGTGTTGTAAATGGAAAATATAAACGCGAAAGTTAACTTCACACTTCAGTTTCATACTTTATAGACAACAAATTGGTGCGCAGCCAAAGTTATTACAATTCAACAAAAATACCTAAGTTGTTCTTCGATCTTTACTTGCAAATTTAAACCATTTATGTATGCACCTTGCATATTATAATAGTTCCGTGACAAATCGATGTGGATTGGTACCTATTTACATTCATTACTATACCCCAGACTAGAGCCGAAATCTGGCCCGTAGAGCATATTTTTGACAGTACGATTTGTACTTCATAAATTCATGTTTTGTCGTAAATAACTCAAACAAGTTTAAATATGTAATTATTTATGAACGTCATAATTATAATATACATATTTATGTACATGGCTGTACCGATATACACGGTGCCCGCGAGGAAAGGGAAAAAATTCAACAGTGGATTTCTGACCACATTTGAAGTTAAAAATGTCATAAGAAGTTTTCTGGATTCAGTCTATTTTAAGAAAAAAATAGATTTTTTCTTAAAACCGTTTTAGACCGTTACACTATGATAAACGCATTTTAGAAAACTATTTTGTCACCATGTTGTCTTAGTCTTGTCACATCAAATGAACAAAAATATCTTTAATTACCTAGCAAATTAAAAAAAAACCTTAAAGAGAATTTTTTGCGATAGTTTGATTAATAAAATCCTTTTTTTGTGTGTTAAGGCATTCGAAACATCAAAAAATACTAAAATAAAAAAAACATTTTTTTCAGATTTGACCACAACTCATTTAACATTTTTTGCTTCTTTTAGTCTCAGAAATATGCTGCTACAATTTTTCCCTTTCCTCGTGGGCACCTTGTATATGATTACATACAAATTACAATCCGCGTTCAAATCCCGGCGAGAGCTTATCTTTCTATTAAATATCATCGCTTAGTATCCGTAACACAAGACTTAATGGAGCTTACCGTATTATATTGAGTCAAAAGACCATTTCTGTGATACGCAATTGTACCTAACGTAGCCTTTGAGATCCAATAAGATTATTAATATTGACCTTGACCTAGTCTGTGGAAAAATCAGGATCATAGTAGATGCCCATCTATGACATTGATAATAAATATAATAATAAGGTTAGTTTACTTAGTTTAAAATGTATATTTTTTATAATACAATATTTAGTACACAATAACAGTTTAGTAATTCTTTCTTCTTTGTGCATCACGAATATATTCTTAACATAAATAAACATGAATTTCAAGCGAATAGGTACTAATTTGATCTAAGTGCGCGATATCGTTTCATTGGTTTTATATGAGGGCATGTTACCAGCTGTCATTATAATGAGTTGAACTCGCCCCGGGCACGCACTACGACCAGGCTAATCCGTATATTTTGACAGTTGTCACGCATCGTTGCGTACGACTCGACAGAATGACTTTACCGGCAGCCATCTTTTTATAAAAAATACCTTTCGTAAATTAAATAAAGAAAATGTGCGCATTTTCAGTGTTACGCACTGGTTGCTCTAAATATTTGGGTTATTTTATTAGTTAAAGATCTTGTTATGTATATTCAGGATAAACTATTCAATTTGATTGATCGGCAACTAAAACATGAATTTGCAAAATATACAATAAGTATGTTTTTTTTACATATTTGTACTGTACAATGCATTATATGTACTTTGGCCATTCTGGCCAACCAGCTAGTCAATAGTCAAACATTTTATGTACCTAGCTCATATCTAATTGTACGAAATGGGTTGCATGCTTATTGATGTAGAAATCTTATTACATGTTGAAGTATTAGACCAAACGAGCATTTGCTCATTCTATTCTCCACTCTACGAAATTCGTTCATTACCCAAACGCAGACCCAGACGTGATTCGTCGAAATTCGTTGATTTCGTAGAGTGGGGGATAGAATGAGCGAATGCTAGTTTGGTCTAAATGCACCTTAATAAGATGCGAAATATAATTAAAAGTACCCAGGTTGGCCTAGACTTAATTAAAGGCTTACGTTTTTGACATAATGTTTAATTATCCGGAAACAAAATCAGCAATTAAACGAAAGTTGGTGGCCTTCTTTTAGGACATGAAGTAGACTGATATTGTCAAAAAGTTCGTTGAATTTTTAAAGTACAAAACAGGTTTTTGGACAAGTTCGCGAAGATAAACTTGACCTAACGTTACATGACCTTGACTGTTACTTACGTAATACGTACCTATATAAAATTCACGCACCATGATTTGGAAAGGAAAGTATACGTTAGGTTTTCCTCGATATGTAATGCGAGTGGGATCGCCTGCTTAACGTATCGAGTAAAACCTAACTCTGTTCTACACATTTCTCCTACTAATAGGGTGTTGGACACATAGTGACAAAACAACATCTGAATTTAAATATAATATAAAAGAATATCACTTAGATAACTACTCTAGTTCGAGTAGTTCGAATGGAATCACCTCGCACGTAAATAAATCACAAAAAAAGTAAATAAGAACACGTACTTTAACATAGATTCATTAAAGGTCTTGAACTTCCGAGTAGCCTCGTCTCGGCCTCGGAGTTTCGGCATTGCGTGCGATATGGAAAACCAACTAACAAAACATTTGATTCATCTTACATTCACAGAAATAGAACCTGTTTTTGTATGAAATACAGTTGTAAGTATATGTATACGTCAGGCATGTAACATTAAGTAATTATTGAGTCATACCTAATCATAACAATGCATGCTGTAATATGGGGTTTTATTTATTTTTCTCAAAGGCCGTGGTTTTATTTTATCATGATTCATGACGGTCATCGGTCCGTCGTTGCGTTACGCACTGACTACAAAACACAGATACAGTCTAGGAAATTGATTTATGTATACCATTGCGTACTTTGTCATACCAACTACAATATATTAAGAGGTTATTAACAACTTTCACATTGATTGTCAGGGCGATTGTGCACCACAATGAATTTTACTGTCCGGCAGACCGAATTTTCATGGTCCGATATGGCATGAAAAAAACGCATGATTGGCTTGTGCACTTGTCCGTCTATTTACTCGGAGGTGCGGTATAGTAGCATGAAAAAAACGGATGATTGGCTTGTGCACTTGTCCGTCTTTTTACTCGGAGTTGCGGCATAGTATCGGTAGTCCGGTTTTTTACGGTTCAGTTTTGTAAAATCGGACTATCGGGGACGGTAAAAGTCAGTGCAATTCTGGACGCAGTGCACAAGCATTAACACATTTTTCATAGCTGTCATCTCGGACCGGAAAAATACTGTCCGGAATGGGGAAAAGTAAAATGTCGGACAGTAAAATTACGTAGAGTGCACAAGCTACTATATACATTTAATGGAGTGGCATATCGGACCGTAAAAAACCGGACTACCGGACGGTAAAAGTCATTGTACGTAGTGCACAAACGCCCTCACTGTGACATAGTCCGAAATGGTACGTGAATCAATTTTCTCTACTGACGTGCTACCGCGCATTTTTGCTCGACTTGGCCTGAGCACTACCGTGCCTCCAGCTAACTTTTCCGATGGTAAAAGTTAAATACGTACGACTCTATCGAATTTGAATTCGCATTATCATTGTTATTTCTTTTCTGATCTACAAAATTAAAAAAATCCTGTCTAATTCCACGTAAATTTATTGATTTTAAAATGACAGGACTGTTTTTGTACAGAAAAGTAGCTAATCTACATGAGTACATATGTAGAAGATATGTGTAGATAGCTACAGATCGTATACGCATATGTCGTGCGTCGTGCCCTTAATTCGTCCACGTCTTTTCAATGAACAGCTTATTCATAAGTACTTCCTTATCATTCCCATCTCGACACGACACATGACGCGGGCCGTGGGTACATTCACTCGCAGCTTCCGCAATTCCACAGGGAAATGATATCAACCGAGATATAGGGTTTTCTTAACGAATACGTCACTTGCCTTACTCTAGCATTCAGTTTATTCATTCCATTGGTACCAGATTTTGTGACTCCTTTACGTATCCATCTCTTTCATCGCATTAAATCTGGAGAAGTAAAATCTTTAGCTGAATGTTGCCAATAATTACCATTTTTCGTTGTCATATTTTGTGTCCCTAAAAAACGTGACGCAGTGGTGATTTTTGTATGAGATGATGTTTTGTTTTCAATTTCTGTTATATAGATTAAAATCTAGCGTGAAAATGAAATACGAGTGCACCGGATTTTCTATATATACTGAGTCGAAACAGCAACTACAAGCGTGACAGAGAGGTATGAAACAAGACAACGAAAATAATTTTGACACATATATATGTTGAAAAAATTATGGGACATAATACCGTCTTGAATATACTTATTCGTCAACTGACGGGAGTTGGACTATAGGACTTGTTATTGACAAAACTAAAATAAATCCTGTAAGAACACACCACAAGCACTTACGATATTATGTTTTGATTTTCAGTTAATTTTCATTACCCATCCCACTAGGTATTACAGTGCTTATACTTTATAATTACCTAAAAATATATGTATTTATTTCTTGAAAAACCTTAACGCTTCATAGCTTGAAAACTTCGATATGCTTCGGTTGTCAATGAATAAAATAAACTTCATCGTTATACGATTGCGCAATTAAATATAACCGTGAATAATTATGAATTTTGCAATTTACCGTCTCCTTGGTATTCTCATAAACCCCAATCGTGATTGTTTAAAAATGTATAGCGTTGTAAATTTTATAGCCGGGCGGCCTATTTAAAGGACATCGAATTCGATAATTAATTGATTAATGGGTGGGCGGCGTAAATGTATACTTGCAATTTTTTAGGCGATAGTTTTTTTCTAGGAAGTCAATAAACGCCAATCCATCTGAATCCACCATCTGTTTGTATCTCATATATCATTACAAATGCTATATGTCCAGTCAAGTGCAAAATTAAGTATCGAAAGAATCCGCTCATAAACATGTTACGACGTTCTTATTACACAGAATTAGAGTGCACTGGGACATATAATTGAACATTTTTGTATACTCCTTATTTTGTCTTTGACTGTCCTATTTGAAGGACATTTTATATTTAATTACAATGTACAAATTCAATTTACTTTTAATAGTAGGTCTCAAATCTTATTAAATAAATAATTATAATGTGTGTGACCACAAACGGTAAATGTTATTTCCACCCAATTACTTCTGATTATTATCTAATAGTACTTGTCAGGCCTAAATAAAATGTCAGCACAAATATATTGTAAGAAAATGACATGACAAACATTTGTGGTTAGATTATTTCTTTCAACGTGTTAGAGATATTTGTTACATATGGGAGCAAAGTTGCTGTTTATCTGTACCCTGCCCACGAAGCTTTTTGATGCATTTTAATATTGTTTTTTTTTTCTTTTGCCTTCGGCATACGAGGTGGGGTATATGCCAGACCCCAAATGTATGGAGACGTCATATATAAGTTTTTCACCTCGTATGCGGAGGGTTAATAATTTTAAATACCGTAAAACTACCAGAATATAGTCCAAAAGCTCCCAACTATGGTCCAGAATTAAGTCAAATATCTTCCGTTTAAATAGTCAGTCAGGTGTAGGTACTTTGTTAAGATTATGTAGCTATAGGTATAATAACATAGTTGTGAATCTTATGTTCTAAACTAACATGGCTATGGACTCATGTTGTCTGAAAATACTTACTTACTTACTGCTGTGGCGCAGCGACCCGAAGTGGATCTTGGCCTCTGACACTAAGGACCTCCAGGCTTCTCTATCCAACGCCGTTACTGCCCAGTCGACGGCACCGAGTTCGGTCAGGTCTTTCACCACCTCATCACTCCAGCGATACCTAGGCCGTCCAACAGGTCTTCGACCCGTCGAGCGGCCCGAATATGCCCTCCAGACTGCTCGATCTTCACCCATTCGAACCACGTGCCCGAGCCATCGGAGTCTCGCAGCTTCAGTTTCCCCTACCATGTCGGGCTCGGCCACTAGATCTTCGATCTCCTGGTTTTTGCGAACCTTCCACGAGCCATCATCTCTCCGAGTGGGCCCCAGTATTTTCCGGTAGATCCTCCGTTCGGCCACAAGCAGTGCGTACTCCTCTCTTTGCGTCAGAGTCCAGGCTTCGCATCCGTACATCAAAATGGGCCTCTTAATTATGGTCTGAAAATAAAACATTTATATTTTTTTTAATTTTTTGGTGTAATTATTATATTATTGACGCAGTTGTTACACAAAGTCTCCTCATTAATGATTAAAAAACTTAGAGAAAAAATAAAGGATTTCCATTGATGCTTAATTAGGAGTTGAACTTGTGGACCATAGTTGTAGTACTGGACTATAGTTGTATGGTTTTACGGTAGCTATTTGCGGAGTTACACAGGGGAACGGAAATTTGACTGTTTTATATCTAAGTAGCACGGTTTATTCTATCCTTGTACATTCAAGAAAAGCGCTATACATACCTTGGCGGGAATTGGGGCTGCTTAATGAAATATAACCCAAAAAAAAAGTTCAACTTCCTAACTTTACTGCGAATGAGTATTTATAATGGATTGGATTTATAGTGTTAGGTAATACTGCTAACGCCTTATGAAGTTGTGAACCTGTCTAACTGTGTTTAAATATTACTATTTATTTAAGAACGATTGCAAGATACATTACTTTACGAACTAAATTCGTAATAAATCGTTCGACCAATGTAGGTGCATTGTAGATTAATTATCCAACAACGAATTTATTACCAGGCATTATTAATCATAATAGCAGTTGAATTACAATTTGCGTGTATAACAATTTATTTATTGCAACGTCTATGAGTAAAAGTGTAGCTTGTTGCAACCATCCTTAAAAATGTATAAATAAATCCTTTGTGGGTTTTTTTCTCTCGAGGGATTCATAAGTTTTTTCATCACACTTGCTGTCTAAGCGCGCCATTGCATTGCTTGCGCGCGTAGCGGGAGTAATAGAAAAGTGAAATTCCCTAGGTAGTAAAGAAATGTACTGACATTTCTTTACTCCCTAGGGAACGTCATTTAATAATATTATGTCTTAAAACTTATTTTTTGGATGGCAAGTGTGATGAAAAACATTGCATGCATCACGGTCGGTAAGCGGAATACTAACTCGAGTCATAAAAGCCCTCAACAACAGTCTCGTTAGTAATTCCGTACTTACCTCCCTTGATGCACAATGTACTATTAAAGGTTGCCATTGGTACCCAATCCCATTAGTGATAGGTAATGATCAGAATGCCATACCGGATAAGATAATATTATATTATGCTATGTAATTTCATGGAATTTTTATAACGCAGATACACCTTATTATTAAATATATAATGATCAAAAGAATCAGGAAGTTATTGAAGAAAATTCCATAATATTGGAATAATTCAGCACGAATCTATATATAGATTTGACATTTGTTTTTTGTACTAAGCTTTTTATGATTGTATTTCTAGTCATGCGAGTTTTTTGTCTGAGTCGGTTTACTGACCTATCTTTAATAACAACTTTTTTGTAATTTACATAATTATTGCCATCCGTTTGATAATTTTTTAGTGCTTACATTTAGTCTGAGTTCTGAATGTAAATTTAAATATTTAGATCGTAAAGACAATAAAAACGCTTATTATTAAAGACTATTATTAGGTATACCTACGTATCTATCTATTGGTATTTTACATACCTTATTCTTTTTTTTATGGCAAAACATTTCTAACAAATTCTATTTTAAGATTTAAAAAAAAAGTAAAGTCAAGGGCTAAATTATTTATAATATATTATCTTAATGGTGCATAATTAATAGATATTTTTCTTCGAAATTAGTAATTCATCAAATTGATAGATGTATGTTTACAAGTTTATTGATTGCAACAGCAAGAATGGCGGAAAAAACCACCATTGGCTCACATGAGATCTTCAGAATACGAGAGTTGGGGTCAAGAACACAGTTATTCTTAATTTTTAATCCATTTTTTATATGACCAATCATATTAATATAGAGTAATATACCTAGGTACCTTCTCTAATACCCATTTTGTCAGCCCCCGTAGCCTAGTTGGTAGTGAACCTACCTACGAAGCTGGAGGTTCCGGGTTCGAGTCCCGGCGAGGGCATTATTTGTGCATTTATTTATCACAAATATTTGTTTCTTGGTCATGTCTGTCTATGCATTAAAGTATCTAGTTTATGTATCTATCTATTATATATATATATCGTCGCTTGGTATCTACATCACAAACCTTAATTGAGCTTACCGCCGTGGGACCAAGTCTAGTAGATTTGTGTAAGATGTCCCAAGATATTTATTTATATTTTTTTATAGATTTAGACTAAGTATTATCTAATATTATATTCTATTAGTTTAGTCTAGTGCCGTTTGAGAAATAGGCAATTCTTTTTTAATTAGACCTAATTCTGAAGGTAGGTATCTATTGAAAGTGTTCTATTGTTAAGAACCAAAAATAAAAGTTTACGTAGGTATAAAGGTAGTAGGTATATGAGCCTTCGTATATCACTATCAGCGATGGCAGCTCTTGAGCTCTTGAAAAAGCTCCTCATATACAGAGTGCCATGTCGAGCATTTTTCACTTAAAAAAACTTGTGTGACCTGCGTGAAATATAATTTTAGTTCGATAGAGTCAGAGAGCTTTGTGTATAAAATACGTAAAATTGTTTGCAGACATTAAATTCGCAATTTCAAAGTCAATCAAAGCACACCGCTTCATAAGTTGTAAACCTATCCAAACAAATAGGGTATTAAATCACCGACGTAATAAGTAATTCAAGTTGATGCTTAAATGTTCTGCAGTGCACAATTAGGCACCGACACGTAGTTGCGAGTGAAGGCCGCTTGCGAAATCTTCGGCGGCGGGCATTTTAATGTGCACTTAAACACATTGACTGTATCTATTACGAAAAAAACCTAAATTCGATAGATCTAGGTCCTTGGACGGTTTTTGTCTAATATTGTTAATTTGAAAACTAAGGTCTATATTTCGCTCAGCGAATAAGCATTGCCATACAACGTGGCAATGCGGCCAGCCTTCTGGGCACACTGCCCATTGGCAGCGATTTGGGAGAGGTTTTTATTTGTAATTTTCTTTTATTTCAATTTGAGTTATTGAAAATAAAAGAAAAAACTTTGAGTAAAAAAAAGGTTCTCTATTAAAAATAACAACAATAAAAATAAAAATTGGACAACTGGACCAAGTGAAAATGGGACCAACGGGAAGCATCAGATTTCAAATAAAAAAAATATCATCAATATCGATTCACCCAGACAAAAGTTCTGAGGTAACAAACATAAACAACATGCAGTCGAATTGAGAACTTTTTTCTTGAAGACGTTTGAAAACTATGGCTCTTCGGAACGTGTCACATGGTACTTGTAAGTATCTAAAGTCACCTATGTGAGTTTAAGCGATCAACAATACGTGCCTACATATTTTAAATATGACGCCTTTTTCTACTGCCAGAGGTTGCTCGATAGAGTACACACTATAATTAGTATGACTATATATACCTATAATATAACTTCCGTAAAACAATTGAAGCGATCGTGATTTTTGTTTTGATTAAGGATCATTCCAATCAATATTTTTCCAAGTTTTCTGTAGTAACTTAGGTATTAGGGCTTCCAATACACAGGGAATTACAGGGAATTTACAGGGATTCCGGTATTGCTAGCATTGTACCGAGGAGAAGTTTCATAAGTTGCGAAACTTGCATAGAGAATGTTCTCGGCAATTTAATTTTACAAGCAATCTAATCGTGCCAAAACCATTGCTGCTTTTAAGGTATATTTTATGCCTTGTTTACTCAATTGCGAAATACAATATTATTCATAACGCTTTTTATAAGTTCTCATGGAAACATTCTCAATGAGAACTTACTCTTGAATTTAAGAGTAAGTTCATGAAAATTCTCGGAAATTTCCGAGTATATTCCTGCAATTTTGAAAATGTTCTGTAACTTGTAGAGTACCTATACTTATAACATTTCTAATGATTAAAATATTGACCTCACCATAATCGCAATAAACAACAACACGTCATCTACGAAAGGCATTGTGGAAATGAACTTGTAACTGTCAATTCGCATTGAACAGATTATTATCGGTGTTATGCAAGTGGAGCGACTCGCGAATTGCGTGTGGCTCGTGTGAGCGGTGAATGACCTAGCCGCGGAACAGGGAAAGCTGTTGACTGGATTACATTTATTTTATTTGACAATATAAGGAAAATAGATATATATTATACGTTTTCCTGTAATAGGTTGTGAATAGACTCGTCAAATATTTATGACTTAAATTTGTCTTATGATTTAAATATTCACGTTTATCACTCATATTTTAAAGACAAACGGATCTTAATCGCGTAACGACGCACTCTAACGTCAGGATATAATTATACGTAAGTTTACGCGATTAAAACACGTTTGTCTTTAAAATATAAATTTGTCTTAGTTCTTTCACTGTATTCAAATCACATTTTGAAATGAACACCATTTAAAATTTACATGCTACAATATAGCACAAAGGTAGTCTAAAAATATATGAAAGATAATGGTGTCAGCGGATTCATATCTTAATATTATGAAAATACGGTAGGCGGCCCAGAGGACCCAGTCCAAACCGATGGTGTGACCAGATATCAGCGCAAATGGACACCACACTGTTACTAGCTTTCCACAAAGCAACTGACAGGGAGAAGTAGAGAGCTGCAACAAAAGCTATTAGAAAGCGGAGTCGCGATTCTCAGCAGTGAGGGACCGACTCAGAAGAAGAAGATTATGAAAATAAGTGCAATTCTGAGTTTGCATGAGCACTGTCGCTACCATATATATCGGATCAGATACGGAGCTCAAAAATATCTGAACATGCACTCTGACGCCATAATGCCGCGGCCACGACGAACGAATGTATGAGTTGGAGTGGGATGCCGATATGGGTACTCCCTTTCGCACGTATGGGTTTCCGCTAAGCCGGTCGCCTTGTAACGTAACCTTAATTTTTTGTAATGTAACTTTATAAATGTTGTGGCCGGGCCACAACAATACAGGTCTGCTCATATATATGTGAGCACCCTGGCCACCTCGATATATCTGATGACGACTGTACCGGACGCGGAAACTTGTAAATTGTAAGCTTTTGAAGTATGTAAATACAATGGTTTGATCAATAATTAACGAATATAAATAATGCTAATTATAAGAAAAACAATCCTACGTTAAGAATTAATTGACCTGAGGAAACGTTACAATTAAGTAAATTTTAGCAAACAAAAAAAACAAGATTTTTATCAAGGTGAAGCCCTTAATTGATTTAATTACATAAAACGAGATTTTTACCCGTGATACTCGTAAACTTCCCTTTTTACGAGTTTTAAATGCTTGTTTCGGTTTAACTTACAGCGTAATAAACTACATAAATATTATAGTTATACTACCTATTTATGGTTGTGACGAGTCTGTTGTAACATTGGGCTAGAGTCTGTGCGAAAACTCACAGACTTCAGTTTCCGAATAAACTCTACCTGAACTTACCCCGTACTCCCTTATTCATAAACTTTTCCTAACTTAACAAGTTAAGTATTGGATGTCCCTTTCGGTCGTATCAATATATGTAGGTATAAGACCGAAAGGGACAACCAATATTTAGCGGATTGTTAAGTTAGGAGATGTCTATGAAGAAGCAACAGCCCCCGAGTAAAAAAATACTGGATATTTTTTTGTTGTTTTCATAAATAGCAAAAAAAACATTTTCCTAACTAGTGCGGAAAAGTAAACTTAGCTCTTCGCGTGCGTAATTTTCTCTTTTTAAGGCACTTGTTGTGAAAAAAGTCGTTCGATACACGTGTAAAACCTTTTTAACTCGGGTGATTGTCGCCCTCGTTTCACTCGGGCTCCAACTTTCACCCTCGTGGAAAAGCATTTTTTTGCACTTGCATCGAAATGTACTGTCGAAACGCACGAAAAAAGTCCTATTTCGACATGGGTTCATGTAGCATTATGTACTTCTTACAAACTCAGGAATACACTGTAATGAAGTCTCCATAAGTCTATGTTCCACAGCAGTTTCGTTCATTGTCACCGTTTGTTTTTTGTGTGGCCCAAAGTGGGTCAGGTTCAAAAATCGTTTCTTACGTGTTGTGGGCCAAGGTCGAGTAATTGGCGGGTCGAGTAAGATGACCATTGAAACTAACAAACCATTAAATGTATTACCACCAAACTATTACATGGTTACATTACTTTTACAAGTTATAATCAGAGATCGGACGAATGTGCGTCATTGTTCGCAATAATAAGGATATGACTCAAAATTTGATTAAATGAATAATTACCGGTTACCGGTGTCAAATAGGTAATTTTCTCAAAATGATTAATTTTTCAATCAACTTTGAGCTTTGGAGTCATGTCCATGTTATTGCGAACAATGACACACATTAAATTTGTCCGATCTCTGGTTATAGTAAACACTATAATGCATACAAATAAACAAAGAATTTTATTATAAAAGAAAATAACTAATTAAAACTAAAGTTACCCATAAAGATAAGATCCCATTATAAAAATAACACACCCTCCAGCAGGTCCGCTTGCGGCATGGAGCCCATAACGCAGGGGGCGTTACCTCTCTCTCATAGAGGTGAATATCATCCTATTCTTTGTATAGCCCCGTCCCTATAACTTACGTAAGAACTTACAGGTGTACGGGTGACCTAAATTCAAGGTCCTCAATTTTCAATAAATCTATGCTA
The DNA here is from genome assembly GCA_025490895.1 of Thaumatotibia leucotreta. Taxonomy (NCBI): domain Eukaryota; kingdom Metazoa; phylum Arthropoda; class Insecta; order Lepidoptera; family Tortricidae; genus Thaumatotibia; species Thaumatotibia leucotreta. Next base: position 5,071 of record JALPQI010000720.1, on the reverse strand, counting down.
AACCTTGTACCTCAACCTGACGCCATATTTAATTGAGGGCCTATTTCTCATCGTCATTAAAATAACAATAGTCAATAGATTATTTGAATATTTTTGTACTTCTTCATCATTATTGAATTAATAGAAACTATTGAATGTTAAATAGGTGAGAAAGTAAGTATGAAATAAATCGAGGAATTATACTGAAATGGTAAATCGAGTTCGTGATACTTACAATAAAATTGTATTGTATTCTTGCCTTGGCTACCCAATCAAGCCGCGCCAAGAAAACTGATAATTATTAAACTTAATTAGGTGTCGATCGAGTCCAAAACACTACGCTGCGTTCCAAGAATCAGAGGCCCTGCAGTGTGGGGGATAGAATGAGTGAATGCTCGTTTGGTCTAAATGCACCTTTACCACGAACCACGAGCGAAGTGTCTCTCTCTTGAACTTGTGAATTCGTACGTGAGTGTGACAGAGACGCAACACTTCGTTCGTGGTACGCGTTAGGGTGTCAAATCCTTGATGTATTTAGCTCGGAAAGCGGCCAAGCAAAAATTATATGGGACTGTTTACATTTATTTGGATTCTTCTGACGAATGGTATAGTCCTACGCTTGAACGATATAATAATATAGCCGAACTAGAAAAATATAACCGTCAGATCAAAAGATCACTATCGTTTTTGCCAGGCATGTAAAAGAAAAAAAACGACTACCTAACATTTATCAGACAGATATATTTTATTCGCGGAGGGTGCAACTAGGCCCAAATTAAGTTCTAGCATCTATAAAAGCCAATTTTGAAACAGACTTCACTTAGACAACAAAATAGACCAAATAGCCTTGAACATGTGTTTTAATGATAATTACTATCATTAGTAATGCACTTTAACAAAAACCAAACGAACACTAAGAATAAAACGCTTATTTTAACCGGGAAATAATTACATTTTAAAAATAGTGGTATTTAATTTAATGTACAAATGTACTTTTTATAATGTTAAAAACTAACCAAGGTTGCTTTGGGTAAAAAGTTCTATTTATACAAGTATTTAGTTCTGTGAAGATTGTTAAATTACAATTACAATAATTAACATAATTAAAACGGTGATTATTATAATTAAGTCAATAAGGGTTAGGTGTTAATGAAAGGATGACACGATTTTTAATTTCAATGAGATGAAAAAGAGATAATTATAATTAGGTAAATGTAATGGTTCCTTTATTCAGAGTTAAACAAAAATAGTAGTTATCCATTTACCATTTAGGCACTGGTCTCACCGCGAGCTACTAAGCTATGAACTATCGGCTATAAACACGAACAAAAGATACGCACTCCCGTGTAAATAAAAGAGACACGGCGATAATCGCCCGGCGGTGATAGCTGATAGCTGGGCGAGTATCGCCGTGTTTCTTACCTTAAGGACCCATTCAGTGTGGTATTTTACTATTCTTATTAGGAGAAAATAGGAGAGAAAAGTATTTCGTGAAAAACCATTAATTCCTCTTTTTCCTATTTTTTCAAAGTATAATACGATGGATGATGATGATAGATTCGAACCCACGTATGTATAGGTTTGTCAGCTTTCGCGACTGATGTCTAAGGCTGGGATTACATTTGTAAGTAATTAGGTAAGTTATAGGGACGAATCTATACTAAGGCACGAGAGATGAATATCACTATCTCATTCCTTAGTATAGCTCCGCCCGCCCCTACAACTTACGTAACTCACAGGTGTAAGGCCAGGGGCCCGTTTCTCGAACGCTTGTAACTTGTAATACAAGTGGAAGTCTCTTTTTAACACTATTAATTAGATAAGGACTTCCGCTTATATTACAAGTTACAAGCTTTCGAGAAATGGGCCCCAGGTGTACGAGCGCTCTAAGGCAAGCCTAACAGGAGCTTTTGAATAAAGGACCATGCGACAAAATGGACCCAGAACCAATAGACATGAGAGTTGAGCTATTAAACAGGTCTTTAAATCTACTTCATTTAATTATACTTATGGGTACAAAGTCGAATTCCATTGCGGAACGGAGATATTAGTATTTTCATTCAGGCTAGGGTATTTAACATTTTGGAGGGTAAGTAACATACAGGGCGAAACATGGGTCGTGAACAGTAATACGTTTTTCTAACTCTATAAACAACTGACAATTCAATGCCCCACAAGTTACTTAAAAATGTTTAAGTTATTTATTATTTATTTGGGTTTATGGTTTTGTATTTTTTGGCTTTAGAAAATCCAAAAGAATTTTTAAGACAAATTAATGGAATAATTTAAATTAGGTACCTCTTCAAATTGAAGTAGGTAATTACAAAACACCAATTTTGATATTTCGTGTAAAATTAAATGATATTTATTAAATTTAACGTTTTAAATAGCCGTTATCATTTCTGAACAACAATTACAAAAAGCCACAATAAATACAAAAAAAACATGACTATTTCTAAGTACCTTGAGGGGCATTCAATTATAGAGTTAGAAAAACGTATTACTGTATGGTATGTATGGTATCCAAATTGGTGCGAATAAAACATGAAGTATATTTTGTAGACCTTACTCTCAGCTATGTTGGCTCTGGGTCCAAGCTTCATACTAAGTTGCCCTTGGTTCTTTAGATCTATGTTCAATAAAAAGTTATAAATTCAATTCAATCGAATTTTAAGTGGATGACTTAACCTATAGATTTTCCAATTTATCGGTAATTATACCCAGGTATTGTGTATCGCCGTGTGGTGACGGCTGTAAGAATACATTTCTCACCACCCCAACTCTTCCTGCGGGTGTCGTAAGAATCGACTAAGGGATTAAAGTGTCACTGACCATTCTACAAGATTGATGACGGGCAGCAGCGTCATCATAGTGGACACGTTACTGCGATCGCCAATCCGCTTGCCCAGCGTGGCGATTATGGGCATTTACCTCCTAATGCGTCTATACTCATAGTTAATAGGAGAGGCCTACGTCCAGCAGTGGACTAACATAGGCTGATGATGATGATGATGATTATTGTGTACTAAGAACCTATGTACGTCGCAATTTAATCTTGATAATATAAAATACTACTTATGGTTTATTTATGAACCATTTATTTTCTGACATAACACAAGTTTTCCCTCGTTTTCCTTACTCAGTGGTGCTATTATGTATTATTTATTGATATTACCAGTAGGTATGTTAATTGAATACGTAATATTGAATGAATATCATGAGCTATGTATCGTGTAAGTATATGGTTGTATATTTATTCGACGATGTATTTACATGGCAATAGCTAATATTATGTTCGTGTATTGACCACTTGAATAGCAAAGGTTAGATGCTTAATAAATGAGAGCGTTTTTATAAAGGTGCATTCAGACCAGAATTCGCTATTCTAACCCCCTACTTTACGAAATTCGATCGTTACACAAAACGTGATTCGTTGGTTTCGTAGAGTGGGGGATAGAATAGCGAATGCTCGTTTGGTTTGAATGCACCTTAAGTACTTCCCACATTGTCGCTTGGAATAAAGCTCGAAAATTTGATATTAGATGGCATACGGCTTGCGTGGCGCGTACGTGCGCACGACGTGAAAGAGGTGTGCCATCTACTATGACATTTCCTATACTACAACGTGCACGTCACAGAGACGTGTACGTGCTGCACCCGCTACCGGTGTGGCTTGGCCTTTAGGGCACTTTGACATAGACCATTAAAGATAGGCATTTCTCCGAGCGTTTCAACCGCCGCCGTGACTTCGGTGGCAGCCTTATCACACGAATCCCGTGAGAAATGCAAGAACTTTTGGATATATTGGTAGTCGTAATTAACAACTACCAAGATATCCAAAAAAAAGAGATACCCACGGAAATGTGGTAATAGTATTGCTGTCTATGTATTTAAGTATCTAAACTATCTATATGTATATATCTATTAGATAAATTTTAAAATAACATGTACTCCATTAACAAAGAATAAAAACTATAACATACAATTTAATAATTAAATACATTACAAAAACAATATAACTTAAATAATAAAAATTAAACTAAATCTAAAATACAAACTACTTAACCGTAGAGACCTAAACCTCGTTCCGGCTACCACCCGGCCCAAACGTGCCGAGAATGCTAGCAGCATTCCCGCGTTGGATGGCCAACGATATTCGTTGGACAAGGTAGGAGCCGGAACGGGGATCGCCACCTCTAACATATAGACGCCGCCCCAGGTCCCTTACAAGTTTTTTGGCCTCTCTGCACCACGGTCCATCTATTATGTATATATATCGTCACCTGGTACCCATCCACATCACAAGATTCACGAGCCTTAATTGAGCTTACCGTGGGATGTCGATTTGTGTAAAGATGTCCAAAAATATTGATTTATTTATATATCTAAACTCAGAGTCGCTCAACGAGCTATGGAGATGGCTATGCTCGGAGTTTGTCTGCGTGATCGAATCAGAAATGAGGAGATCCGTAGCCGAACTAAAGTTACTGACATAGCCCTCCGGATTAGCAAGCTGAAATGGCAAAGTTGCAGAGCAGATGGTCGATGGGGTCGAAAAGTACTCGAGTGGAGACCACGGCTAGGCAAACGCAGCGTAGGTCGTCCACCCACAAGATGGACAGACGACCTTATGAAGGTCGCCGGGACACGCTGGATGCAGGTCGCATCTAACCGGTACATGTGGAGGTCCAGAGGGGAGGCCTATGTTCAGCAGTGGACGTCTTATGGCTGAGATGATGATGATGATAAGGTAATATGAGATGATATTAAAAAAATGAAGCCGTGTGGTGACGGCAGTAAGAATACATTTGTCACCACCCCAACTCCTCCTCCGGGTGTCGTAAGAGTCGACTAAGGGATTGAAGTGTCATTGACCACTATTTGATAAAAGATTGATGATGGGCAGCAGCGTCATCATAGTGGACACATTACGTACTGCGATCGCCAATCCGCTTGCCCATCGTGGCGATTATGGGCATTTACCTCCTAATGCGTTTATACGCATAGTTAATAGGAGAGGCCTTCGTCCAGCAGTGGACTATCACAGGCTGATGATGATGATTAAAAAAGTACAATTCAAAAAATATTTAAA